>OZ023205.1:60864403-60956903 GCA_963995525.1 Escarpia spicata | reverse complement strand
GGTGTGACTGACATATTAAGCACATTAAACAATAAACAACTAAATTACATTTAATTTGCTCTACGCCAAAGGTAGTGTATTGTGAAAGGTCCTGCCACCTGTTACTCGCATAATATCTGTTGTGTCTTTATTTATAGAAAAAGAGAGAGTGGATGCCTGCAAATACACAGGTTCAATTTCCGCATCAGAAACGCACCGGCACCGGCACATGTACACGTAAAAGCACACCTATTAATTGCAACTAATGTCATTTTTGCTGCGTGAATAAGTAATATCAGTATATTACTTTTAAAACGTACAGACTCATTTACTCGCATATGATATATATATATATATATATATATATATATTTGTATGTGATATATATATATATATATATATATATATATATATATATATATATATATATATATATATATAAGATAATATATATAAGATGTATTCCTCTATGCATACGAATACTCTAAAAAAATGTATTCGAAAACAGTCCTGTCCGAAAACATTTATTCGTATTACTTTTATTGTATCTGTCGGTACCAGTTACAACAGTATACGGTGTTTGTCGTTAGTATATAGATATATATATATCTCCTAGCCGGAAAGTTTCTGGAGCAGTGGGGGGCAGGACAACGCTGCTGGCAGAGCTGAGCCCCACTGCTGAGGCAGTGGAGACGCTGCTTGCCTGAGTTTTGCGCACTATCCGGTTGGTTTTGGCTGTCTCGATGCTGTGCTTCTCGTAGGTAGTGGCTCCCTTTGAGATTGCAGAACGCCAAGCTGGTCGGTCCTGAGCGAGGGTCTCCCATAAAGCAGGATCGATTTCAAAGTCATTCATGAAGATTTTCAAGGTGTCCTTAAAGCGTTTCTTTTGGCCGCCGTTGGAGCGTGCGCCACTTCGCAGTTCACCATAGAGTATGCGCTTTGGGAGACGCTCATTTGACATTCTGGTGATGTGACCAGCTCAGCGGAGTTGAGACGCCCGCAGCATTGCGTAGACACTGGACATGCTCACTCCTCTGTGTTCCCATACTAACGAGCGAAGTCTTCCGAAGGCCACACTGGCCATAGCGATTCGGGCATTGGTTCGTCATCGATGTGTACACTGCGAGAGAGAGTGCTCCCTAGGTAGGAGAACTTCAGTCTTCAGTATGTATGTATGTATGTATGTATGTATGTATGTATGTATGTATGTATGTATGTATGTATGTATGTATGTATGTATGTATGTATGTATGTATGTATGTATGTATGTATGTATATATGTATATATATATATATATATGGCGCACATGTATATATATATACATACATATATACATGTATATATATATATATATATATATACATGTGCGCCATGGGTGGCCCTAATAAGAGTACAAGACTCCGAATCCAGTAGCTCTGACGATCATTGCAGTTCACAACCCTTTCCACAACGCCATGTTTGCAATCCAAGAAAAGGCACATATTATGTACGTGCGTACCAACAAATGTTTGTTCCCACTGCAGCGACAAGAGATTCTCGAGTAGCCCCCGACTGGCCCTTTGAGTCGATGCACCGTTGACAAAGTCGATCCGCCTCAACGATTTTGTACAATCGGTGTCGCAAACGGGCAATTACCCGCTGACAGTGGTAAATAGACCATGTCAGCCAAATGATATACTTCGGGCGCCTCGCAGGGACGCTGTTGACGAGCAACCAGGCGATTTAACATTAGAACCTGCACACACGTTATTCACCCTACCACACAACCCTACCTATGTTAATGCATGAGGAGAACACAAATATATCTAGTTTAAAATAAAATGCCTCGGGTTTATGAAAGGTAACCGATTTTAGAAGTACCACAGCAACAACATTTATTATGAGCTTTCGGCTCCTTGTGTGACTCCGCATTTTCGCATAATATCTATATAATACGCTAACTTTGGAATACTGAAAGAGCATCTCCTCCGAGGCACCGAGGTTCACTCGCGTCTTTCTGTAATTATTCGCTTTCCTCCTTCTGACCTGTCATTTGGCGATGCATTATAGAACAAGATTATTAATAGCCATTTACGCACGTATTTTTAATATGCTCTTGCTTTTCTAAAGAACCTTTCTCCTACCTGCGATAATTGAATTGTGAACAACTCTCCTACAGAGAGCGCCACTTTTGGAACGGCTTCATAAAATCAAAATGCAACACTACTGCCTTTTGTGTGTTGCTCCTTTGTGGGCGTAAGCTAGTGTACGATATCATCTGGTAAATAACACCGAAGCGTTTGCTGGATAACACTTCGAATTCTAATGACGTACTGCTTGGTAACGCCACAGGTTGCCGGTAATAGATTTTACTTCCTGTGATATGTTTGGGATAATAAATACCCCGGCGGAGGACAAATAGTACTAGTGATCTTATGCATAAACAATGCATTTTTACTAATACTTTTTTCTGGGGCCAGTTAATTTGTTTGCAATTAGGTCGCGTGATAGCAATTGCGATGTTTGGCAAACAAGTTGTCATAACTTTAAGGGAAACAAACATAAAAGGCAACAGTTTTGTGTGAAGCACCTAAAAGAGTTAACATAAACTAACAATTTGCAATTACAATACACATTTTAACATCAATGGTTTAGTCAGAATGTGATCTAAAAGTGGAAGATTCTAATGAAACCTCACATATTCTATTTCCGGCGCGTCACCAATTCCTGATGCAGCTTGAATTAGTTGTCAACACATCATGGTATACGGTTCAGTAGACTCTTCCAAGGTCGGTTTGCAATAAAACATGATTTTGCAAGGTGCTACGTTCCACGTGATCTAGTAACAATAATACAGTGGGGAATACAGAATTGGTATTGTTCCGTTTCCCTGTGAATAGACCCCAAGTGAAACAGCGGACGTATCGATGACTGACTGGGCCGAGGCGATATTTACTTTCTGACCTAGCCATCTTACATATTTGGCATACATACACGTGCTACATCATAACATAGTTACACTTACATTTCTGTAACGATCAAAATTCACACAACAAATAAAGTAAAATAATTCGATCGCCAATGGCGTGGTCCTTGATATTTGGTAGCAGTGCGTTCAAATTTGTTTTCCCAATAACTCACCGACTTTCAAAATGTGGTTGTGGTTGCAAGTGATTAGTTATGTTAACTATGTTAGGTGTATAGCAGCAACACAATCTCTTTTGTTTCCAGTTCAAATGTTTAATTTTGGTGAGCATTGTTCTCGTGTTGAAGGTGCTAATCGTGCGCATCTTTCTATTATTAATATATTATTCACAAGTTTCCTTAAAAGTCCACCCCCAGTTCGATTTATTTGCCCTTTACGTTTCAAACTAATTTCATGAAAAAGCAAACCTCCAGGTAAGTATTCATTATGATATGCTAGTTCGCTTGTGGATAGTTTAAATTTCGTTTCGGTTAAATGAACAGACAAACAATAACATTAATCACCACCATGTCGATTCGAAATTAGTTACAGGTATTGAATCGGAAAATGACGATTTCGCCAAACACAGTCTCGTCAAATTGCAAAGTTCAATCGGGCTCAAGTCATGGCCAGTTTATGTGCATAATAAATTTGCAAATTTTCTTGCGAGATCTCAGTTTACCGAATCAGCTAAAAGGATGGATAAACGCCTAATATAGCTATAGCCAGTTGCCGATTATGATGATGTATTTGGGAAAAGATACGGTTTAATGCCAATGGACAAAAATGATGCACGTGTTTCGTTATCATCTCGTTACTGACCGCGGCAAGTTCAACGGATTGGCGTTAAACAACTAAAACAAGTATGCATGTTTATTAAACAGACTGCACACGTTATTAAAATTATTAACACAAGATACGACGGGCAAACGAGTTGAGAAAGCAGATTAAAAGGAGGTATGAATTACCCGATCTTCCACTACGTCCTAACCTTGATGCGTATTCCACTATAATACATATGCCTGGGGTTTGAATTCTCTGAGGGTTTGAATGATATGTCACACCAACAAAAATGGTAAATATCTGTATCATAACGACGTGGACAGTTGGAAACACAGGCTTGAACAATGGATCTTATATACTTCACGCTGGTTTTTGATTTGCTTGAACGTGTTGTTTATAATGTGAGTAGCTAAGCTTTTCATCATGCATATTTGATTTACTTACGAGTTTGTGTTTACATGGTTTTCTCAGATATTATGATTGTGAAGGGTAAGTATAAATTAAACATAAATTAAAAAGAGACGATAACTATATCATGACGTACACGGAATAACATCAGGTATTGTTATGCACTTCGTAATGAAATACGTATGGACGATGTAGCTTATATATAACAGGTTGCACATAATTCTTCAAAATAAATGATTATTATTGGTGTTATTATTAATAATATTAATATTAATATTAATATTAATATTAATATTAATATTAATATTAATATTAATATTAATATTAATATTAATATTAATATCAATATCAATATCAATATCAATATCAATATCAAGAATAACATGAGATGACAACATGGAAAATTATATTAACACATTTGCCTAGTTGTACCATTTACATTTGTTTCTATCACGAACAAATAGGAAGTGTTCGTTGTGTATTCGTTAATGTTCGTTGCATTGAGTCACGAATCATTCACTGTGTGGCTAATACTAACAGTCAACTGTCGACATAAAGTGCATCAAGTGAAGAAACGTTTGTTATTTTAAGATCTAAGATAATACTCATCTACCTGTACAGAGAGTGCTTCAGGTGGGACGGCTTAGCAGCCTGGGGCAGTGATGTAATAGATGGATTCTCGGGGACAAACAACGAATATGTGCTTGCTGATAGCGGGACAGGTTGCATTTATTTTTAAACTAGATGCGCAAGGGCAATTCACAAAGAGGCCTGAAATTGGAGGCATATATAAAGATAGCACAACTAAATCAGCAAAGAATAGCCTGGAAAACTGTTCTGAAGCTGGATATAAATGCGTTTGTTTAAATGCAAGTAGTAAACAAAAGAAGTGAACTACACATTATGGTAGAAGATATTGATTCTCACATAATAGGTATAACTGAATCGTGGGCAAACACCGATATATCAAATACCGAATTGGGACTGACAGGATATGTAATGTTTAGGAAAGATAGAATAGGAGGAAGGGGAGGTGGGGTTATTTTATATATCAAACAATCTATCCAGGCTTATGAAATAAAATTAGATAGAGTAGCAGATTGCGAAGAAGCTGCTTGGTGTAACATGGGTACAGGAAACTCGACGTTAACGGTTGGGTTAGTTTATCGAAGTCCAAACATAAGCATAGGAGAAAATGAAAAAGTACAAAACGCTATAATGAAAGTGAGCAAAGGGATTGTATTATTATGAGGGATTTTAACCATGGACATATACCACAGAAATATTTACAGAGTACACATTTTAAATTTTAATACAAGATAGTTTTCTTTCTCAACATGCGCTATAACCATCCAGAGAAGAAAATGTGTTAGACATATTTTTGTCATCACAAAATGAATTAGTTGACAATGTCAAAATATGTGAGTCACTGGGAGTAGTGATCACAACCAGATGTATGTTATCATCAAAGTAAAATCATAAAGGAATAATAAAAAGAGAAACGTCCACAAAGGAAGATATAAGGACATCAGGAAATATTTAACATAGATAGACTGGAATAACACACTTAAGAATAAGACAGCAATAGAATGCTGGAATATCTTAAGTGAAATTGAGTGCATCGTCGATAAGTTTGTTCTATTGAAAAAACAATGAAAACGGTCCAGAAAGAAACACTTATCGAAAGAAGCCTTTATAAAAATTAAGTACAAACAAATGATGTGGAAGTCATATAGACGCACTGGAAATGATAAAGACTACAACATTTATAAAGAAGCACTTAACCAAGCTCCAACTCAAATTTGAAATTCGTAGAGAAGCTATAACAAAAAATTAGCTTGTAATATAAAACATGACAGCAAGAGTTTTTTTATGCATATGTTCGGAGCAAACAGAAAGTTGGTCGGTCCTCTAAAAGAAAGTGCTGATAGCAATATCATATCAGAGGGATTCTTAATGGCCGAAGTCCTGAATGAGTACTTTAGTGCGGTGTTTACTAGGGCAGATATTAGTTCACTGCCAGTACCAGCGGCTAAGTTCAAGGGGGCGGAATCAGGCTATTTACGACAGTTAATTGTAAACCCGGAAATGGTAGATAAGAAAATAAGTTAAATGAAGGATAATAAATCACCTGGAGTGGATGGGATTCCACCCAAACTACTATTGGAAATTGTAGAACAAATTAGCGTACCGCTTGCAACAGTTTTCAACTTGTCATTAAACGAGGGAGTGGTTCCTTTAGAATGGAAAGAAGCAAATATTATACCGTTATTTTAAAAGGGCTCGAGAAACAAATCAGATAACTACAGACCAGTGTGTTTAACAGAGGTGACTTGCAGATTATTAGAAAGATTAACTAAAGATCACATGGTGGATTTTCTTATTAAACATAACTTGATGAACCCATCTCAACATGGGTTTCTAAAAGGGATTCTTTGTAAGCTAATATACATTCGAGGTGTACCCTATCAAAACGTATTAATTTCCCATAAGTACTTTCTCTGCTACTTATGTCTTGCATGTTTATGCATAATTTGGGTGTTATCTGCGCAAAAAGCCGATAAACAATTGTGTTTACGTGAATAATGTTGAGCTTGTTGCCACGTGGGTGATTAATTCTGCAGCCCAAGTATAATGACTATTCATGCACGCGCAGTGACCCACACAAAGATCGTTGACGTCACACACACAGCTAACATGTCTGATTCCGAGGTGAGTTGATTCAAGCAATGGCATTGTAAATAAGCAACGTGTAGACTTATGATTATTGACAGCTATTTTTAAGTGTAGGAAGCGTATGCATTGTTTATTTATCCTGCTTCCCAATACCGTCAGCCGAGTTACGTTTCGATTAAATAGAATTATAACATCCGCCGACGCGGGCGGCTGCAGTCGGTGTCAGCTGCCACTCGGACTGTCACTGAGTCTGTCGAGCCTCTACTACAGTAACTAACGTAGCCTTAGGCAAGGGTCTTGCCTTTCTAGTTAGTAAAACTGCATTGTCCAGTATTTGACATGCAGTGAACGAAAATGCACACTAAAATATAAGTATATGCACCCATAGCAAGAAGATTAACTGGTCGTGGGTGTAATTTGTTTGCCTAAATCTGGGATTTGGGTATGTGTGTTTACGGGTCTTGCCTTTCCAAATTCCAGTCAGCCGAAAAAGTCCCCGTTTCCCTACTTATTTGAACCGAAACATAAAACTGTGAGATTCGTACGTTCACAGACTGTTTTAATGCTACAGTTACGATTGTCAGTAAACCTGGCTGGCATGTCATCATTCAATGTAAACGTTTTAGGTTTGTTAAAAAGTACACAATGCCATGTTGCGACGGAATTTTGCGATGCACGAATTTTGGACACCAGCAGATCTGCACTCTAGTATACATCAGTTTTTATTCATGAATATATTTTAAACAAATCTAATAATAGATCAGATCAAGTTGCGCTGCTTCATGTGAATAGCACAGTTGATAATAATAGTACTCGCTAAAAACAAATTAAACATAACATTTATTTTTGACGTGTTACTTTACCGTTACTGTACACTTTTCACGAGAATGGCCCATATGTATAAGTATATACAACATTAATTATTAGAGCAAGAATAAATGAAAATATACAGTGCATTCTGGATAAGGTCGAACTTCCAGGGACCCATGACAATACTGATAAGTGGAATTTCTGATAACTAGAAAGTTATCAAAAGGTCCCCTTATTGGGACCTTTGCCCTGGATCGAGGAAAAGATTGACTTAACTTAGCGAACTTTTACTTATGTGAGTTCGAATTATCTGGAGAGCACTGTATATGACCAATGCATACAGGTAATTATGTAGAAGCAAATTAAAAGTTGGCCAAAGTAATGGATTGGGATTTTAGTCTGACTGAAACAACAAACACGGTTCTCTTGTATTTCTTTTCCATTTAGCCAGCTGTACACTTGGTGATAAGTCTCATGATCCGATATCTAAACTGAATTAATTTGCACAGTGTTGAGTTAGCTCACATTTAGGCTCAGTTTCCTAAATTCAACTTTGTTTATTTGCAGGAACATTGGAAATAGCTGAGCTGTTGGAAAGAGGAAATTGAAGAGCTCTACTTAACAGTGCCATTAATTGAACAATGGGTCACCTGACATAAGATGACGTCTTACTTTGTTCTGCACCATTCTGTTCTGTGCGACATCTACTGGGAAGTTCTACCTCACTTCGAGTCTCAAATGGATGTGTGCATCTGATAGCTTTGTGTATCAAAATGCATAACAACAGTGCTATTAATATACCAGTATGTTAACTGACACAGTAGTGAAGAAGGTGTCTGACTTTGTTCTGCCACATTAGTTCCTTGTGGCTTCTGCTGGGAAAATGTACATCACTACGTTTCAAATGGATTTGTGCAACCGAACGATTTGTGCATCCAAATGCACATCATCCCTTCATTATGTTGCAAAGCAGGTGTACATAATAAAATGTATGCTTTCTTATGCTCATCATGTTTGGATTGTATTCTACAGCATATTCTTCTAAATTTGTTGAAACAAATTTATGCTAAGTGAACTATACTGGGAGTAGTGTATAAAAAGGTGTCAAAAAAATTGCTTTTACAATAATTTTGATGATTCATAAAATATAAATGTTCCACAACATTAAAAATGTTTTAGAGATCTTCTTGAGCTAAATATACCAATGATGACTGAAAACAGTGTTTTAAAATATACGTTACTTTTAAAGTTTTGTAATTTTATAACTTTATTTCCATCATACAATGGCCATTTTATTTGTTATCGAAACAGAAGTTCGATAGAAACACATTCAATATATTTTACTCTAAATGATGGGCAGAACAAATAATTAGTGCATTCCTAGTACAAAATAAAACATGTTTTTACACTGATGCAATATATCTTTATATTTTATCGACAATAATGTTATGCTCTTTATAGATCGTAGGAAAGAAGTACATAACCACCTATTCTATTCTAATACCGTAAATTACTTCAGTGATGTATGATGTATTTATACTGCTTATGGAAACAGCAGCTGGATTTATGGTGCAAATAAAATGGTTTCATTATTGGATGTTTCTCGGCATCATAAAATTTTAGTTTTCTAAACGTTTAAGTAAAACTCCACTTCAAAATGTATAGCCAGATATACCTAGTGAAAAAGGAACATGATAGTACCATAGTTTTTATATTCCAACAAAAACAATGCTAATCATTCAATGTGAAATCGGCGTCACCATCGGCGGCTTCGTGCGTGGAGATCTGGTATTTTTTCTTTTAAATCAATCCGTCTGTCATGAACTGTCGCTATGTTCATTCTCCGTTTATTCCATATTTTGTTCTTCTTTTCTTTGCTGAATCTGTGACACAAACAGCAGCTAGTCCACGTTTCATTTTAATAATTTTATCGGTCTCGGCTCATTCGCATGGCGGTGGCTAATCCATATACACACATGTTGATGACGTATTTTTTGCATCTATAAAGTCGACGTAGCTAATCGAAGTCTGACGGACAGTCCCGAATACATACTCATGAGCATACCATATACGGATCGTGAAGGTGGGGTCAAAGTAGAAACTCCGCATACGCGGAGTTATTTTTTTGATAGTTTATTGTCAGGGTCATTAGTGATTAATAAAACATAATTCTAATTAAATAAAGGCATACAATTACATGAAATAATTATATTAACATGATTACCTAATAATTGCGTGCATTACAAAGATATTAAAATTCTCAAAGAATCCCTTTAACAAATATGTTATGTTTTTTGGAAGACATCACTAAGTTGGAAGACGAGAGATCACCAGTAGATATTATCTATTTAGAATTTCAGAAAGCTTTCGATAAAGTGCCACACCAAAGATTACTGATAAACTAAAGGCCCATGGCATAGGGGACGGTATAATTAACTGGATAGAAAAATGGCTGATTGACAGAAGACAACGGGTAGTAGTTGATAGGGAGGCTTCAAATTGGAAATCAATTTTGATTGGGGTACCACAGCGATCAGTACTGGGACCTATATTATTCTTAATATATACCAACAATTTGGACAATAATATAACAAGTAATGTGTTGAAATTTGCGGATGATACAAACGTGTTTAAAAGGATTGAACGTGATGGAGATAGACAGCATTTACAAGATGATCTTGACAGGTTGATCAAATGGTCTGAAAAATGGCAGATGTTGGTAAATTATGGGAAGTGTAAATACCTCCACACAGGACATGGTAACAAGTAAGACATACAATATACAATGGGAGGTTCTGTACTAAGTACTAGTGTAAAAGAAAAGGATTTAGGGTTAACAATTAGTGCTGATATGGATGTTTCAGAGCAGTGCGGAATTGCAGGTTCAAATGGAAATAAAATCCTTGGATTAAGTAAGCGAAATATAACGTATAAGGAAAAAGACCTAATAATACCGCTGAACAAAACAATAGTTAGGTCTCATTTAGAATATCGTATAGAAGTGTTGTGGCCATATCGCAAGAAAGACATAGATATGCTAGAAAGAGTACAGAGGAGTGTGATTAAAATGATACCACAACTGAGAGATCGTAATTACGAAATACGCCTAAAAGAATGTGGTTTGACACGAGACCAGGAGATTGAGAGGAGATCAGATAGAAGTTTGTTTAAATATTGAATGGTTATGAAAATATTGGTCGAAATATTGTTTTCTCATTTAAGGAAGATATAAGGACTAGAGGACATGAAGTTACATTAGTAAAGGAGCAGTGTAAATTAGATATAAGAAAGTTCTCATTTTCACAAAGGACTGTAAATGATTAGAAAGGATTATCTGCTGATTGTGTGGGCGCTAGTAGCGTGAATATGTCTTAAAAATATAACAAAATTGACACGTACCTCAGAAGGGCGAGATACACATAGATAAAAAGGGTTGGACTCTCGATAAACCAAAAGGCTTCCTTGTCCACCTGCCATCTACAGTTAATTCTCTGGATGGCAATCTTGTTAAATATTGTGTCTAGCACGACAACACGCAACGGCGTAAACCTAATCTCGCGATGTAGCCTCGTTGTCATGGCGACTCGAGAGCGTTGTAGGCTACGCGCACTCTAGAGGCTGCAGCAAGGCAATCTAACACTGTGGCATAATCCGACGACTTTAATGCCGATAGGATAGCATTGTGTCGTGACTGCCGGTTTGCCTAAGGAGAACAGGTTGGCCCGGTGTGAAATTGTAAATGGATCCCCATGATATGTGTACCGGGGGTCCATTAACCATGGCAGGGAACATGGACCCCCCTGAGAAAAAAATTAATGTTTTATACGTTCTGTCAGTTGAAACGGTGTATTGGTGTACGTGCTATAACCAAAATACTTTTAAAAACGTGCCTAGTGCTTATTAATACAACAATGGCTATTTAAATATCTATTATGGTTTTTAATATTGTTTTGCCATTTTGTTTGGCAGATTTTTTCTTCTTCAGAATACTACGTTATTTTATTTAGAAATACGTGTGTAAATTTTTCAATCACTTAAACAGATAAACAATTCCGTTTTTTAAGGGAGTCCATACGCCGTATCGCGGGGGTACATACAGAATCTGACACCGGCCCATTAACATTTTACGACAGACGTCGTTCAGGCAAACGTGTGGCGTGTGAACGTGTGATTATGTTTATGTTTCTCCGTCCGATAAGTTATTTTGCGACACGAATGACATCATACCCACATTCCATCGGAAATGTTCATCCAACTCGGATTAGACATCGCGGTGGAAAATGCAGAGATGCCAAATATCCTGTAGTGGGAAAGAGATCCTTTCTTTTTGCAAATTTTTCAAAAATCTGCCTTTGTTTCTTTTTGAATTAGCCTGCTTTTTTTTTTTTAACAATACAGCATTTTCTACAAAAGATGTGGCATAATGCATTGAATTACGCCCATACAAATTCATTAAAATATCGATATCCATCCTTTTTTTCATGTTGTAGGGCTGGAGAATACCCTTCCTCGTAATTGTTTAGCTTAGTGCTGCTGTACATGGGTTGTTTTCAAGCGTACGAATATAACCAAGGTTTACTTATGGTTTATCTAATTATTCGTCTAGTTCAAAAACTAGGGTTTTTTGTTTGGATATTAGTAAAGAGTGGTTCAAATAAATTATCTATATAAGCCACTTTAACGTAGGTGCCCTATATAAGAACTATTAGGAAACATGTTTGGCGTGCATGTTAAAGTTAACATAGCGAATGTCGGGACATGTTAAGGGTATTACATTCATCTAGTTAACTTTATAATATTTAACATAAAAAATTTCAGTTCGAAAGAGGTGTTTGAATGTTGCCATGTATGTTGTTTATATACAACTAATGGGCGTTTTAAAAATACGGATACATAGTTATATTATTCACACGTTTTACGGCAATTGATAATGTCTAATTTAGTAAACAATTGTCGCTCAGTAAAATGAAGTACTTTGTGCCATGCCACGTCCAGACGTTCTCGAAGACGCCGTACATGACATTGGCTTACGTGTATATATATATAATTATATTGGTTGTCACGCCAACATGTCACGCAACAAATAAGAGCCTATATTAAGAAGAAACATATTCGTAGCGTAGGGAGAGTATGGTTAATAATAGTCCTCATTTTAAGAAATCAAAATTCAGCGAAAACGTAATATTGTGCATCAAAATTTATTTTGTGTAAAATATTAAATTGAGACATGTTACAGAAATTCTTCACGCGCGAGATGGTAGTACGCGCCGGTGTGATATTACAAATTGAGCCCCGTGGTGAATGGACCGGGGATCCATTTACCACGGAGTTGTAAATGGACCCCTTGTAAAAATGTAATTGTTATTGTGTTGAGTGAGTAAGAAGTGGTCTATTTGTGTACGTACTAAAAAAATAAAAACCAGAACTATTAAAAAACGTGTCCCAACCTTACTGATATTTAGTCCTAAAGCAATGATTGCCATTTCAATATATTTTACAGTTATTAACATGGCTTTAAACAAATTGTTGGCAAAAGTGCTCTTTTCAGGATAGTACATTTTGTTGACTACATACATCAGTGAACCACGTCTATAATTTGTAAACCATTAAACACATAAACCGTTCCATTTTTCTCGAGGAAGTTCATATATGTCGCCGTAGTAAATGGATAAATGCATGGTCAGGGAATGCGCATATAGTTAAAGGTGCCTCCTCAATCTGATTTCTTCGCAAGACTCATTTAAAACAATATTCGCGAAAATAGCAATCCTTCATTAAACCGACATGCTGACTCATTTGTGCAACAATATATATATATATATATATATATATATATATATATATATATATATATATATATATATACAGATTGAGGAGGCACCTTTAACTATATGCACATTCCCTGTACCATGCATTTGTCTATATATATATATATATATATATATGTATATATATATATGTATATATATATATATGTATATATATATATGTATATATATACAGTATATATATATATACATATATATGCAATTTTTTCAAATAATCAGACAAACTATTAACGTTTTTACTTCTTGCCCGGGAATCAATTCAAGTTATTTTAAAAAGTGCAATCGTCGCGTGAATGCGCGAAACGATTGTGCACGGGTTTTTATTTAAAAATTTAATAAAATTTTTGTTTAAAAACCATGTCACCAACAAATTCAGTGTGTTGAAGGCTAAATGTTGGCTTGACAACCGAATTTGTGCAAACCAAAAACACCATTTATTAAAAAATACCACATTACAATGTGTCAATATGTTTGACTATTACCGAGGGAATATAGCTCAAACCATATGTCTAAAAATGTCTGACTCGTTAACCATATTATTACATCAACCACAAAGCAGATCTATCAACATCTAACAGAAACAGTATTGCACATATATTTTTTACAGTGTAATATAGTGGATTTTAATAATTGTTTCTTCTTCTTCGCCTTCGTTTCCAGTATTCGACACTTTCTATTATATCCTGGTAGTTCGTATGATGTATCATCAAAATATCACACCGATTTCAGAGCTTCATTTCATTCGAGAAATACTAATAGTTAGTACTACTAATGTCATAAAACAATATAAATGGTCAAGGTGTTCTAGAATAATACAAACAGTATATACTATACAGCACGAGTTTGAGAGAAAACGGACCAGACTTTGTACGTTTAATAAATAACATGTGTTTTAATAAATTAATAGACACCTATACACATATCAACCTTTACTTATTTTGTCGACTTAATGTTTTTGTCACAACATTGATTACTACATTCTATCATTTTTTACTTTTCTCCAAGACGTGCCTTACAGATGGTAGTGGGTATATATGAAAAAATTATTATTCTGCGTTCTATCTATTGTACCGGTAATATTGCTCTTTGTATATGTAAATCTGCACATGTTGCACCCTTGGGACACAATTTCTTAACACTGTTGGTTGTAAATAAAAAACAGTAAATTTTGTTCTCTACAAAATCGCAACTTGCTTTCAATAAAACTCAATGTCAGACCATTTTATTATTCTGCTCTGCAGAGTGCGGCGTACTTCCCACACTAACATACAGTGTCTCCATCTAATGTGAAGCTACGTTTTGTATTCGCGATATTGAATATTAGAGTATTACTATACAAATCACTGTTACATTAACAGTACAGTAAACCCATTTACATGAACACGTGTCACCATCGATCACACCAGAAGATTTAAATTAGAAAATGTACAAAATATAAAAGTGATATTTATTAAAAAAATGGATTATACAACATATATTACACGCATGTTATAAATTGGTGTACAGGATTTTGTCCAACATGGCCACTCTAAAAACTATGTTGACTCGTACATCTTCTGGAATTCTTAAATAACGCACTAAAATGAGGTGGGTATATATATATATATAGATTTACACACACACACACACACACACACACACACACACACACACACACACACACACACACACACACACACACACACACACACACACACACACACACACACACACACACACACACACACACACACACACACACACACACACACACACACACACACACACACACACACACACACACACACACACACACACACACACACACACACACACACACACACACACACACACACACACACACACACACACACACAAACACACACACACACACACATATGTAAATATATAAATGTATATATGTATGTATGTATATATATATATGTACATATATTATATATATATATTATTTATATATATATATATATATTATTTATATATATATTTAAATATAATGTTACTCATATAATTTATATAAATAAATAGTATGTAATATATATTTATTAATTCGTATATAATGTGTGTATATATATATACATATAATATATATATATTATACATATATAATATTATAGATATATATGTATATATACACATATATATTATATATATATATTTATATATATGTGTGTGTTTGTGTGCGTGAGGGTTGCGGTGCGTGTGTGTATCATTAATAATTTCGCAACCATTATGAAGTACAACCGTTCTTTTGTTAAACGTATACGTTCATATATATTATATATATTGTAAAATCATGATCGCTATCAATTTATTTGAATGTTTCGACTAGGTATCATGTTTGAATTTTATGCGATGTCGATATTTATAAACATATATGACCACATGTTTGTGCGGCGAGGACATTAAATTACTTAGCCGCTGCTGACGTGAAATCAACTTTCTATGTCCACACCATTTACACGAGAAAGGGTAAGAACACTTGCACACGGGCATGCTATTCAGCACATACGGACAACCAAACAACAATTTTGAAGATCTGAATTTGCCATTTTATTCAGGATGTAGGCTACACTGGTCTGATTCAACTAATCTCCGTACGCATTGCATCAATATTGGGACTACGACGATATGAGTAAGGATGCGCTGCTTGCCTGCTAAAACGCACTAAATGCCTGCAGTGAAATACGCATTGGTTATAATGGAATATGAATGCAGTAAGCCTAAATGTGCATCCTATAGAGCCTCATAGTCTTAACTGCGGCCGACATATGCATTAATCATTACTCACCCAAAAATATCGGTTTTCTTACATTGCCGGTTAGGACACACAAAAACATTTGATATTATGTACAGGTATTTTGAAATTGAACAATGATGTTTAAAATTACAATGCTCGTGTTTAAGAAGTAATCATATTAAGAAGACAATTCCGTAATTGTAACTTGCATGTCCCATCTATAATACCCACCTTCGTTCTGACACATAGCAACAAGTGAGCATGACATACAGTCGGCAAGAAACGCCGCATATCACAGAACTGTGTAGCCACCTATCACGTGATCACCTCCTTCGAAAATATATGCGTTTACATAAACAAAAATTATTAATAACATGGTTTTATAGCACAATTACATTACATTATTGTAGTGGGATTACGCTTAATATGGCGAGCGGTAATGTAGGTATACGACGCCAAGCGATATTTTTATCCATTACGTGATTTTGTGTCTAGCAACCAGGACCGATACCCTTACTACTTGTAAAGCGGCCGCCGCAAATGTATTTCTAGTTAAATTTCCGACCCAAAACAACCAAATGGCAAAGTCGTTTAAGCGAGAAGAGTATGTCGGAAAGAACGACCCGCTAATGGTAGGCCACCCTAGTGACGTAATGAATATAAATAAACATGGTTGCTAAGGCAAAGCTTAACGAGATCACGCTAATAATTAGGATTCTGGATGTATCAACTCTAGCAGTGTCGCAAAACGATAATGTCATTGCGTCAACGTGTGTGATAACGTCACGCTTTGCCACGGAAACAAATAGAAACCACTTAAAGAGATAATGCCACCGAGTCACCTAGGGCAACTTCCGCACCAACAGGCACCAATGCCCATAACAACATTGTTATCAAATGACAACGCTCGTGTGTCACGTAGTGATAACCGTATCAACAAGTGACAAAGGTCTACGCATAACTATCAACAAACAAAACACGCCCACGCTGTCTAACAACAACAAACACGTAAACGACACTAAGCACACGACTGCGTCAGTCCACGAGGACGACATTAACAAAACAAATTTTACTGTACATACCAAATTACCAAGTACACCTGCAAAATATTATTTTGTAAAGACAAGTTCGTAAATTTACACAATCCAAACAGCATATCCATTATACAATAGATATTATACACAATTATAACGCAAATAATTTGAAGCTAATAAACGTAGAAATTCGTGTTGAACCACACGCACGTTATTAAGTGCACTGCGCTATTTAAAATAAGCGTAGGTTTTCGTAGGCTTAGACAAAGAAATAACATTTCACAATACATTATGTCTGTAATGATTATCGGTACTCAAACATGTGTTTCTTTTAATCCACCATGTACAATATGTCATCTGCTAAACACGATGGCATACGTAGCCGACAAATACGATCAAATACAATCGACGGTTGTGGAACGGATACTCAGACGAACGGACATTTCAACATGGAACAATAGCGACTATGTAGGAATATATAACTTTTTCCGACATTAGTTGTGTTATTAGTTGAACAATTTGACCCCAAGCGGTGTGGGGTCCATTTCGTTGGGACATGCTTTTGTAGTATATAATAAAGGTAAATATAACAACCAACATTCCCGTGCAACGTATAGTGCAAGCATTGTGCGAATGTCCAAGGTCTTGCCCAGTCAGTGACGAAACTGTACGACTGACCACTAACATTCCAAGTTGACCCACTCTGGAGATTTGCATTCTTACGAATATCACCAAACCTTTCTAGTACATCACCAGCGTAACTGGCACGAGCATAACGAGGTCTCTCTGGCACGAACAGCACGTCAGAAGGATTTAATGTACACGATATATCCCTGCTACGTTCCAACCACGCCGAAAACAACACGCCACACATAACAACGACACATACCCATCTAACGGGACCACTAATGAATTTATGTACAATATTCTGATTTATAACCATTTCTCATGCGCGTGCCGGTCATATAATATACGTAGTAGCTTGCTCAATGCCACAGTGTGGAACCCATTTTGTCACACGTAGTTCTCCTGTAATATCACGTTCGGCCGAAACAGAAAGGCCACGTAATCCGCCCACCATCGAAGCCACATATTTCAGTCACCCACGGCCTAATGACGAAAATAGGAGGGACAATACACTTATTTCACCTCAACGAATTTCGGTCTATGTAGGTCAAGGGGTGCTTCCTGTTCGTCTGCCGCCGACATCCGGCCGGCTGGAGTCTTGTCCGGCACGGACTGCTTCAACGCATTCGTGGCAGGTGTCGAATTCTGACGCTCACAATTTGGCGATTGTTCGTGCTGCTCCGTTGATACAGCTTTCTGGGGAGGCGGCTGCAGCTGATTGTGCTGCTGCTGTTCTGGTAGTTGCTGCTGCTGGAGGCGTTGCTGCTGTTGCTGTTGTTGTTTCGGTTGCTGATGTTGTGACCGCTGTTGCTGCTGAGGCAGCTGTTTTATCGGCTCGCTTTGCTGTGACAGAGTTTGTTGATTTGTTTGCTTCTGCTCGTGTGGCTGTGAATGATTTGACCTCTGCTCTGATTGTTGTTGCTGTAGCTGCAGTTTGTGTTTTTGTTGTTGTTTTTGTTGTTGCTGCTGCTGCTGCTGTTGCGTTTGTCGTTGCGGCGCCTGCACGAGCTCGGTGTGGTGATGACGATGATGATGATGGTGGTGATGGTGTTTGTGTGGATGTTTCATCTTCCTCTTGGCTGAACTTCGCGGCACTTGGTTCTTGTTGATGTCCCTAAAGAGTGGCAGACTGACGGGCACACTGCGGATGAGACCGAGGGCGTTGGCTGTGCGTTCCTTGTCCCGTTCAGTCGCCGCCGCCGCCGACGCCGCCGCCGTGGAGGTCGGCTCATTGACGGTCGGCGTGACACAACAAGCAAGGGTCGTTGGCCTTGTCGTTGGTGCAGTACTGCGAATCGCATTCTGCTGTTGCTGTTGCTTCACCTGCTGTTTGTGATTCTGCTGTTGCTGCTGCTGATGCTGGTGACTTTGCTGCTGTTGGTGATTCTGCTGCAGTTGTTGCTGTTGTTGTTGTTGTTGTTGTTGTTGTTGTTGTTGTTGTTGTTGTGTTTCTTGTTGTTTCCTGACTTCCTGACGTTCATCCTGCTGTTTATCCTGTTGTTGTTGCTGTTGTTTTTGTTGATGTTGGTTATGTTGTTGTTGCTGAAGTTGTTGTTGCTGTTGTTGCTGCTGCTGCTGTTGAGTCGGCGCTGGTGCGGGCGATTCTGTTGCATTTTCCTTGGTGCCGTTCTGCTGCGCTTGACCGCCGACATGAGGCGTTGGTTCCTGTTTCGGCTTCAGCCACGATGACACTGCGGGCTCAGTGGCGCCGTCCGGTAGACTCTTCGTCGTCACAGACAGTTTTCGTCGTTTCACCGGCACTTCGTATATGGAATAGAATAGTCGCAGGGGCCCTGTCTAAAAATAAACAAACATAAAAAATGTAATTAAAAGACAATCTATTACACCAATAGATCGACTAAACATATAATATTCTGCCAAAATAGGTACTTTGAAAACACAGTCTTAATTTGAAGAAATAGATTGATGCTTACGAAACAATACTAACATTTTAAATACAAATATTAGAAAGCGCATGTGTATGTGCGTACGTGCGTGTGTGTGTGCGTGCATGCGACGAGCAGTATGTGTCTATATGTGACTGTCAGAATTGTTGGACGTGAAAGGTATACGATGAATAAAAATTACAATTTTTTAAAGATTTAATTAGATAGAACAAACACATTAAATTCAAAATATTTAAAAGCTAACTTTTAAATATAGTGCCATCTTAATTGCTATGTTATCTCATAATTGACAAAATCTCAAAGGTTTATGAAGAAAATTAGCTTAATAATCATAAGTCAAATTGACATTTTTGAAGTTCTACAACCAATACAAGAATTTATCGATTATTGTGGCTGCTTGGATTATAGCAGCCACAACATATCAGGACAGGTTGTTTTTATCACAACCATGGTTCACCTACCCGCCGCCAGGTGTAGATGTAAGCTATATCCATCAATGTATACTGGTCGCTGAGGGGTTCGTCAGAGTGGAATATGTCAATCTGAAGCGAACAGTTCGACCAGTTATTAAGGTGTATGCTCAAACAAAGTGCAAACATATACAGACAACGTACGTTAGTATAATAGTACACATGCCAACGAGTGTTTCCATGCGTATGTATTGTGATCGCACGTGTCTGACATTATCAAGATTTAACAAGATTTAACAAGATTGCCATCCAGAGAATTAACTCTAGAAGGCAGGTGGACAAGGAAGCCCTTTGGCTTATCGAGAGTCCAACCCATTTATCTACATATATCCAGCCCTTCTGAGGTATGTGTCGATTTTATTTTAAAATATATTCACACTACTAGCACCCACACAATCATCAGATAATTTGTTCCATTCATTCACAGTCCTTTGTAAAAATGAGAACTTTCTTATGTCTAATCTACACTGCTCCTTTACTAATGTAACTCCATGTCCACTATACTCTTTCTATCTTTCTTAACTGAAAAAAACATATTTCTATCAATATTTTCATAACCATTCAATATTTTAAACACTTCTATCTGATCTCCTCTCAATCTCCTGGTCTCTAGTGTTGTTAAACCACATTCTTTTAGGCGTTTTTCATAACTAAGATCCCTCAGTTTTTGTATAATTTTAGTCGCTCTCCTCTGTACTCTTTCTAGCATATCTATGTCCTTTTTGCGGTATGGCCTCCACGCTTGTATACAATATTCTAAATGAGGCCTAACAATTGTTTTGTACAGCGGTATTATTAGTTCTTTTTTCTTTATATCCTATATTTTGCCTAATCAATCCAAGGATTTGATTTCCTTTTGAAGCTGCAATTCCACACTGCTCTGAAACTTTCGTGTCAGCACTAATTGTTAGCCCTAAGTCTTTTTCTTTTACAGTAGTACTTAGTACAGTTCCCCCCATTGTATATTCTACATATTCGTTCCCATGTCCTGTGTGAAGGCATTTACATTTCCAAAAATTGAACAACATTTGCCACTTTTCAGACCATTAATTTTGATCAACCTGTCAAGATCATCTTGTAAATGCTGTCTATCTCCATCACTTTTAATCCTTCTAAACACTTTTGTATCATCTGCAAATTTCAACACCATGCATAGACCCGTGCGTTCGTTAGTGCATCCGTGTGTGCGTCTGTGTGTGTGTGCGTGCGTGTGCATGGGTGTGTGCATGTGCTGGCGTGCGCGCGTGTGTGCGTATGTGTATGCGTATGTTGTGCGTGCGCGTATGTATACATGTGATACGAGTGCGCGTGTGTGTACGTGTGGAATGCGTGCATGCGTGTGTGCGTGTGCGTTTATTATTTGCTCATCAGAAACTCGCCCGCAGTAAATGCCCTCTGGGTGACTAAATGAGTGGGTTCATATTGTTACAAACATACATTTATCATAGTTTGTACTTGTGCATTTAAAACTATACATATATTTGGAATTTCGCAAGCACCCTTGAGGTTAGCAGATATTATTTGCTTCAATCAAAGAGTACCAATTTCAATGGAAAACATTTCCATTTTTACCGTTTGTGGTTTGCGTAACATTCCAAATGTCGCAGTATTCGTCACTGTGAATGTGCATATGTATGTCATTGGAAAGCTGCCTGGGTTTGCCTGCACTGTGTTCCATATTTTAACAACATTATGCGATTTGTAACTTGCCCCATACGTCATCTTGTTCCATGCTGCCCTACGCTTTACTGTCCATTGTTAAGAGGTTGGGCACTACCAAGACTTCTGCTGCTATCAAAACGCACTCATCCTTCCTCCGTCGAGTCTTACCTGGTACCCAGAGGTAACTGCGAATTTCATCATGACGAACTTCTTGAGATGGGCGATAGTGAACGCTGACGGACAAAGCAGGTAGCGCCGTCTAATGGACTGTAGACGAACCACAATGCCAACATTACGCCTCGGAGCGGAATTGTGCTAAAGCTATACAGGTCGATATACAAGCATGCCTGACATATAAGTATGTAGTTGCAATACCAGTCCAAAAAATACGTCATACAAATTAATTGTGTGAATACACTACTGATACAGTAACCAAACAGAACCTGTATATATGTACGAATGATTAAACATTTACAACATTGATATTTCCATTACTATGTATATACACGCAATCGAATGCGTTAATACATTTCAAACCATATGGAATTGTGAAATTTAAAATAACGCACATTATCAGTGTGCAGTTGCAAATAAATAGCATACAGGTACGAAAAAATTATAAATATATTATTACACTTATCAATGCAATTACCTGGTACGTTTGTTATACAAACACGTATTTGTCATAACTTTATTGTTTTCCATTGTCGGCGAAGCCATTATTGTAGTTTCGGTTCAACTACGCTTAGGACAGCTATAATTCACATCCTTACCTGCTGTTCGTGTTTCTTCTTTGTCCCAAGAACATCTCTTATGGGTTTTCCACTGAAAATAAAAACATTGATTAGCTGACAATGTAGGGGTCGAATACGTAGTTATATCTGTAATTGCTTTCCAAGGATTCCGAGTATTGTTTTTCTCTATCAGAAGCTCGTGTATCGTGCATGCGTGAGTGTGTGCATGCATGTGCGTATGCTATGCGTGTTTTGTTTGCGTGCTTTTATGCGTGCGTGCGCGTGTGTGAGCGCGTGTCTGCATGCGTGTGCGTGTGTACGTGTGCGCGTGTGTGCGCGTGTGTGCGTGTGTGCGTGTGTGCGTGTGTGCGTGTGTGCGTGTGTATGTGTGGGTGTGTGTGCATGTGTGTTCGTGTGTGTATATGTGTTCGCGCGTGCGTGCACGAATGCGTGCGCATATATGCGTTAATGCTTTGCGTGCGTGCGAGCGATAATATATATATATAACATTATATATTATTGTATTGTGAACGGAACACTACGCTGACGATGATGCGGTAATTCAAAGCGACAAGAGGATATCAGATGAACTGAGAAGCTCAGAATATGGTAAAATACAACTTTTGGGGCAATGCCTACCATTGTGCATGACAGTGTCTGTTTAAAATGCTAAAAACAAAAACTGCAACAACAAAACAAAAATGTAATAAGCGGGATGGAGATCCGCTGTAGGAATTAGGTAGTAATTAACGGGTCTTCAGATCCCGCCATGGCGTTGACGCGTCCAGGCACACTACCTCAGAGCGCCCCGGCCGCTCTCATCAGGCGGCGCCATAACCATTAAGTAGAGGCCAAACCGGCATTAGCGCCACGCGTTCTATAATCACAGGTGCTAAACGGCTGGTTAGACGGGTGCTTAGCTTCGCCGCGAAACAGCTCAAATCGACATGAATCAGAAACGACGGCGCCGTAGACTCGACGGTGCGTGGCGCGCGCCGGGATAAGTGACGGCTAGTGCTTTTGAATCTAAGTAAAATAGTTGGTAAAACAGATGTTACGAGGTTTACTTAAATATGCACCAGCAATGAATACTTGTCATTTCATGTGGAGGCGTAACAAGTACCTATAAATATGTTTCCATTGTTTGCTATAAAATGGAAAGTGGCGAGAATTAATAATTATAATAATAATTATTATAGTCATTATTATATTCGAAGGTCGGGTGTCGAAAATGCAAACAAATGAGGACAGAGAATTCAGCATATTTATATTTTCATTACCGGCCGATATGTCAGGATCTCATATGTCTGTAACTGGCCGATAGATAAACAGCACTTTAATGCATCATGCATGTGGTGCTATCTACAGGATAATTGCGTGCTGTACGTCAATTTAAAGCTTAATATATTTGCTATGCACCAGGTGTATTTGTGGATTGGCTTTAGAGTTAGCGCCGTTTGACAACAAATAATTTGTGGTATTTGTACAAGTGAAGTGGAGAATCTGAACGCACAATATACATGCATACTAAATCGTCATGGGGTCTAAAGAGTTAATGAAATGGTAACGATGTTGATAGAGATGGAGAGCGTTTCTTGCAATATTTCAAATAAAATACGACGTTCCGCTACTAGTCGTCAACTATGCAATGGAAACAAGCTGCATTACTCACTCTGAGCTGAACTCCAGACATAAACTGATCTTCTCGTCTTCCGTGTAGAGGAGTTTCTCCCGCTGAGCACCATGGGCGCCACCGGTTCGACCACTACTTGTGCCTGCAAGAAAATAGCTTTCGTAAAGCGCGTGTACCCTAACGTATCTATGCAATAATACGACACATAATTTATCTATAATGTTTTTTGTATAGCAATCGCATAGTATAAACTGGTAGCAAAAATCCACTTTCAAATACGTTTCATATTATTACAGTAATGACTGATATTGTGTTCTTCGTGATTTATGCAAAACACTATACAGTCACGCACATATTTACACCGTCGTTTTCCATATACGTATACAGCTATATTTAATGATCATTTCACCATTTCTGTTAATGTAGATATTTTTGGTTGCATTTTTACGGTTTCATAAGTTCATCTCTATATTGGTCTTCACAAGTTCGGACGTGATAAATAATTTTGAATAATTAATTATATTTATGAACCCGTTCTGTGGCAAATATAATAATTACACTGTGATCGAACAGAACACATTATATATATTACATTCACTTATTTCACCTTTACATCCTGACTGTGAAGGTATTTCATTAGCTTATTTCTTTTTAAAGAATACATTGAAGCAAACATGTAACGTACATTAAAAAAACCACCTGCGCTCACACAAAGGTGAATCAACATTATCCCTCTCACGACCGGGATAATATGTAATAAAACATCAACAGAAGGTACTATCGATCACGTTAAAATGTAAACATGTCCACGTAACTGAGAATTCGTCGTACTGTAACGAATAACTCCATTAGTTAATTACGGACTAGTGTGTTTAGCCATAAGAGTAGGACTATTCCATCCTTTACAAGTTGAAAGGAAGTTTAATAATAACCATACCTCCACGTCCAATTAGAACTGTCGCACAAAGTCAACAAAATATATTTAAAAAAACACAGCCACAATGACAACCGGTTGCCACGAAAACCCATCCACAACCAACAATGACAGTCGGACAAAACCACGATCCCCGGACAAAACGACAACGACAGTCGGACAGAACCACGACCCCCGGACAAAACGACAACGACAGTCGGACAGAACCATGACCCCGGGACAAAACGACAACAGAACCACAACCTTGTGTCCTTGCAAGCTTACGTGGGACAACAGTTGAAGCCTCAGACCAAACACAGTTATCATAAACAGACTGCCACAATACTGTTGTATACTGTTCTCAATGACGACGACGGCGCCGACGACGACAACGACGGCGTTGGCAACGACGACCAGCACCAGCACCTCCACCACGATCACCAAGTTGTTGTACATTTTATTTTTAAGGTACCTTTTATTTTATGTAAACTACTAGACAGTGCATGTACATGATCTAAGACACCCATGAAATAGTATTAACTATATTCTAATTGTACACATAAATACACGCAGGCTCCATAACAGTCAAACCACATGATCGGGGCCAAACTTCCTTCCCGGTTCACCGAGACTACAGCGATACACGCAGACATTAGCGACGGCGATGGAAATACCAACCGATCGAGCCGCGTAACAGCCGCCCGCTCTACGGCGACGGCAATTACTATCTTTACCTGCTCCCGCTCTCACTTGCTACCAATTACCCCACACCCATTACCCCGTCATTAGCACGTTGTTATCCAAATTACTACGTTAACACACCAGAACTATAATCGCAGGTGTTACGCCGCTTTGAGGCGGCCGTTCAACCAGTCATCCATCACACGACTACAACCAGCGCTCTGTAATGAAATGAAAACAATACGTGGCCTACCCGGCATTGGATTCCTTGAATAAAACTCACGGCGCTTCTTCATTTCGTCTGCAAAACAAACATACCGAGATTAAAAGTTCGCATACAGTAATAACGAGATTTATCTAACACGAATAAAGGATGGGTTGAAATTAGTTCAAGCGGGTGTTCAAACTGCATATCAGCGCGAACGAACACTCGCACAGACGCATACGAGCGCAAGCACGCAACATGTTGGTGTATAAAGGAATAGTGAATGCTTAGACAATATTTGGAATGTGTGTATTATTATTATTATTATTGTACATTATCAGTTCACCATTACGGTGCATTACATATGATGTTGGGTGCATGTAAAACGCTGTATTGTATTCATGTAATAATGTTGTGTGTATATGTAAATTAGCACGTGTTGTACCCATGGAATTTTTTTTTAAACATTGTTGATCCTAAATAAACAATCAAACAATTAGGGGCCTAAGCAAGCACGAGCAAATGCATAGCCGCGTGCGCATATACACGCACGAATACTACACACACGAACGTACGCACGAAATTACGTATGTAAGTCGTATGTACGCAAACACATGCGCACGCACACACATGCGCGCGCGCACATACATACCCACACACGTAAGCACGCACGCATGCACGCAACCACACTCAACGTTTCCCTTTTACCTATTAAAGTGTTTTTACCGTCTCGGTTCATTGCCGATGTGTGTTAAATATGTATCTGTCATCGCGAATTGTTGTATGCAGACAGAGAACACTGTATGATAATTGTAGGTATACAGGTACAGTATTTCCACGAATCAGTAGAGGATTAACCCTTAGATGGTACGCGTGGGCTCTTTAAATACAGTTTATATAGTTTATAACTTTATATAGTATTATGGCTGCGTTCTTATATAGGCCGTCGTTGTGCTGACGAATACGTCAGTATCTAGCATTCAATTTAGTGTTCGTCATTCTAGAGTTTTATCAAGTTCATTACGTAACTTTTGCAGAGCCGACAATCTTGCTAACATGGCCGCCGAAAATGTTTAGCTTCGAACTACGCCGTATTTTTCATAATTAGGGCAATGGCAACATACCTTGGATCTGTCAATTAACAAAGGAACGTATCCTCGACACACCTGTTATCAGTAGAGATAAACACACATCGTGCAAACAAACCACTTATGTTTCCACGTTCCTCCAAATTCGCGTTAACCTAGATGTAAAGTATAGTTCTCTGCACTTACTGGTAAAGAGTCCAGGAACCAATTTATACACCAAGTCCTGCAGCGTCTGGTCCGTGCTGAAACCAAAGATATTTTCAGAACGTACAGGAATCGTTCAGAAAAAGATTGCTACAAACAATTCGTTTTAAAATGTGGAACTTTGTGTCAATAAACAACTGTGCGGAAAAAGCCGAGTTATGAGAAGTTTAAATGACAATCGTTTACATCATTGAGAGAACCAAGGACAACCATATCTTTGGAAGAGATTTATCAAACCGGAATGTTGTATTGCATACGTACGACTCACAGTGACACGTTCGGTGCACATTTGCTATTTTGAAAGAAGATGGTGGAAACCTTGAAACGGCATTGGTACAACATAGAAAATCGTCGTCACGAAGAAATACTGCCTATTGTAAATGCTTTATTAACTTACAAATCTTACTGTTGGTTTATTTTAACTACAGCATAATACATTCAGTGTGATTGACATAAAAGCGAGCCAATAAAAGCAATGTAGACAGATATGGAGTGGAACATGGACACACTGGTCCCCAGTGTACACTGGTCCCCAGTGTACACTGTATATCTGTTCGGAATACGTTTTCCTGAAAACGCGAATCTTGCATAATTTTATATAACTGGGTATATCGCTGTTTGTAAATTCATTTCCGTGAAATTATGTCCGGAAAAGAAGATATTTTTCAGGTTATCGGCATGCGAATGTACGAGATCCAACTGTTGGTTTGCCCTCAAGACGGGCAACCGCAAAGCGACAAAAACTGAAGCAACGTCGTAGACGTACCGTATGTTGAGCAGCGGTCTTGTCTTGTGCACTTGGACATCGCAGATGGGGCAGTACTTGCTCGACTCGAGGTACCGCACGATGCAAGTCTTACAAACTGGAAACAGTATGAAAATTGTCCCCTGTATACACGGTGCTCGTTGACCCAAATAAAGCGATATATAATATGTTATCATTTATTGTATGTTTGACAAAGTTCAAGTTCTGATACGTTCGTCGACGTGACATTTTAGTTTCGTGGCGCGATGATATTCCTTACAAATACATACTAACAATCCAATCCCACCCGCAAAAGGTATCAGCTAATGGTGTGGCTGTCCATGCAACGACACCGTTCGGCACCAAATCAAATCAATATAAATACCTATAGCAGGTTCTGATAGGGACGCAGGCTTCTATGTCCACAACATAATGGTTTTGAACTGACGCAAGATGGTCAATTTCTTGTGTCTCTCAGTCAAGAAATAATCACGATATTTACTGGAGACTGCTCTTCGTGAACAACTTTAAATCCAGCACCGGCCGTAGGAATGACCTCCGAAATAGTGTTAACAGGTTTGCAACTGTGTAAGAGATAAGCGTTCTCTGTCCAACAGCAATGATCATTTGCTGATCTAAGTGAGCGACTTGGGAGGAAGACGCGTGTCATTAGCAGTGGGTGCAGCTGATGTCAGTACACCATGACGCTACTCCGTTAATCTGTGGATTGCACATCGCTCATGCTGCGAGTTATACTTGACCACATAAGATACTTCACGGGAGAAAGGAATAGAGAGAGAGAAGCACAGATGGTGGGGGAGGGGGAAAGGGAAGGGGGAGGGGGAGGGGGAAAGGGGAAAGGGGAACGGGGAAAGGGGGAAAGGGGGAAAGGGGGAAAGGGGGAAAGGGGGAAAGGGGAAGGGGGAAGGGGGAAGGGGGAAGGGGGAAGGGGGAAGGGGGAAGGGGGAAGGGGGAAGGGGGAAGGGGGAAGGGGGAAGGGGGAAGGGGGAAGGGGGAAGGGGAAGCGGAAGGGGGAAGGGGAAGAGATGGAAGAAGGGGTGCGAGGAAAGGGACGAGAAAGGAAGGTTTATAGGCAAACAGATATACACATGCAACTGTATAACAACAGTCACGCGGGTAGACTTAATCCGGATAAATGACACGAAGCCTAACACCATGAAACAAGCTAATGCGATGACATCTAAGCACGATGGTTGACGAAAGAGAAACAATGACTGCAAGAAGCCTACTCCGTCAGTGTCCGATTGTTTGCACAATGAGGAGAAGATTGATGCCCGAGTGCGTATGTTGCAGGAACCCACCGGATGAGCTCATAGCCTACAGGGAAGCCTCCTCCTACCATAAAGCTCGGTTTCCCCGACAGCAAGAGCGAATTGTGACGACCCGTCGATGTCTTCAGGGCGCCCAGGTGCGTGCGTGCGTGCGTACGTACATGTGTGCGCGCGTGCGCACGCATACACGTAGGCGTGTGTGTATGTTAATAATATGTATGTGTGTGTGTGTGTGTGTGTGTGTGTGTGTGTGTGTGTGTGTGTGTGTGTGTGTGTGTGTGTGTGTGTGTGTGTGTGTGTATGTGTTTGTATGTACGTGCGACGCACGCATGGATGTATGCATGCATGCGTATATAATACACACACGTATATATATATATATATATATATATATATATATATATTATATAAATTTTCTGCAAAATACGAATGTTCTCTATATCGTAAACTGACCAGTGCTTGAAGGTGCACAGCGGCGAATACTGTATAGATTTAACAAAATTGAACAAGATTGCCGTCCAGAGCTATAAGCTCCAGACGGCATGCGAACAAGGAAGCTTTTGGCTTATCGAGAGTCCAACCATTTTCCACCTACGTATAACCCGCACTCGTCAGATAGCTGTCAATTTTATTTTTGTGTTGTAAATATAATGTATATGTAGTTGTTTGTTTTTATTAATAATTCTTATGCCATTAAATTACCGATAAATTTTCCGACTTCACGGATCGACGCCCACGTGTGAAATCGTCCACTGCTTTGACCACAGTCCCCCACTACAGCTGTGTCCGGGTCGGACACAGCTGTAGCCTACTGACCGAGCGGCTTCGACCGCCGGAGACAATCGACCGATGTCCGTCTACAATGAGCCTTGACACCCTCCCCACTCGTGGCTGCACACTGGTTAATCCACAGACGGCAAGACTCAACAAGCGACAGAATTGATCGCGTCGTGTCTGCCTCGGGTTCTCGTTGTTTGACCGACCGGCTTGACCGCCAGCTTGACCGCCGGCTTGACCGTCAGTTTGACCGCCCGGCTTGACGCCCGGCTTGGCGCCTAGCTTTGAAGCCCGGCTTGACGGGCACAGGAATACCACAACGAAGGACAAGAATAGCTTAATCACAACACGCGGAAAAATCAAGGAAATGTGTCAGGTGATTGTAAAACCACATACGAATATAATGAAAATGGGACCGCAGATGCTGTGACAACGACAGTGCTTTGTGGTGCGCAGTGGTGCAGTGGCTACAGCTTCGGACTCTCGACCGAGAGAACCCGGGTTCGAATCCTGTCCTGCGGTGTCGAACCTTGGGCAAGTTCGTTCACTCTACGTTGCTCCAGTCCACTCAGCTGTCTGAATGGGTACCTGGGTATAGACAGTGGTGGATATTTGTGTACGACTAGTCTTCGCGCATTAATTGAAACGTGACTGGATGCTTCCCATAGAAGTCGAGATTCTTTTGAACCGGTATGCCAGGGAGTAAAGCGTAAAGCGCTTTGAGCTGTCCCGGGGACTGGATACTGCGCTATAGAAAAACTTACCTTTTTACAACATTATATCCAACGCCGGATAATCACGGACGCGTAGTCAAGAGAATCACGGACAAAACCAAAAGAATCATGCGGACAGAAACATAATCAGAACCATAATAGATAAGTGTAACGGATAGAACCATGATGATTATACTGCAAAAATCACGGATGATGTCAATGCCACAAGACTACGAAACGAAGATTCGCTGGCGTGTTTCGTGGCTGCACATGACACATCCAAAATTGTCTATAATCCCAATTGTCGCGTTGTCAAAAAATCGGGTGTTCCTGTGACGCGTGATCCTATGAATACCAAACACGACTGTTTGCGACTCTACTGAACTGATTTTCATCAACAGATTTTAATAAAATCACATTATTTTAATAATGTATTGTAGTTTAATAAAAACCAACATATCCGGTCAAGAAGTTAGACTAATTAATACAGTTTATGTGGTATCAGAAGTGCACGGATTAGTGAATGAGTGAGTGAGTGAGTGAGTGAGTGAGTGAGTGAGTGACTGAGTGAGTGAGTGAGTGAGTGAGTGAGTGAGTGAGTGAGTGAGTGAGTGAGTGAGTGAGTGAGTGAGTGAGTGAGTGAGTGAGTGACTGAGTGAGTGAGAGACCGAGTGGCCGAGTAACTGACTGACTGACTGCATGGGTGACTGAATGATGGAGTGAGTGACTGAGTGAGTGACCGAGTGACTGACTGCATGGGTGACTGAGTGACGGAGTGAGTCAGTGACTGAGTGACTGAGAGAGTGAGTGAGTGAATGGAGTGAGAAGGTGAGTGAGTGAATGAATGAATGAGTGGGTGACTGACTGACTGTGTGCGTGCGTGAGTGGATGGATGAGTGAGTGCGTGAGGAGTGAGTGAGTGAGTGAGTGAGTGAGTGAGTGAGTGAGTGAGTGAGTGAGTGAGTGAGTGAGTGAGTGAGTGAGTGAGTGAGTGAGTGAGTGAGTGAGTGAGTGAGTGAGTGAGAGAGAGCGAGCGAGCGAGCGAGCGAGTGACAGAGTGACTGACAGACTGTGCGCACGTGCGTGAGTGCGTGCGTGAGTGGATGAGTGTGTGAGTGGATGAGTGGATGAGTGTGTGAGTGCGTTGAGTGCGTTAGTGCGTGAGTGTGTGAGTGTGTGAGTGAATGATACTTACACGAGTGCAGACACTCTATGATGGTCGTCGCGTCGACATAGTACCCCCCGCACAGCACACACACGAGGTGGGGGTTCAGCTCAGACAACTCGAGTCGCGTCGTCCGATGCATCCTGCCTGTACAACAGACAACAACAGACCCGTGTTAGCTGCTTACTGCGCACCTCAAACAACCAGGGGTCATCTCAAAAACGTATTTCCGATCCTAAACGAAATCAGTTGATTATACATTTGATTCCGCCTCTTTGTATGACCAGCCTTGGAATACGTCAGTCTTAGTATACTTGCAATGGCCGTGGTTATTACTTACTGTCGAATGGTAAAGATGTAAGATGTTAAATTAAATTACTATCAGTGACGTTTAATTAACTACATTACATCGGTATGTTCATGTTATTATTACACAGCAACACGGTAGTATAGCCAATCTGAGTCTGTTGTTCTACAAAGGTAAAATCAGTAAAATATAATTGGAATAATTAAACAATAATACAGATATAAAACAAACTAGACGGTTTTGCATCGAACGAATCGTGCCTTATAATGTTTAAACGATTTGGACGATGATATAGCTAGTAAGGTGTTGAAATTTGCAGATGATACAAAAGTGTTTAGAAGGATTAAAAGTGATGGAGATAGACAGCATTTACAAGATGATCTTGACAGGTTGATCAAATGGTCTGAAAAGTGGCAAATGTTGTTCAATTTTGGGAAATGTAAATGCCTTCACACAGGACATGGGAACGAATATGTAGAATATACAATGGGGGGAACTATACTAAGTACTACTGTAAAAGAAAAAGCCTTGGGGCTGACAATTAGTGGTGACATGAAGGTTTCCCAGAGCAGTGTGGAATTGCAGCTTCAAAAGGAAATCAAATCCTTGGATTGATTAGGCGAAATATAGCATATAAAGAAAAAAAACTAATAATACCGCTGTACAAAACAATAGTTAGGCCTCATTTAGAATATTGTATACAAGCGTGGAGGCCATACCGCAAGAAGGGCATAGATATGCTAGAAAGAGTACAGAGGAGAGCGACTAAAATGATACCAAAACTGAGGGATCTTAGTTATGAAAAACGCCTAAAAGAATGTGGTTTAACAACACTATAGACCAGGAGATTGAGAGGAGATCAGATAGAAGTGTTTAAAATATTGAATGGTTATGAAAATATTGATAGAAATATGTTTTTTTCAGTTAAGAAAGACTAGAGGACATGAAGTTACATTAGTAAAGGAGCAGTGTAGATTAGACGTAAGAAAGTTCTCATTTTCACAAAGGACTGTGAATGAAAGGAACAGATTATCTGATGATTGTGTGGGTGCTAGTAGTGTGAATATGTTTAAAAATAAAATCGACACATACCTCAGAAGGGGTGGATATATGTAGATAAAAGGGTTGGACTCTCGATAAGCTTCCTTATCCACCTGCCATCTAGAGTTAATTCTCTGGATGGCAATCTTGTTAAATCTTGTTAAATCTTGTTAAATATAAATATTAGGGGTATTAACGTTTTCATTATCAAATTAAAAACTCATTATTTTAATATACCATAGAAATAAGTTACTAATTCTTATTCACGTTAATTAAATGTTTATCAAATCATAATAGCCCATTTATCGTATTCTATATTTACATTTGTGTATGCACAATACAATATCGGTGTATACATGTTGTATATTTATATCCAGTCATAATAACACATTTGTGTTATTCGTTTTATTGCCGCGTATGTCATATTATTTCAGTAGATTTAGTGCTGTATAAATTAATAATCATTAACCATAATTCCAGTGGTTTTCGACAACGCAATGAAGGTACACTGTACAACGTAGAACGTTGTTATTACTCGCATCCCAGGAATTATGACGGGGAAGTGAGGACTAATATAAACCTAGAGTGAGTTGGCGTTCTCCCTCTAGAGATTCTAGGACTAACAAACGACTCGCGAGTATCAACGAGTCCCGATTAATTAAATGCACGAGTATATTCTATATAACGCAGTTGGATTAAAATAGAAACAGTCATGTGCACTTCTATAAAGCAGACACGTGACAAACTTCCGGTTTTACGTCACAAACAAATCTATGATAATACAGTTCGAATAAGTACGTACTTCCGGTTCGTAAACCCAATGTATAATAATAATAACAGATAGCAAATACAATATATAAGTACATATCACATTTATTACATTTTTCATAACGTAATTATATTCTTATAATGCCTTATTGTGTGGTGAAATATAAATGTTATGCTTGTTCTCGCCGTACAGTTTTATACAAACATTTAATAGGAAAGTGATAGTCGCAACCACAAACGCATCGCTATGCATTTCGGATCATCGTCACACATCACTGATTTCTGTCTACTTCAATCAATGGGTGGACACCCATCAACATATCTATATTTCACGTCACCGCAATACTATCTCGTCTATTTCGACGAACCGGTAGACGCCACGGTTCATAAAGTCGAATGTTGTATGATATATTCATGTAATCGGAGCCAAGAAAACTACCGGTTCAGATGACTAAACGTGAGCTAGGCCAGTGAGATGTCAGACCAGCCGCTTCTAGGAACGTAGACACATTGGCGCAGACATTATTGATCGGCACATACACAGCACCGCGATAGTCAGGGGACGTCAACGATAATGGCTTCCGTCTCAAACAAAATAATTTGAAACCCACTTTTCTCAAGCGCTGAGTGAGACTGCGTGTTTGCTTGTTCAAGAGGAACACCAACAGACGCAACAATCAGACGGACATACATAACACTCACGCGGACATACACAACGCTCACGCGGACATACACAACTCTCACGCGAACATACATAACACTCACGCGGACATACATAACACTCATGCGGACACACATAACACTCACGCGGACAAACATAACACTCATGCGGACATACATAACACTCACGCGGACATGCATAACACTTACGCGAACATACATAACACTCACGCGGGCATTCATAACACTCATGCGAACACACATAACACTCACGCGGAGATACATAACACTGTCACGGACATATATAACACTCAGGCGGGCATACATAACTCACACGGACATACACATCTGTTTCGACTCGCATGTAAAATAGTATGTTTTATATATTTTGTGTGTGAAAGAGTCAACGTATGTAGCAGTGCTGCATAGGTCTAAGCCACGACGTCGATTTGTAGACAACATCATTGGGTCGGGATCGTTAAAATCCTCGGTGTTGAAAGAGTTAACCCATTATCGTGCCAACTGCTTGCGCTAGACAGTGGATAAATATCAGTTTGAAACGGCTGGTTCGTATAATGAAAATATCGAGTCCTGTCGCATTCTGTACCGAGCACTGTGGCACCATGCCGTGGGCCGAAGATAGAAGATGTAATGCAACGTGATAGCCGACTTGCAGTTTGCTCTTTATTGCTGATGCACAAAGTACTGCGGTTATTGGACGAAGGGACACCATCAAACAGAGCAGAGAAACACACAGATGGGTGTTACGCGGGAACGTTTCTAATGTTACACTCGATATCAGACGTTAATATCCCGTTACCACGGGGATTAAAACAGCGGGAAACCTCAGAAGACGCTGGTTGGTTGGCAGTGCCTTGGAAGAGGAGAAAACGTCGTACTAGCGAAGTGACGTGTCATCTGAGAGAGACAAGTGTGGGGACGTCTTAACGAGAACTACGTAAATGTCTGACAATTAATGACAGTGGCAAAAGACCAGATGCCACAACGAGACACAAGTCCTTCTGGTGATGTATTGACAACGAGACGACGGAAAGACGACGACGAGACGACGGCGAGACGACGACGACGACGACGACGAGGACGAGACGACAACGGGACGACGCCAGTCATCCCCTTAATTCTAATTTATACACAGGACGGCCAGCACATTTTCGGGTTTATCTTAGAGGTATGATGCAAAGCAAATAAACCAAATTATCATTAAATATATTTGTGGAGCACGGCTGTGAGGCTAGCACCGTAAAACTAACTGTATACCCACCTGACAAACCCTCTCCCAACATATATAACTATTTACTCGTTGTACCATAATCCCACGCGGTGCTATTCACTCGTTCTGCGCACCTTCCGTATCTTCTCAACAGCCCGGCATATCCCATAATGTTCCTAGGACGACCAGCCGTCGAGGGGTTCATTGTAACATCGCGTCTCATAGTCATACATAGAAGTATATCACACGACAACCGCCGCGCTCCCACCGCAGCTGGTGTTCGTATTTTCAACCACGCATGGTTTGTCGATGTCCGTGTCACGCCCACTCAACAACCCACCTCGGGCGTAACTGGAGCCATATTCCGCGAAGTGCAGTCTACAGAAGGGCCGCCAGCCAGCAGCGCTAAGTTGACAGATAAGGCCTCGCCCTTGCAAGACGAAACGAGTCGATGAAGACCGCTCGACTCGGCGCGTATCACGATGAGGCACGCTCGGGGAACATCTGACAACATCTCCCTTAACGGCCAGTAATCTTCTCCATCTACAATTACACGGCGATCCAAAATTATACTGCAAGAACATATCTTGCTCTCTATAACACTGAACTCCACATATACGGAGCATCCTGTTAGTATAGGAACATCTTTGGAATCCCTGTTCGTTCTTGTCTACGCTTATTTGTTAGGTACACCTTGATTTAATAACATCGTAGACACACTTCGTTACGTCTCGTCGTGTTCCTTATATCGAGAACCAACAGTCTATGTGACACAAAGTTTTTCTATTCCTCGCTGCAGTTCGAGTTTTCTTCTATGTGTGCAAATATTACACCTGCAGATGCGCTGTGAAATCTAACAAAATAAATTATCATTGACCTCATATACAATGTTCCGTACTCCTCTGATTTCAATCTGATATTAATATTTAAATAAGACCGAGTTTTTGTGGTATAAGTCCATAAGCAAAACGGAAATAAAATGGATCTTTGTTAATCCGGAAACCTTCACACCCGGATATAATTCCGCAAGAACGGAATTTCCAAACATAAGTATATCCCGTTATGTGCGTGATTCGTTTATCCGGAAAACTCGTTTATTGCGAACATATACACCAGGGTTCAAAGTGTCCGGATTAATCCGGTTTCATTATAGTACAGTGTATACGACAATAACGAATTCTGCTGTCTGCTATACGACATACAACGCTGTGCATAACAATTTACTCAGTTCGAACTTTCTCCAATGTAGACTGGTCTAAAAGTATTGCTTTGCCACGTAGGCTGTTAAAAATACTCGCTAACACAGTATATTACGGCCTAATAACAATGTGCCGTGCTCCTCAGATTCCAACCTAATATTAACATTTCAGCGACCCAGGGGCATTAGTGGCGTATACAATTAACAATACGGACATCATAATAATAGTAAACTTCCATTTCTGGCACACCTTGTATAAGCTGCATGTCTAGAGCAGAGATTACGGTTCCCTGGAAATCCTATATGGCAATAAGCAAAACAGGTCAGCGTGATAGACCTTTAGGGCAAAGACGCAATACTGATGCGTTGGAGCGTTAACATTTCCATGGGTATACTTTGCAAATGGCACCGGAAGAGATGTCTGCGCCACTGCGCCCAAAATAGCTCATATCCGTCTTTATCGACGCCGGGTGGCAAACGATGCGTAAGAAATTGTTATTCTGTGCTAGGAAAGCAAATATAGTTTTCTGTTTAGACGGCCCAGGGCGCGGTTTGACGCTCTGCTCGTACACTTCCGCGGGGGATTGCGAAATAAAACTGTAACACCAATCATTGATATACTATTATGGTGCAAATATTACAGTATATGGATGGTGAGTCTAAATACGAGTGAAAAACATTAATGGTTAGTTGTAGTGTACGATAAATTACCATATAGTGGTAGAGTCTGGTAGATATTGTTGCACAAATTTAAGCAATCTGCGAATGTTCGAACTTCGAAGCTATTAAAATATAAAACTGTTCACCGAAACGGCGTACAGTTTGACTAGAAATTGGTTAATTGGTTGGACCATCCGTTTCTTTGACTAATAACATGTCGTTTGCAATTACACATAATAATGATACTAATTGCTAAATCAGTCCGTTGCAACACGAAAATTGCTGTTATGTTTACACCGATATACTTGTTCATAATTAAACATATCGTAAACGTACAAATAAAATGTACATATAAAAAGAAGCTGGTAATTGATTCGCTTACTCTAATTGTGTCACATCGGACAGTCGATCATTTTAGCTGATAAATGATTGTACACGAAACTTTCTAAAACTACTGATGTGCTTAATTTGCATATCACTTGGTATTGTTGACGTAAAGCTATGGTCATTACACAAAAACCAAATTGTTGAATATAAACTTTACATATTTGTGATACTATTAGTAGTAATTCATTATCTGTTTTTGACTAACTTATTGAGTTGAAAATCGTGCAATAGAGATAGGCAATAGAGAAAGACGGTGAAATTGAACGAAATTGAAAACAAAATGATACGATATTTTAGGTTTACTGTGTAGCAGTTACAGTTGTAAAATATGTTGGGTGTAGTGAGAAAATAGTATAACTTTCTCCTCAACTGATTTAGTCCATCGCAAGTCAATTATAAGTAGATGTATAAAAGCGCAGTCTGTGTAATGATGAGTTTATTTTAGACAACCAAACAGTATGTATATCGGAAACTAACTATAGCTAGAGGTGTATACAAGCAGTATGTATATCGGAAACTATCTATAGCTAGAGGTGTATACAAACAGTATGTATATCGGAAACTAACTATAGCTAGAGGTGTATACAAACAGTATGTATATCGGAAACTAACTATAGCCAGAGATGTATACAAACAGTATGTATATCGGAAACTAACTATAGCCAGAGGTGTATACAAACAGTATGTATATCGGAAACTAACTATAGCCAGAGGTGTATACAAACAGTATGTATATCGGAAACTAACTATAGCTAGAGGTGTATACAAACAGTATGTATATCGGAAACTAACTATAGCTAGAGGTGTATACAAACAGTATGTATATCGGAAACTAACTATAGCTAGAGGTGTATACAAACAGTATGTATATCGGAAACTAACTATAGCCAGAGGTGTATACAAACAGTATGTATATCGGAAACTAACTATAGCTAGAGGTGTATACAAACAGTATGTATATCGGAAACTAACTATAGCTAGAGGTGCATACAAACAGTATGTATATCGGAAACTAACTATAGCTAGAGGTGCATACAAACAGTATGTATATCGGAAACTAACTATAGCTAGAGGTGTATACAAACAGTATGTATATCGGAAACTAACTATAGCTAGAGGTGTATACAAACAGTATGTATATCGGAAACTAACTATTGCTAGAGGTGTATACAAACAGTATGTATATCGGAAACTAACTATAGCTAGAGGTGTATACAAACAGTATGTATATCGGAAATTAACTATAGCTAGAGGTGTATACAAACAGTATGTATATCGGAAACTAACTATAGCTAGAGGTGTATACAAACAGTATGTATATCGGAAACTAACTATAGCTAGAGGTGTATACAAGCAGTATGTATATCGGAAACTAACTATAGCTAGAGGTGTATACAAACAGTATGTATATCGGAAACTAACTATAGCCAGAGGTGTATACAAACAGTATGTATATCGGAAACTAACTATAGCCAGAGGTGTATACAAACAGTATGTATATCGGAAACTAACTGTAGCTAGAGGTGTATACAAACAGTATGTATATCGGAAACTAACTATAGCTAGGTGTATACAAACAGTATGTATATCGGAAACTAACTATAGCTAGAGGTGTATACAAACAGTATGTATATCGGAAACTAATTATAGCTAGAGGTGTATACAAACAGTATGTATATCGGAAACTAACTATAGCTAGAGGTGTATACAAACAGTATGTATATCGGAAACTAACTATAGATAGAGCTGTATACAAACAGTATGTATATCGGAAACTAACTATAGCTAGAGGTGTATACAAACAGTATGTATATCGGAAACTAACTATAGCTAGAGGTGTATACAAACAGTATGTATATCGGAAACTAACTATAGCTAGAGGTGTATACAAACAGTATGTATATCGGAAACTAACTATAGCTAGAGGTGCATACAAACAGTATGTATATCGGAAACTAACTATAGCTAGAGGTGTATACAAACAGTATGTATATCGGAAACTAACTATAGCTAGAGGTGTATACAAACAGTATGTATATCGGAAACTAACTATAGCTAGAGGTGTATACAAACAGTATGTATATCGGAAACTAACTATAGCTAGAGGTGTATACAAACAGTATGTATATCGGAAACTAACTATAGCTAGAGGTGTATACAAACAGTATGTATATCGGAAACTAACTATAGCTAGAGGTGTATACAAACAGTATGTATATCGGAAACTAACTATAGCTAGAGGTGTATACAAACAGTATGTATATCGGAAACTAACTATAGCTAGAGGTGTATACAAGCAGTATGTATATCGGAAACTAACTATAGCTAGAGGTGTATACAAGCAGTATGTATATCGGAAACTATCTATAGCTAGAGGTGTATACAAACAGTATGTATATCGGAAACTAACTATAGCCAGAGGTGTATACAAACAGTATGTATATCGGAAACTAACTATAGCCAGAGGTGTATACAAACAGTATGTATATCGGAAACTAACTATAGCTAGAGGTGTATACAAACAGTATGTATATCGGAAACTAACTATAGCTAGGTGTATACAAACAGTATGTATATCGGAAACTAACTATAGCTAGAGGTGTATACAAACAGTATGTATATCGGAAACTAACTATAGCTAGAGGTGTATACAAAGAGTATGTATATCGGAAACTAACTATAGCTAGAGGTGTATACAAACAGTATGTATATCGGAAACTAACTATAGCTAGAGGTGTATACAAACAGTATGTATATCGGAAACTAACTATAGCTAGAGGTGTATACAAAGAGTATGTATATCGGAAACTAACTATAGCTAGAGGTGTATACAAACAGTATGTATATCGGAAACTAACTATAGCTAGAGGTGTATACAAACAGTATGTATATCGGAAACTAACTATAGCTAGAGGTGTATACAAACAGTATGTATATCGGAAACTAACTATAGCTAGAGGTGTATACAAGCAGTATGTATATCGGAAACTAACTATAGCTAGAGGTGTATATAAACAGTATGTATATCGGAAACTAACTATAGCTAGAGGTGTATATAAACAGTATGTATATCGGAAACTAACTATAGCTAGAGGTGTATATAAACAGTATGTATATCGGAAACTAACTATAGCTAGAGGTGTATACAAACAGTATGTATATCGGAAACTAACTATAGCTAGAGGTGTATACAAACAGTATGTATATCGGAAACTAACTATAGATAGAGGTGTATATAAACAGTATGTATATTGGAAACTAACTATAGATAGAGGTGTATACAAACAGTATGTATATCGGAAACTAACTATAGATAGAGGTGTATACAAACAGTATGTATATCGGAAACTAACTATAGATAGAGGTGTATATAAACAGTATGTATATCGGAAACTAACTATAGCTAGAGGTGTATACAAACAGTATGTATATCGGAAACTAACTATAGCTAGAGGTGTATACAAACAGTATGTATATCGGAAACTAACTATAGCTAGAGGTGCATACAAACAGTATGTATATCGGAAACTAACTATAGCTAGAGGTGTATACAAACAGTATGTATATCGGAAACTAACTATAGCTAGAGGTGTATACAAACAGTATGTATATCGGAAACTAACTATAGCTAGAGGTGTATACAAACAGTATGTATATCGGAAACTAACTATAGCTAGAGGTGTATACAAACAGTATGTATATCGGAAACTAACTATAGCTAGAGGTGTATACAAACAGTATGTATATCGGAAACTAACTATAGCTAGAGGTGTATACAAACAGTATGTATATCGGAAACTAACTATAGCTAGAGGTGTATACAAACAGTATGTATATCGGAAACTAACTATAGCTAGAGGTGTATACAAGCAGTATGTATATCGGAAACTAACTATAGCTAGAGGTGTATACAAGCAGTATGTATATCGGAAACTATCTATAGCTAGAGGTGTATACAAACAGTATGTATATCGGAAACTAACTATAGCCAGAGGTGTATACAAACAGTATGTATATCGGAAACTAACTATAGCCAGAGGTGTATACAAACAGTATGTATATCGGAAACTAACTATAGCTAGAGGTGTATACAAACAGTATGTATATCGGAAACTAACTATAGCTAGGTGTATACAAACAGTATGTATATCGGAAACTAACTATAGCTAGAGGTGTATACAAACAGTATGTATATCGGAAACTAACTATAGCTAGAGGTGTATACAAACAGTATGTATATCGGAAACTAACTATAGCTAGAGGTGTATACAAAGAGTATGTATATCGGAAACTAACTATAGCTAGAGGTGTATACAAACAGTATGTATATCGGAAACTAACTATAGCTAGAGGTGTATATAAACAGTATGTATATCGGAAACTAACTATAGCTAGAGGTGTATATAAACAGTATGTATATCGGAAACTAACTATAGCTAGAGGTGTATACAAACAGTATGTATATCGGAAACTAACTATAGCTAGAGGTGTATACAAACAGTATGTATATCGGAAACTAACTATAGATAGAGGTGTATATAAACAGTATGTATATTGGAAACTAACTATAGATAGAGGTGTATACAAACAGTATGTATATCGGAAACTAACTATAGATAGAGGTGTATACAAACAGTATGTATATCGGAAACTAACTATAGATAGAGGTGTATATAAACAGTATGTATATCGGAAACTAACTATAGCTAGAGGTGTATACAAACAGTATGTATATCGGAAACTAACTATAGCTAGAGGTGTATACAAACAGTATGTATATCGGAAACTAACTATAGCTAGAGGTGCATACAAACAGTATGTATATCGGAAACTAACTATAGCTAGAGGTGTATACAAACAGTATGTATATCGGAAACTAACTATAGCTAGAGGTGTATACAAACAGTATGTATATCGGAAACTAACTATAGCTAGAGGTGTATACAAACAGTATGTATATCGGAAACTAACTATAGCTAGAGGTGTATACAAACAGTATGTATATCGGAAACTAACTATAGCTAGAGGTGTATACAAACAGTATGTATATCGGAAACTAACTATAGCTAGAGGTGTATACAAACAGTATGTATATCGGAAACTAACTATAGCTAGAGGTGTATACAAACAGTATGTATATCGGAAACTAACTATAGCTAGAGGTGTATACAAGCAGTATGTATATCGGAAACTAACTATAGCTAGAGGTGTATACAAGCAGTATGTATATCGGAAACTATCTATAGCTAGAGGTGTATACAAACAGTATGTATATCGGAAACTAACTATAGCCAGGTGTATACAAACAGTATGTATATCGGAAACTAACTATAGCCAGAGGTGTATACAAACAGTATGTATATCGGAAACTAACTATAGCTAGAGGTGTATACAAACAGTATGTATATCGGAAACTAACTATAGCTAGGTGTATACAAACAGTATGTATATCGGAAACTAACTATAGCTAGAGGTGTATACAAACAGTATGTATATCGGAAACTAACTATAGCTAGAGGTGTATACAAACAGTATGTATATCGGAAACTAACTATAGCTAGGTGTATACAAAGAGTATGTATATCGGAAACTAACTATAGCTAGGTGTATACAAACAGTATGTATATCGGAAACTAACTATAGCTAGAGGTGTATACAAACAGTATGTATATCGGAAACTAACTATAGCTAGAGGTGTATACAAAGAGTATGTATATCGGAAACTAACTATAGCTAGAGGTGTATACAAACAGTATGTATATCGGAAACTAACTATAGCTAGAGGTGTATACAAACAGTATGTATATCGGAAACTAACTATAGCTAGAGGTGTATACAAACAGTATGTATATCGGAAACTAACTATAGCTAGAGGTGTATACAAGCAGTATGTATATCGGAAACTAACTATAGCTAGAGGTGTATATAAACAGTATGTATATCGGAAACTAACTATAGCTAGAGGTGTATATAAACAGTATGTATATCGGAAACTAACTATAGCTAGAGGTGTATATAAACAGTATGTATATCGGAAACTAACTATAGCTAGAGGTGTATACAAACAGTATGTATATCGGAAACTAACTATAGCTAGAGGTGTATACAAACAGTATGTATATCGGAAACTAACTATAGATAGAGGTGTATATAAACAGTATGTATATTGGAAACTAACTATAGATAGAGGTGTATACAAACAGTATGTATATCGGAAACTAACTATAGATAGAGGTGTATACAAACAGTATGTATATCGGAAACTAACTATAGATAGAGGTGTATATAAACAGTATGTATATCGGAAACTAACTATAGATAGGTGTATACAAACAGTATGTATATCGGAAACTAACTATAGATAGAGGTGTATACAAACAGTATGTATATCGGAAACTAACTATAGATAGAGCTGTACACAAAAGGAAAACTAATATATTATAAATTATACAAGATGCAATCCAAGAATTCGCAATTTCGACGTTTAATATATGTCACTATGCAATACTAAGTACATATCCGGCTTTATGGGATTTAGCGAGTCGTCAATCATAGCCGATACGCTATAAAATTATACACTATCTCTGATAAGACCTCTACACGAATCGACATTAGCAGTAGCTCAATTGCTATATACAGTGAGCGTACGTTTGCCCTTTTTTCGCCGAAGTTCGTTTCAGCCGAATTAACACTAATTTGATATATACTTTTCTGATGATTTCATCCAAACTGAATAAGACATTTGCACGAACAAGCTTGCATATCGCAGTCGGTACAAGACAGATTTGTTTTATTGCGTAATAAGTCTAAAACGAGACGAAATAAAACGGGGAAGCAGCTGTAGTCTAAATCAACGCATTTGTGTTATGCATTTAGGAAATCATCAGGCTGAATCAGTTAATTCCTGATATACACTGAACGGAAGCGCTGCACAAATAGCCTATATATTGTATTGTCCGCCAGTCACCTCATCTCATATTCCCACACTGCTCGTCATTTCAATAAATAATCTGATTCGGCGAAGTGTCTGTTATACTAAAAGAAGACTAAGAATATTGATCAAATCAAACCCGCCAAACGCCTCCGGTGCCAAACAAACAAGACTAACGCGTGACGTCGTTGATTTGTAAATTTATTGTTCGACCGGACAGTCTATCTACATGATTTAAACACAAAACAGAAAACGTTACGATAACACTCGTCTAAATAATTAGTTTTGACAATACCAAAATACATTAAATACGGTCGGCAATGACATGATTCTAAATAAGATACATTCGTAACTGGCATCAGTTTAACATATGTGTTTATTTGTAAGAGTAAATGTGGGATTAATATTAATTTTAATACATGACGTGCATGTCTACTATGTTTGTTTGTTTATATTTGTAAAGGAGGCAGTATGGCTTACGAAATCCCCCCAGGGGCCAAAGATGATATCCCTGGTGGAGGAGGAAGCTACTCCCAGGGGGCAAAGATGATATCCCTGGTGGAGGAGGAAGCTACTCCAAGGTGTTAATCCTATATGCTATCTTCCTTTGTAGTGGGAAAGATCTGCTTCCGGGGGGTCTATCCAGTCTAGTGTAGCGCATATCCCCGGGGAAGATACACAGAGGAGGGGTGATACCCGAACACACAGGTAGAATAGTTCTTGAAGTCAGTGGTGACTAAATCATGTTCATCATCACCAAGGACCAATGGTCGCACTGACGACACTGTATTGTGTCGAACGCGTCCATTTTGCCCGCGCTAACGCCATAACGCCAAATTAGCGCTCCAAATTGCGCCATGCGCGACGCATATTTGCCGATAAAGTAAATCTCGCTTGGCCAACGGGTTTTATGAGAGGGTAATTAATTCTGGAAATTTCTAGGAACGGATCCTCGAGACAGCTGCGAGGATCAATCACCGCCGTTACATCTATAGCCTTTTACGAAAATCATGTTGTCCGCACACGATACTCGTTGTCGAATGTTCTGTAAAATTATTATCAACGCTGCAGAAAATACCAATAAGCAGTTTTGTGACGTTTGTCACACCTATACGTGTGCATTCTTTGCTTTCAGCTCGGCATCCATATAACTGGACAGAGCCGAGCACGCAAACAAACAAACACGCATGCATGCACCACAACACAACACAACACCACACCACAAACCACACCATACCACTTCACGTACCACATATCCCACACACGCGCACGCACACCTAGCGTATGCAAGTGTATACGCAGTTACGCACGCATGCACCACTCACCACCCACAGTGACAATCGTACGCACGCACGCACGCACGCACGCACGCACGCACGCACATACACACACGCTTTCACGCAAACCTGTTGAAAGCACGCGAGCATTGTGTGGAATACGTCGAGATTCCTAAACAGTTGAGAAGAGGTCACACATAGAATCAGCTGTTATTCAGAACGCGCATTTAAAATACTTTCCTAAACAGTACACATATTCTAGTTAATCTTATATCTACTATAGTGACCATTACATGGTTCTTTGGCCGGGTACATTTTTTTAAACGGCAAACGTCAATAACACTTCCCTGGATGTTTTTCAGTATATAGTGTTTAATAAACTTGACATAAGCACCTCCACGAAGGAGATGTCTTACAGATGGATAACTGGTTTCCCGAAGGCCTGCTATATTTATCAGTTTAATACAGTTGCGTCACACGACACCATTGAGCAAGGAATTTATTGCAAAACGCTACAGCGTTGCAGGTGAATGAATGAAAGCAAGGTATTTAATTAGTGTCTGTTTTGTCTCGGACAAGAACGAAGCTACCGAGTGTCGATGTTGTAGGAAAACTAACACTTTCGTGTATAAATCAACGTTCAATCAACACAAACTCCGCAACGACGACTAAATATCGCTTAGCGACAATTAAATTAAGTTTAAATGTGCTCTACTATTTTACCACACTTTACATTCCAGATCAATATATTCGGACTATCAATTTGATAATGGATTTCAAAAATACCGTGACGTCAACTTCTTTAGATTACGTATAAGTAGATCTAGTGTTTAGTCATTGTCCGGACTTCCATGTGACGTGTGGATAGTTAAAGTACTATCCGGAGTCAGGTTAGTTAACAAAGGTGCGAACGTCGGTACTTGGGAGGAAATACACACACAAATTGCCTCCAGGTTAGCATCTTTATATATTATACAGATAGTCGAAAAAACTTACTCTGTTCGTTACATCTAGTAACTTGCTAAAGCCAATTTTGGGACTTTTCATCCCATTGAATTCGTCGGTCACGAGTTTTTTTTAGTGCGAGCAATGAAAGTCGACAACATCAACCCAGAAACACGCTCATACTTTTATCGCGTGAAAATACAATTTGTTTGAATAACTTGAATTGATTCTTGGATCAGAATTAAACATGTTAATGATGGTTTTACCAAAACTTCACATAAAACGCTAGGACCTAAATTAAATAAGTTAACGATTGAACATTTGAAATAAGACGAGCAAGAACATCGAATTGAGGAGACACATCTATAAACCGCTCCCTCCACACGCGTCACATACGTAATGAGACGTCAACAGTAGCCGAAAGATGGCACCACCTGACGGCAGCCCATGACTGAAACCCCCTTTCAGACTCTTGCTGTCACAGTTTAGTGCTTTTTATGCCAACCAAATGTGTCAACCAGCACGAATTCTACATCAACACACTCTCATCATGCTCTTTAGATGTCGCCAGAGAGACCATAACTTGGACAAATAAAATGCGTTTAGAAATAGACTTTAATTATGACAAAACATAGCTACTGTTCGAAAACTATCTGCCGTTACGATTCGCGTGCTTTAATCTCGTTAGAGGAAGTAATACGTTCAAAGTCATTAACCAAATATAACTATATTAATACATATCGTGTTTACTCGCCGGCTAGTAATCCGTTTCAGTTGTTTCGCGCTTTCCTTCGCGTGAAATGATGCTGTTAAATCCTCATCTCATTCGGTTCTTCGTCAGTTACTGCGTTGTTTAGAGGATCTTTATTTTGATATGTCATCGTGATAACTTCTGCATTGTGCTCGTCCATCCCAACTTAAATTATTTCCAGTGTCTTGTCTATGTTTTGTATTCGTGCAGTGTCCCATCAAAGCTATTTAAAGTCAAGTCGATACCGTGCAGCGTTTAAGACAGGCAGCCACATAAACAACTCGTGGTATTTCCGTCGCACAAAAAGTCTTCTTATTGGTTGGAAACCTTATAGTATACGTGACTGCTACTGCAACTGCAAGTATAACGCATATACGCGTATAAGAAACGTGTGTACACACACACACACACACACACACACACACACACACACACACACACACACACACACACACACACACACACACACACACACACACACACACACACACACACACACACACACACACACACACACACACACACACACACACACACACACACACACACACACACACACACACACACACACACACACACACACACACACACACACACACACACACACACACACACACACACACACACACACACACACACACACGTGACGGACGTGACGGAGACGTAGTTATTCTAATTCTAAGTAATACATCCGTAAACGACAACCGTAACCATTCTAAATGAGACATACGTGACGATAACCGTAACCGTTATGTGTTACGCATACGTGACTGCAACCGTTCTAAATAACACAAGCTATGAAACCGGCAGCTTTGATTAAGTGTATAAAGGCCTACTTATAAATAAATCCACCTTGAATGCGTGTATGATGTTTCCTTTCATTGCCGCAAGGCTGAATGCTTCACACAATTAGGTTTAGAGTTCACGCGAACATGGCCCGTCAGGGGGTGCAGTGAACAAAGTGGCGGATAATGACTACATGAAAGAACCGTACCTTTACCTTTACTAGGCAACATAACGATGCATAGCAACTACGTAAAGTAAACGTAAGTACAACAGTCGGTACGCATGCTTGCGTGCATCCAATGCCTTACGCACGCGCACAGCGTGGCGTCTTAGATAACATCGGCATAAAGCGAGGTGATCTATTAGCGAACAAGACAGGTGTAAAGAATTAAATATGACCATATATCCAATGGTGCCGTCATACTGACAAAAACAGATACGTGTCCTCATTTTATCTGCCTTTTAAATTATGTTGCACTACACGACCACCAAGTTTTTGCTACGAATTATACGGAGAGTAAACTGCCAACTGCCGTTAGTAAACACCTCGTCAGGTTACACCAACCTAATTGTTATCCCCAGATGTCTGACGGCGAGTGAAAAAAAAGGTTACGTCATACAACAGCGACACACAAACACGGAAACATCGGTCTGAGATTCCGAGAAACTGGTCGGTCCAAAATCTGTTTTTTAATCCCGTGGATCCGTAAAACTCATGCATTGCATGCTCTAAAGATACACAATTTATGAAGCGATAAAAGAGACCCATTAATACGCCATGATCGACAAAATATGCCACGGGCAAAGCCGTGTATTGTTGACAGTCGCCAGTGCGGCGACGTCTGATAAACCATCGCGATTATGTGTCCTTATCTAAATGCCTAACGAGACATATGTTTACTATAATAATTACATGTTTTATAGGTTAGCTTTTAAAAAAAAAAAAATTTCATTAATAAAAATATAGTTTTCATCATTCAGCGGGATGAAAATAATTTTTGGAGCGAGGTGACTAGGCAGGGGGTTAAAGAGGGAAGAAGGAAGCAAACAAAAATCGAGGACTTCGAACAAGAACAAAGAGGAGAGCAACCTTTTTTCTAGAGGTATTAGCTGCTCTGTCATCGGCTGATGTTGACAAACCCCTTTTTGTGACGTCAACAGAGGCATGTATCCGAAGATGCTCGGTTTCATGAATGTTGCTAATGTTGATCATGTAATAATATGTAACAATAGCAAAATGCGCATAATGATGCGAATAATATACCGAATTTTTAATATAACTGGTAAATATTTAATTCATATAAATGAACACACTAATCGTGTTTAAATTGTATATTTGAAAATTTGAATATGAACAAAAATAGCAAACATTGTGTCATATAGGTACTAAATTATACTATGATTTAATAAACGATGACAAATAGCATGAATATGAACACCATGAAAACTCGAGAGCGGGTCATTGTGGACATAGAGTCCAGTACTTTTCATTACTACTACTACTACTACTACTACTACTACTATTCACTACTACTACTACTACTACTACTACTACTACTACTACTACTACTACTACTACTAATACTACTACTACTACTACTACTGTTACTACTACTACTGTTACTACTACTACTACTACTACAACAACTACTATTACAACTACTACTACTGTTACTACTACTACTATTACTACAACTACTACCACTACTGCTACTACTACTATTACTACAACAACAACTACTACCACTACTAATAGTAATACTAATAATAATATACATTGTACTACTGTATGCGATTGTAAGATTTATTAGGTTAAGCGATATTTTCGGAAAGAGGTTTCGCGCGCGCCGAACCTGCCGCATTATTCACCAATCGATTGCGTAATTTTTACTGACAGCATTTTCGGAAACGACTGTTTGTTGGGCGTGAGAAGAATCGCCAGATAACTGACTAAGAGATAGCGGCACTGCCCTGCTAATTGTGACAAGTAAATTAGCTTAATTTCCCAGTGGGAGGCGACCGATCCATTGTCACCACGGCCACCATATCAGAGCAGGACAGACAAAGGGTTAAAGTTCGTAAATGTGCGGGCGTGTGCTGACATGGTACTCTTGTATATATCCGTCATACGCACACGCTGTTGCACTGCAGTGTACACGTTATGACATGTATGCATGCATGTACACCGTATGTATGCAGACATGCACATGATATATCAATGCACGCGAACATGTATATGTATAGGACACGCACGTACGCATGCAACCTCGTAGATCAACCGACACGCACGCACGCACGCACGCACGCACGCACGCACGCACGCACGCACGCACGCACGCACGCACGCACGCACGCACGCACGTACGTACGTACGTACGCACGCACGTACGCACACATACTCATACATACACACATACTTTGCAACCGACTACATTGTGTATGTATGTATATATATATATATATATATATAATGCATATAATATTACATATGTTGTATACAATGCAAATAGTATTATTATTATTATGCAATTGCCCTTACAGGGTTGAATACAATTGCATTGTATAACGAAACGTGATACGTGCCTACGACACAAAACAGTTACGTGAAATTACGAGATGGACAAGCCATTCCTACTCCTTCTCTGGCGTGCGTCCCTCGTATAAACTACTCTATGCTCCTACCAATGACAAACACCGACACTTGCCAAGCCAGGAGGACTGCATTAGAATCGAAGCCCCTACAAACACGCCCGCATACCCGCACACCGGAAACAGCGCAGCAGTGTCACCCAAAGCCCTCAGATCCACAGCGACGACCAATCTGTACCAGTCTTTCGGGTTCACAGCGACAGTCTCCGCGTGTACCCAGATACACCGACCGCGGCAACACAATAATCTGGGTCTGAGAGCCACGCGTCTATTTTCTCAGAATCACAATCTCGATCATTCAATTTGTGCAGGAAAAACTTTCAAAATAACTCGTGTATGAGCCAGCCGCGCTCAGCTTGAAATCTCGGCAGTATGCATGGTTTCAGTCATGAGCGAGGCTGGATTACGTAAATTATGGAGTTCTAGTCGCCGTGTACAGCCAGCGTGAAAGCTGTGGGACTTGTAGAACTTTGTTTCAGGAACGTTTCGGACAATGCTCGACTGGCTTAATTTGGTTGTATGTTTTGTATATGTAATTTATGTACATGACATATCACGCCGCTACAGGGTAGCGTGACAAACTAATCGGTGTAGTCGAGTCGGTTATTTCAATGGAAACCGAAAACGTTTCCGTGTTATAATTCTGGCGGTTACAATGGTGTCAAATAATAAAAAATGATCCGTATATCGAATTTCACAAACTCGTGCAGGGCACGAACATTATGTTCACACAAGCTAGCGGAAGGTGTGAACATAATAAAACGCGCCGGTGGTAAACATAATACTACAAAAACGTGCATAACACGAAACTATGCACACATAACGGTTGTTTATCTATAAATACGGTCTCCCAAGTATATGTTAGTCAAATGATAATCAGACTTTCCTATTGGAAAGCAATGAGCTTGAATATTCACATTTTGAACGTAAATGCATTTTTTAAATACAACTTGTCGTAGCACGTGTACGTTTGTAAAAGTTGTGCTTCTGTGCTGTTTAAACAAATGTGCTATTTTATACTGGCAAAATCATCGGATACATCAATAATTATTTTTTTTCGAATCTGATCACCATTCAGCGAATAAATTGTAAAGTGGCTCTCTGTACACACTCTACTTCGTAGGGCTTCGTGTCACATTGTGCCAAAAACATATATAATATAAATGATCTTTGGCCATCTGCCGAATAGCGTCACAACTCGTCGGATCTCCAATCAGTGACGAGAATTGCGGTTATATAAATATCACGTGGGTTCGCGAGCGCGCCGGAATACAAGAATCACATATGTTCCATTCAGTCGCCAACACGGCGATAACACGTGGGACATTCTACACGGACGTGTGCTATTGTTAAACCTTTGTCCGTTCTCGTTCGCCGATGAAGAGGCGCGATAATGGCACATGCACATGACAAATTCCTGAATACTGGGTCAGCTCTTTTTTGGTCGTTTTACACAGGACGAACTAAGGCGCAAACGCGGAATGCTTTTGGCACCATCGGAACTTGGCAGCACTACTCCCGATGCGAGAGGACTGAGGCATGTACGGGGTGATCTAGGCGTATTAAAATGCGAGTTGTCGTTCACATCATTCTTCTGTCGCTCAGCCGTTGTGAAACACCAAACGTTCGTTCTGCTACCACCGTCAGCTGCGTTGAGGCGGGAAGGTACGCCGAGATGTTGAATACTTTCGGGGTGTCAGACAAAACGACGGCCTGGAGATGTCGCGTGTACCAGGGTTGTCTCAATTAATTGAGAAGGGACAGTGGTCATTTGTCGAAGGATTGTTGTTTCTCGCTCGCGTTCAAAGACATATCGAAAGATAAACTGCCGATTGTAATCAATATGACGTAACCGAGATGATGTGGTAGAACTTTAACTGTATTTCCTCGTGGATAAGTGCATATAACATAATTAACGCAAGACGTAATGGAGCATCTTTCATGGGGAAAGGTTCGCATGAGCGTGACTATAAAAAAGGAAATAGAAGGATGTGGTTTTCGGTCTGTGCAATACAATCTGCTGCGTCGTAAACAGGCAGGGCTAAACGAAGGGCATCACAGAAATCTACCAGATTCGGTTTCGCGAGTACTTCGGTAACGCCTATATATCAGATACAGGCGTCAATCTGACACCGCTTCGACTACGAACGGAAGACGGGATCAGACGAACGGAAGACGGGTTCAAACAAACGGAAGACGGGTTCAAACAAACGGAAAACACGACCTGCATGACTTGAAAACACGCAAGCACCGCTACCGCGCATGCACGGCAGACATCGTCGGCGAAGAAGAAAGAGAGAGAGACGCAATAAGTCATACTGGTGTAGCGCTATCGATGTAATTGCATCCGGCCTAATTACATGCACCTGTGAAGCCAAGCAAAACGGAATATTTACCGTAATGATAAATGATGTACACATTGCATGCATGGCGCGATAATTATAGTACAACGACAGACATAATGTTAACGATTAGCATATATACAACTAGCTAACTATAGCAACCTAATGTGTACTATTATGCATTGGATTTACGTCACAGGTATGACTGATATTTGGTTGGACATAGGACAAATATTTCTGCGACGAAACATGTCTTCAAAATGTGAACGATAACTTGTTAAATGGTCAACGTTTAGGCATAAATTGAGATTTGGCACAAAACAATATTTGCTGTTCTAGGTGTCGCGGAAATAAAGTTCGTGGCATAATTGCAATTCAGTTTAGGTAAAATCGTAAACTCACTAAAAGTGTACGCATCTAGGTTAGCACTCATCATGTTACCCTTGTCAATTTTATTACCAGTTTTCTTTGTGTGATTTTGTGTGCCCTTGACTCTAACCATTACGCGATTATTAATAACATAAACGAGTTATTTATTAATGAACTTTCACAATGAGAACCATGTTACGGACTTGGAACAACAAAGCCTGCAGGCTCAGAATAAAAGGTAAATAAATGTACTCGACTAAAATTACGTTACGATGAATAATTACCATGTAAAAAATTAACATAAAATTAAAAGAAGGGGGATGCATTACTTTTGCTCACGTACTGATATGTTGCAACGACGTCATAGACGACATCAATGCTCACGTCGAGCGTGATACATGATACCATGTACGTAGCAACAGCGTCGTAAATCTGAGAAGTTCAAAGACGCACTTTTTACGGATGACGTATAGTAGGCTTTGTGATGACTCGTCAGGTCAGTGAACCGACGTCCGCGTTACAACAACGCGTCACGTTATCCGCGCTGATCAAGCTGCTTCTGTGGTCTCCGCCATCACCTACTTAGAACGTATTTCGACTGACACGCCCGACACGAGGAATCACAAGGGGGATTAGTGGGATTATCCCACTGTGGATTATCCCCGCGTACCAAAAGCGGGTGACAGCGCCCTGTAATGATCTGTCGTCGTAATGGCGGCGTTGCTGTCAATAAAACTCCCATTTCCCCCACGCTGGCCGGCGTTCTACGCGCACGGTTCCCGGAGGAGACATATCAAACTCACGCACGCGCAAAGGCAAACGCACGCGCAAATGCAAGTCGTAATTTCGGAGACGTTGGATTCTTCCTGATTTTGAGTGTTCTTTAAGACAAATTTACGCTTACTAAACCCGAAATAGAGCTCGCAGTTTTAATAGTGCGCATGCGAAATGTTCAAATTGTAAACAGAATATTCAACTGGTAAAGAGCCACTGTTGGCATGTATTGCTTACTGTTACTTGTTGCTTTGGATTTGGCTGGGTTCCAAACTCCTCACCACAAATTGGGACAAGTACAACACTGATTCGGTGACTTTTTTGCTAATAATCACCACCCTGGCTGACTTTGGGTGATGGAATAGACAGCTTAGCTTTAATTGCAAGAATATGTTTCTTATATGATACGGTGAGTGGCGCCAGTGCTGGGTAGCGTTGTGTTGTATAGTACGGTCAATGGCATCACTGTTGGACGGTGAGTTTCGCCAGTGCTGGGTAGCGTTGTGTTGTATGGTACGGTCAATGGCATCACTGTTGGACGGTGAGTGTCGCCGGTGCTGGGTAGCGTTGTGTGGTATGGTACGGTCAATGGCATCACTGTTGGACGGTGAGTGGCGCCAGTGCTGGGTAGCGTTGTGTGGTATGGTACGGTAAATGGCATCACTGTTGGACGGTGATTGGCGCCAGTGCTGGGTAGCGTTGTGTGGTATGGTACGGTCAATGGCATCAATGTTGGACGGTGAGTGGCGCCAGTGCTGGGTAGCGTTGTGTGGTATGGTACGGTCAATGGCATCACTGTTGGACGGTGATTGGCGCCAGTTCTGGGTAGCGTTGTGTGGTATGGTACGGTCACTGGCATCACTGTTGGACGGTGAGTGGCGCCAGTGCTGGGTAGCGTTGTGTGGTATGGTACGGTCAATGGCATCACTGTTGGACGGTGAGTGGCGCCAGTGCTGGGTAGCTTTGTGTTGTATGGTACGGTCAATGGCATCACTGTTGGACGGTGAGTGGTGCCAGTGCTGGGTAGCGTTGTGTGGTATGGTACGGTCAATGGCATCACTGTTGGACGGTGAGTGGCGCCAGTGCTGGGTAGCGTTGTGTGGTATGGTACGGTCAATGGCATCACTGTTGGACGGTGAGCTCGTACATATGTTCACGCCTATATATAAGACCCAGTGACACGCCATGCATGTATGTTTAGTATAGTTATCTTCAACTATAATCTGTTTAGTCATATCGAATCATAATAGATGCATCACTAGGTGATCCATTATTGCTCAGCACACTTTCGCCCGTAATCCGTACCTTTCTTAAATTACTACAACACTGAGTACTTCTGCCGACAAACCCTAGTTTTTATTAAACATTAGCTCCAGTAGGAAATGAATATCAAATAGACCCACGGACAGCCCGATTTATTTTGTGGTGGGTCGTCTATGTGTCGGCCGAAGTACACTATTTAATAATAGTCTAATAGTTCGTGAGCACAAAGCAAAATAGCTGACGTAGAACTGAACAGACAACAAACACGGTAGACGGGTGAACACTTGCGGGCGTCTGTACCGCTTGAATAGAAAACGGTATAGAGTAAGTCGGGGCATAACGCCAAGTTTTCAGGAGAAAATATTCCTTTAGCATAGACATACATCGTCTGCGTATTATGAATAATGTAGTTCAATTCCTTAGGTGCGTTCCTTGTGTTGATAGTTTTAATTAGTCTAGTTTTTGAAAAACGTTAAAGTAATTTTAGCAGAAGTCTTATTGTGGGGCACGAGAGATCTATGTAGAAAGCCTCCTTATATTTCCACCCAGTCCCTTGATACTGCCACGTAGGTTATCGACACACTTTTATATACGCGTCCCTGCATGCAACAGTGCTTAACGGCTATAGTTTGCTGTACCTCTGAGCTCGGGTCCTTGGAGACTTATACGTTTTATTATTATTGTAACTTACTAAAATTCAAATGTACATGTGTGTAGTTTGGATGCGTGACATTTAAAAAAAAACAATTCGATCCTGTCGCTGGCATTTGGAGTCGCGTCCATTGAAAGGATAACCATACATGGGCAGACCCCTTGGCCACTTTGTTTGATTTAATGCCAATGAAAAGAGGTCGCGTGATATATAACATTGAATGGTCGAAGTCCCGTGAACCGTGAACCGCCCGCATCCTTGCCCCGAGGGGTCGCCGTATCACGATTATCGTCGTGATGACGTGTGTACGACCGTGACCAGAAAGTGGCGCCCGCAACCGCAGGGTATCAATTGGTCGCCAATTAAGACCAGTGCACACAAACCGCGACCACTATGTATATATACAAACCGCGACCACTACGTATACAAACAAACCGCAACCTCCGTTTGACAACCGCGAGTATCTACACCTTACACTTACTTACTCAAGTAAAACCGCACTAGAATGACAACACGTTGGTGAAATGCTGCCTTTTTAACCGATATGCCTCCCTCGATCGAACGTTTATGTGTGCTATTCTGCGGATAAATCTGTAACATCCGTCGGCATGCACGCGATCACGTCGGCATGCAAGTCATACCGTCGTGTAAGTTGCAATTTTATTTTGCGCGTACATTGCAACTTCAGTGGCCGCCATTGAGGGCGATGGTTTGGAATATCAGCCGTAACTTACGCACTTGAAGGACAGCCTGGCGCATACACAACACCATGGCCACTTTAGTACAACCGCCATATAATCCCACACCGATTCGAAAGTACAAGAATAACGATATGCTAGTGATAATTTAAATTTGCACGCGACACGACACGATACTTAGACTATGTCATTCAAAGTCAGACTTCTTTCCTGTTAAGAGAATCTTTGGTTTATATTTTTGTATTACATCGACTGGTGTGCGCAACTTCTGCAATCTCATGCTCGGCCATTCAGCCACCACATAGGGCTGTAACGATGCATTGATGAATCGCGATACTTTTATCACGATACAAGTACCAAGAATCGCGATACGTATGTACAAAGGCCCGTAGACTGGAGGAATGCGATGGTTACGTACGCACCCCCGCCGCCGAGGCAATAGTTCCGCTCGAGATCTCAAGGGAGGGAGGGTGCTGCTGGAGGTTTTTTGGAAGTCTAAATTAGAGGGTGCAGTTGGTGGTAACAAGTTAAGAGTTGTTATTGTCTAAATGCATAAAACAAAAATACGACTAACTTTATTACCAAAACTATATTTATAATATGGGCACAAAATGCCCCCCACTTTAGACTGTGCACGATAGGACCGATGTGTACGCACGAACATTAAACTGCTACATTCAACAACATTAACAACACTTCCTCTCAAATCAGTTATAGGAATATCATTAATCGCGCATAATCCGCTTGTCCGGATCAACACACCTGAAACGATTAGACCACAGGCTTTAAGTTAAACCGTATCGAACAATTCGGTAAAATCCTGTTACCATGCTGAAGCAAAACATCGCGATCACTGCCGAAATGCTGTGTGTTATTATAGTCCGAAAGACGACCAACAGGAATTGACGCACAACATCGCACCCACCAGACTTATTCATTCCAACACCATATTGATTTATATGAGAAACATTCAGCCACACTGCATTACTGCACGAAGGCTACGTTCGTTCTCATATAAACATGTAAGGATGTAACCAATACTAACCATGCACCACGCATGGCAACGTAGGCCCACACTTTTACATACAGCTGATTTAACTTCATAACGAACGATCATATTTGCCAGTTTTTATGACATGGGTTGTTTCACTTTTAAATTCATTAACGCTACTTATGACTATAGACGTTTTACATTTCTGGAGAACTATTGTATCACCATACACCAGACTTGTATAAGCTAAACCAACCACAATTACGTAAACTTAAACTTGTGTAGCCTTGGTCGCGAACCACAAGCCCGTGTTGACGTCAACCAAATGCCAGTGCCAAGAGTTCAAGGTGCGAACAAATCCTTCTAACTTTTAAGTGTCGGGGGTGAACTTCCGTTGTAGAGACATTAATACCCATCAGCACGAACGACTGTTTCCGGCATGCTATCAGCAGACCGCAGATTAAGGTGCGAAGTACAAGCACGCTCAAACAATCTTACACACACGGTAGCCACAAAACATGCTTAATATTTAATAAGTTATCAACAGTTTAACGTATACACATTTACGAAGATTTTTGAGCACATAATCACGTTAAAGATATGATGTCCGTACTATAGTTATTAACACATGACCATTATTATTTTAACACTATAGTAAATATGTTGAATGTGGGCTTATATTACCCGCCAAAATTGCTATCTGAAAATTGCGTCCGCAATGCACTGTATGTTGAAACTATGACCAAAACATTCAGATTCTAAACAAGCTCTGTTGGCAATATTGGCGAGGCTGGCTGGGTTAACTGCAACACCCAACTCTGCAGAGTTCGCCTTTTCCCACACTGAAGAAACCAATTCAGCAAACTTCCTGTTGACTGGTTATGGGTAACGGAATAAACAAACTTCCCGTTGACTGGTTGTGGGTGACGGAACTTACAAACTTCCCGTTGACTGGTTGTGGGTAACGGAACATACAAAATTACCGTTGACTGGTTGTGGGTAACGGAATATACAAACTTTCCGTTGACTGGTTGTGGGTGACGGACCATACAAACTTCCCGTTGACTGGTTGTGGGTAACGGAACATACAAACTTCCCGTTGACTGGTTGTGGGTAACGGAATATACAAACTTCCCGTTGACTGGTTGTAGGTAACGGAACATACAAACTTCCAGTTGACTGGCTGTGGGTAACGGAACATACAAACACACTTAAAAATAGTAAAAGCGATAAATGTTTTTTCCTACACACTGACCGACCGAATGGTTTAATGAACCACAATGGAAATAAAATGTGCCCGTTGTTGGTTTAGTTTGAATGTTTTGTCTCGAAAAAAATCATGCTTACGTTGCATGCTGAACGACGGGTTCGATAATCAGAAAATAATAGCAATTCAATATGAGGCAGTACGTTCCTCGTGTTTTATATTATTATAATAGTTTTAGACTACAATAACTATGTAGAACTGCCTGCCAAATTGTGTTTAGTAGGCCCGTAACAATTAACGTTCGCAGGTTAAGTTTCCACCGGCAACATATTCAAACTATAAACAACATATCATATTTTAAAATAAGTGTTGTTTGCAATATTACCGAGGCGGGCTGAGTTAACTTCAATGATCAACGATTTTCCATTTTCCCACGTTAAACACAGCCAGTTCAACATATTTTATGTAACAAATTACTATACGGGCTTACACCGGGTAGACGCCTTTAAAGTTTAACACATCGTTGTGTCTACTGTCTACGCACTCTACGTGCTTTGGGTCGCTTTACGTTAGACAACTTTTCTTTCTGCAAATTAGAACCTTAATGTACAGTGATATAATAATAATATAGGGCATTTTTATGCGCCATAAACCTGGCAGCTGTTACCATTCAGAGGTGCATTATAATGGACTAAAACATAGTCCTATAACATGGTTACGTGTACTATAACTGCACCGGTTTCGTATGTGTTTACGATAACACAGAATCAGTTTCATAGCCAGTCTACGGATTATTCAACTGGTGATAAAAAATGTAAATAAGGCACCACTTAAAAAGCAAATTCGTTATTCAAGTCGGTATAAACACTCATGACTCGGTAGATCTATTTCACGGGTGCATTATTCGTCGCATAAAATCCTGCAAACACTGTCATAGTTGCCGTCGGGTTTTTCAGCTATCTGCAATTTGGTACGAAACAACTGCTCTGGACCAGCTGTTGGTGTCTCGTCTGATCAGGTTCGTTTACGTGTACTTACGTCAACGGACGGCATCAGTGATGCTTACGAGAACAAGTGAGTTTTAACGCGCGCGTTGAGAAAAAAGTAGGTAGGCCTAACCGTGTGTGTCCGCTTTATTCCACCTTTTATGCACGTTTTATGCTGCTTATATTAAGGCACCCATTCATCTGTCTAATAAGAGAGGAATGTTTAGAGAAGATTAAAACCACCATTCTGACCCAAGAGAACAAGAGGCACTCAACGATTGTATCAGGAACATGTCCACCACCTAGTTCTTTATCATCCCCCCCCCCCGGACAGTAGCAGACTAGAACCATCTTCCAGCTTCCACCACATCAGCATCCTCACTTAAACACTTCTTTAAAAGACTCGGCTTACACAACCTGCAGCCACCGCCAGCAACACGTTGAGGAACATGCCAAAGTGCATTTTAAACTATTTTAATCTAACATAGTTTTAATATGATTTTAAATATTTGGCGCGCACGCCGCTACACCATAACGCAACTGTACATGCATCTCGGGACTAATTTACGCTCGCAAGAGCCCAGCTTCTAAAAGGAAGAAGAATCCAGTTCAACGTTTGCTATTTCTGCGTTACGTCTGCGTAGACAATTGCGTAAAGTCATCACTAACGTCATCCATAAGGGATTCCCGAGAGTGACGTATTCGCTAGAGGTATTGTGAAATTAAAGCATGCAACGAAGTTATCAACGGATGGATCGTTGGACGCGCGCGCATGTGTGTGTGAGTGTGCATGTGAGTGAGCGTACGTTGTCGCGCTTACATTTATCCGGGCGTTAAATAATATCCGGGTGACGTTTCTGCGCGTGCGCGTATCTAGAGGGGAATGCATTTAACACCAGCTACGACTGTCGCGTTTTCAGTTATGCGGGCGTTATGTATGTTTATATGTATATATATATTTACATATATGTATATATATATATACATAAATTATAAAATGTTTGCTTCCCACAGGCATAAACAATTTATGTCGTAAAACAGTTTCATCTCCACGCACACGTCACGTGACTTACTCTTATACTTGGTCACAAATCTGAAACAGCAAATTATAATTATGTACTCTACTACAACGCTCGTATTACGACAACAAACGAAACATATTTAACTACTGGATATTATTTATCACTACGTGATCTACTGGTACTAAATATTATGCCTTACATATGCACATAAACATCACCCGGATAAAATTTAACGCCCGGATAAATGTAAGCGCGACAAAGTGCATCCCCGTGTGTTTGTGTTTGAGTGGGTGGATGTAAGCGAGCTGCACGTGTATTACGAATATACGCTAATTTAGCCCTGTACACACATGATGTTTGATATTGCCAATTTGCAAACAAGTATTGTGCGGGTATAAATATCACATCAGTAGGTTTGCGTCATTTTATCGTTTATCATATTTGATAAAGTCCTCTAGTCATCTTGCATCGTGCTCGGTAGGTCTTAAAATAAAAAATGGAAGGCATACTGAAAGGTTTTTGAAATAAGAAAATTACTTTCCCTCGGTATGCCAATCTTTATGCTAGAAGCTGCCCTATTGCGTCACCCACGGATCACACATTCCGTGGTGTAGTAGGCTACAGTTTAACAGGTCCATAGTACAAGCTTCCGCGTTCACTGTGTGGAAACGTTAGTTTGCGCTATGCGGTTAAATCACCAAACCGCCGTAGCGTCTATCTTTCAACGCACGAGAATTAAGATGTTTTCCAGTTATAATCTAGGGAATACCGCTACACGGCAAACCGTATTATAACTATATATAGTGGACATCTTGCCACAAAGACCAGCCAATTACAACGAAAATTAATGAACTCCTACTTAGATTAGCAAAGATGCAACACCTGTTCTTCTCTACCGGGTACGCGCTCACATTGCGATGTTTGGTCATTGCATTCCCATTTCACTGTCCATTGTCCACTTTCCAATGTGACATTGGACAGGGGGAGGAGGGGCACATTCAATCGTATATATATATATATATAATCATTACATATTAATTATATTGAGATGGATTTCTCTGTTACTTGACTTATGCTTTTAACTCAAACAGCCATATATAGGGCTAACATTATGTGGTTTCTTTTCAGAAGTTTCCTTCCCTAGATTTATGTAGACCACCACATTTGCCCCTTGTGTGCGATCTTTTTTCACTGGCACCACGTAGAGCTCGGTAGAGGGGAAAACAATCGGGTCCATTATTCCTCGATGGGGCCCACAGCGGAAAATTAACCGGTGAAGTCCTGTTACCACGAGAAGTGCGTTTACACTCTCACTCCTGTATTTCGTAATAACGATGAGAAAAACAGCAGACGACGATTCTTGACACGGTCCCCGACGCCGACTGATCAGCGCGGCGCAGCGAAGTATCAATTGCGTCGGCAGTATGTAAACAAGTACGCGTATACCACGACCTGGCCGCAAGACAAAATGCGTTGACTAACGTAAGGGAGAGTGGCGCTGGGGGCGGACGAGTAAACAGACGACATTAGCGACAATAATTGGCGGGTGTTGGGTCCCGGGGCGCCGACATAAATCACGGCTCTGGCAGCGGCGGTGGTGGCGCTCCCATCACGCGCGGCGCCATCTTGTTTCAGTTCACGTCATTAACGCCCACGCCAAACAGCGAGTCTGCGGCAGTTACGTAAACGCGTCTCTCGGCCTTTGGAGAGCGACGAGAATCGCGCGCGGACAACAGAAGAGATAGGGACGATGGTATCTCCGATCGATAAAACAACACCGTGTAAAGTATAGAACAATCAGACACGCGATTACAACAACTCGGCATGTTCGATAGCGATTTCTCGATGCGGCGTAGTTAATTAACATATCGGTTACGCGTTTGCAGACCAACACTGCTTGCGAATCACTGCGCGCCACTCGTTTCATCTGATAATAGATAATAGTCACACGGATAGTTAGTTATCCAATTGATTCCGCGTCCCGTCTGTACAATCCGTGCTTTTGTCACCCTCTACCCCGTTTACGTGTCGACGGCGTTGTTATATTACGTGTTACGCAAACGACACGCATTTGTCACATGTACGCAAATGCTACAGGGGTAAGCATCGCAGTAAATATTACAGAACATAGACTACTGCTGATATGGGCCTACCATAACAGCGGTCCAAGCAAAGGGGTGGCATCACTGAAAATAACGTAATGCGTTATAACAGTGAATATACGAAGCGCCATTTTACTGTATTGATCAGCCAAGTAGTTCCAGTGAGATCATCATCCCAAGACAGCTGCCTCTGGGGAAGGAGCAGTGCGGCTACAGTACGACAAAAACAGCACGAGGAAGTCAAAACTATCCGAAGGGGATACACTTAATGCGAGAAGACAAATTGATGGTTGTTTTATAATCTAACCCATGTAACGCAGTTGGGACAGAGAGTTTGATGGATGGCCGTAGCACGACACCCTACCGACCTTATAGCTTGCCCCGTCAGATATCCCCGTTTTCCCCAAACACTCAGCACAACGTTTTGGGGCTTGTCCGTGGTCTAAATGTGTTTTCTCCAATTTACTGGATAAACTATTTACAAATTACACATGAATACTTCGGGGGTATTATGGCTGTATCGCCTCCAAGAAGCCGAGGTCAATTCGCCTCTGTTTATGCTTATTCGATTTCTGAATTGACCATGTGCTTCTGATCTACTAATTGGCGATTTATTAACAAACACAAAGTATGTTAGACTAATTTCCTTACATAGAACCGATATGATCGCCATCTGAGTTTAAGAACAAAACACAATAAAAGTGACAGGCTGCCCACAGTGTGTTGCTCTATAAATAGGTGGACGTAAGCTAGTATTAAGCCTGTATGTCCACAGTGTATTGCTCCATAAATACATAGTGTATGTACATAATGTGTTGCTCCATAAATAGGTGGGAGTCAGCTAGTATTAAGCATGTATGTCCACAGTGTGTTGTTCCATAAATAGGTGGGTGTCAGCTAGTATTAAGCCTGTATGTCCATAGTGTGTTGCTCCATAAATAGGTGGGTGTCAGCTAGTATTAAGCCTGTATGTCCATATTGTGTTGCTCCATAAATAGGTGGGTGTCAGCTAGTATTAAGCATGTATGTCCATAGTGTGTTGCTCCATAAATAGGTGGGTGTCAGCTAGTATTAAGCCGGTATGTCCACAGTGTGTTGCTCCATAAATAGGTGGGTGTCAGCTAGTATTAAGCATGTATGTCCATAGTGTGTTGCTCCATAAATAGGTGGGTGTCAGCTAGTATTAAGCCGGTATGTCCACAGTGTGTTGCTCCATAAATAGGTGGGTGTCAGCTAGTATTAAGCCGGTATGTCCACAGTGTGTTGCTCCATAAATAGGTGGGTGTCAGCTAGTATTAAGCCGGTATGTCCACAGTGTGTTGCTCCATAAATAGGTGGGTGTCAGCTAGTATTAAGCCTGTATGTCCATAGTGTGTTGCTCCATAAATAGGTGGGTGTCAGCTAGTATTAAGCCTGTATGTCCATAGTGTGTTGCTCCATAAATAGGTGGGTATCAGCTAGTATTAAGCCTGTATGTCCATAGTGTGTTGCTCCATAAATAGGTGGGTGTCAGCTAGTATTAAGCCTGTATGTTCACAGTGTGTTGCTCTATAAATAGGTGGGTGTCGGCTAGTATTAAGCCTGTATGTCCACAGTGTGTTGCTCCATAAATAGGTGGGTGTCAGCTAGTATTAAGCCTGTATGCCCACAGTGTGTTGCTCCATAAATAGGTGGGTGTAAGCTAACATTAAGCCTGTATGCCCATAGTGTGTTGTTCTATAAATAGGTGGGTGTAAGCTAGCATTAAGCCTGTATGCCCATAGTGTGTTGTTCTATAAATAGGTGGGTGTAAGCTAGTATTAAGCCTGTATGCCCATAATGTGTTGTTCTATAAACAGGTTGGTGACAGCTAGTATTAAGCATGTATGCCCACAGTGTGTTGCTCCATAAATAGGTGGGTGTCAGCTACGATGCGTACAAACGTTCACCGCTGCTACTGGAAATTGTTAACAGCAGTTTGAGACTGAAATGAACGATTTATATTCATAATGGTAACGGGAAATTGTAGTTTTACTGGGAAGTTACCTGTTCCGTTAGCCAGGGTGGTAATCAGTAGCAGACAGTTTCTCAATTCGTTGCCTTGAATATGAGAACATCGCGTCGAAGAGTTTCGCCGTTACGCTAACCAGCGTCCGTTGTATTGTCAGTACGGATGTTTACAATCTATACGTTTTGTTAACATTTCGCGGAAGAAAAATTCAAACTGCGAACACGGTGTCGGGTTTATTAAAGGGAATTTGGCGGATAACCTCCCTTTTAATTGTGATTCACAAAGACACTTATTTGGGCGTTCAAAACAATCGAAAAACACCAATCACGTTTTGGGCTATAGCAAATAATATAAATATACAACTGCATCCGGGGGGGGGGGGGGGGGGGGCATTGGACCGACGATGCCAACGTTACCACATTACCAACCGGCCACACCGCCCGCCTGCATGCGCGAAGACAGCTGATAATTAGGTTAATAGCCAATTACCGACAGAGTCAAAGCAAATCTGGAGTTCGCGATCGTCGTGATCCCGCGGAGATGTAGATTATAGACTCGTGACTCCAGTCGATAACTGATGCTCGCGGAGCGATAATCATTCCCAATGAAACAATAACAACTCAACGAACCGAGGAGATAACACGGATCCTGCCTCTCCCCCGCCCCGGGACTTAGGGCGTTGACCGCCGTATTTTATAGGGCGTAGACTCCCGTATACGTTCCAGCTATTGTCTTGTACACATTATGATTGCATTTTTCTTACTGAGGATTATATAATAATAGAAATGCAATGAATAAATATAAATGAGGGAAACATACAGCTGGGTACGACAAACCTAAGATTTTTTTTAAAGAGAGAGTGAGAGAAATTGGGTTGAGACTAGTATAATTTTACAACGCACGCACGCACAATTGGTAATTTTGGTACAAACTGCAAATCTGACAATAAAACTGCGAATCTCCCATATATTCGTCATTTCATCACCGTCGTCCGTAGCGCTAATGCAGACATCCCGCTGTATTGGATATTTTACTAGGCATCTGACGGCTGTCTGCTGATATAAGCCGGGCATGGGGCGACGAGACAGCTCTCTGTCTGGTGAACTTCCCGGGGTAGCGCTGTTCGCAACGGCGTACACTCTGTTACATTACTGTATTCTTACAACGGCGTACACTCTGTTACATTACTGTATTCTTACAACGGCGTACACTCTGTTACATTACTGTATTCTTACAACGGCGTACACTCTATTACATTACTGCATTCTTACAACGGCGTACACTCTGTTACATTACTGTATTCTTACAACGGCGTACGCTATGTTACATTACTGTATTCTTACAACGGCGTACATTCTGTTACATTACTGTATTCTTACAACGGCGTACACTCTGTTACATTACTGTATTCTTACAACGGCGTACACGCTGTTACATTACTGTATTCTTACAGCTCCTCTTTCATTACGCATTGTTACGCTTTTCTGCGCTTTGCGCCATACCTTTTTATACCGTGTCATCGGTGCACGACGTGGTTTTAAGAGCAAGAAAAGACCATCACAGAAACGATTGCATCATCGCGTCGGGCATTGCATTCACGTGAAGTTTCCAATTTAAAAAAACATCTGAGTTGATTATTGATTATTTTACCAAAACTGCATATAATAATTGCACAAACAAGTTAGCACGTCGGCGTGTGACTTTGGGAAGTAGGACAAATTTACACACGCCGTAAATACAAGTTGCTTACCGCATAATACCAGGAAGATTACTGATATGACGTAGGCGTTTGAAGGAACGTTTTGTCGTTGTAATGGTAACAATATGTGCCTTTGATCGAGGCGTCTCGGCCTACCGGGTTGACAGCTGAATTTGAAGTAAGTTTGATGCACCCTAGTTCAGACAATAGACGTTCTACATACGATAAGAGCATGCCATTCAAACACACATCATGCACCCGTCATGACTGACACATACACCTGTTTAGTGCGTTGCAACACCACGCTATAATATATACAGACTTTCCTAGTTTGTTGTAGTCTATTCAACAGGATCCCTCTCTCCCAAGAAGCAATGTGTGATACCATTCCATGTATATGCGGTTGTTTCTCCGTGGAAACAGCTTTAAAAAATAGAAACCCTTTTAAAACTATAAGTCATGCAGTATTTTAGCAGAAACACGCCGTTACGCGAACCCAATTAACATAGAACCCACAACAATACAATCGACTGTACGCGTGCACTACGCATACAGAACACTAACAACCTGAGGTAATACGTTTAATTAACATTCACAGTGAATGAGCGCGCAGTCGCTCATTGATTCACAGGATACCGAGCGAGCATGCGTACTGGACGACGTGGAGACGACCCCCTTTTCCCCAGCGCCATTACTGGGCATTAAACAACCGCCCACTGATTTAATTAAATTTCTGCTTGATAGCCGATTTGCATGTCAACAGTGGCATAAAAAAACGTCAACTACACAGTTCCCACCGATGTACGTATAGACGGTGGTGTCGCCAGCGGACTCAGTGAGAAAAGGGAATTAATTTACCGCGCGAAAGTCGGCGAAATAATTAATTATCGATCTTGTTTAATCTTTTGCAGCGCAATTAGCTGAAACATCTGACAAGCGAAACGTACACATACGTAAAGCATTTGTGCTCCGAGTGCGTCGCTGTGTCGCATGCTAAATCCGCATTCTATCGATTAAAGGTTTCCCTGCGACAAGCCTCGGGACGAAAAGGGTTAATCAACTTCAGTCAAGCAGCGCAGAGCAACGAAATGACGAACGAATACCCTTAAGAGTTTAAGTTCCGTTCTCGAAAACTACAGCAGGTAGCACAATACACTAAACGCTTACGTTATCAGTAATATGTGTACTAAATTACCATTATAATGAACGGTCATGTTATGAAAAATATATAGATATATTTGATTGATTTTTGGAGGGCCCCTCTCCAACCATTAGAATTTATCGACATTTAGCTAGCACCTGTCGCAAAGATCGCTTTATATCTAAACAACAAAACGACTAATCACAACGGCAACTATATGTATGGCGTCTACATATATCACACATATTATACATTTTGTGTTGGGTCGTTATCCCCGGGTTAATGCCCTAAACGAAACCAAATTGTCAGCGGTGGCGAAGCAACGTATGGGCCCCCAACCTTAACTGGCGGCGGCAAATTCCGCTGCCTGAATTCAGCTAAAATCACAGATTTTTGGAACGCTGTCCATGAGAACATGCAAGGGACATCGAGTCAAGGAATTGGTCTCCCCGATCACAAAGCAGCTATCGCCCTCAGAGCGCGGGACGGGGCAGAGCCTATAGCCTCGGTAGGCAGGCGCCGCCGCATTTGCATCGCCATCTTGAATTTCGTTCGTAAATATGTCAGCGGCGAAGTCGCGCTGTTTATGCGCGTTTCTCGCCCAGTTTCTCCAGATATCGACGCCGCACTACGAATAAACGTTGCACATATTTGTACTTACGTTTCAGCTGTCCTGCTGGCAGGACACAAACGCAGATTTCCGTCTCACGGCAATTAAATGGGCGATCACCGTCGAATTTACAATGCAGCCTTCGCGAAGGACGGCTGGTGTCACGTGATCGAGGCGCCCGGATGGAGCTCGGCCTGCGTAGGGCTATTTATACGCTGCGAGCGGGGCTGTTTATTATTTATCGGATAGCTTGTTCTACCGAGTTGGCGGTCGACGCCGCGTAAACGTAATAGCTACGGGGCATTTGTCAAAGGACAGTTCTTTTCCGCGACGCCACGTATGCGACATGTCGCAACGTTTGCCGCTCTGCTGTTGTTAAGTTGTCAATCGCCGCGGGCTATGCTTTAACTTTGCATTTTTTATGCACCGCGGTCGTTGAGATTTTGAAACACATGTTTAGCGAATTTTAGCAAAATTCCACGAGTGTAGTATTATAAATTATATTTCTCGTTCGATCCCGTCCTTTTTATTCATGTGGTGACCAGTGGTTTTATTAAATAAACCTTCAAAATAGATAACCCATAAAATGCACATACACTACAACGCATGTCCATTTCTGTAAATAAAACAAAATAGGCGTACACACCTCCAAAGGCGTTGCTCAACTATTACAGTGTCATGAGTATCTAGAACCGTTTTTGTCAGCATAAATGATAAACATTAGTTATGAGAATAGTATACTTGCTTATGTAATTTGTTAAACGCACCGGTTTCGCAGATAGCATCCGACTACTAATACTAGGTATATTTACTCGTAGTGTATGCTTTAACTTATGCGATTTAAATATATAGACTATCATCTAGAACACTACCTATGTCGATGACAATTTCACGAAAGGATTGGTCCATCTAATTTAATTGTTGCACGTTTCTCTACGCTGTGTCTATATTTGTAACATTTCGTTTTGTGTAATGTCGAATGAAAATAATTAAACGGGGTCCGTTTTCTGACGTGTACATAATTTGTAAATACATTTTAAAATTACTAAAAATGTTGATTCATGTATAATCAAATCAACACGAGACATCTTACAAGTAAGCCATACGTTTTGACTTATGATAAATAATATTAAACTCTGGACTTATTGCGCTAATTTAATACACATTTGCTAACACAATCTGTTTGGGAATAACCATTAGCTTATGCATACAGCACACATAATATATCTTGCGCGCTAAATAAAAAAACTTGTAAGTTATTACTTTCTATGCAATTAATAAATGCATGTCGACTGCCCATAATTTAGTCCTCTGCAAAATGCCTTTGTAAACGTTTACATTTTATTACATGAAGCGTTTATATACATGTAGGATCTGAAAATATTCTTATAATAATTGCATCTTGCTCGTCTCTGAGTATGTATTGGTCGTACTCCTTGACATTTGTAAGTCACACATCATTTAATCATGCGACATTTGGTTATGCGATATTTGATCATGCGACTTTTGGCTACGCGACATTAATTTATTTAGTCATGCGACATTTCAGCTCCCGAATTTAGATTTCTGAAGACACGGACACTCGATATCACGATATTGTACCACACGACTTTTTTTGTAAAAACAACATATGCGCAATGCGTGGACAGACTGCACATTGGAAACTACGACAATGGGTCATAAGGAGAGAGAGGTATAGGCATACCAAAATGTAGCTAATAACAACGTTGATGCAATATTAACAGAACATCTGGCGGAAACATGGCAATTATATGTATAATTATAAATTAAAACGCCTTTTTATGGTAAGTGGCTGCGGCTGATCTATGCCAGTGGACACGCCACATTTACGGCAGATGGCAAAAAACGGAAAACCGCAAATTGACCGTGCCTTGTCCGAGATCAGTGGCGCGAACGCTTCAGGTCTGCAAGGTTATTAGCATGGCTTGGTAATGTTTGGTGAACAGATCAATGCAGTATGGTTCAAACCGAAAATGAAATGTTTATTGGTAGGAAACAAATAACAAGAATTCGTGGACATTTGCGGGCAAAGGAGGGTTTTGCACTAAACAAATGTGCAAATGTAATTCATGACGTTCTTTTCCTGGGCGAGCCTCTACATTTAAATAGTTACCTTGTCGCCCTTCACGGGGATAGCTGGTCTTTACTATTTGAATGTTTCCTATATAATTTTAACGTTCAGTGACCGAAATTCTCAAATTGAACAATTCAAAATGCGAACAGTGCTTCGGATTTATTAAACGTACGATGTCCTTTCCTCTATTATTACATTTTATTTGTATGTTGTTCATAACAGTTGAATATGTCTACGGTAGACACCCACCGAGCTGCTTATAGTAAGCCGAAAACAGTGTTCGCAATTTGAAAGTTACGCGCGCGAAATGGTCAAATTGTAAACAATCGGTAGAGGCACTTATTGCACGTTTTCACCCTTAAACATCAATTGTCCAATTAAGTCCAGTCGCGGTCGTGTTTCCGGACAGTTTGTCTTTGCACTGTCGCGGCGTAGACGAAACGTTTGGAAGAACAAGACAGACCACGTTCCGTCGTAATCTCGCCGAACTTTATCCGACAACAACCCGCAATGAAACTCGAACGTCAACGCCAAACACAATCATGCAGTGTCGCGAAAACAACACATAATCTACTTCCGGTGCTCGTGTTGTCCAAGTTACAACTAGAAAGGTATTTTCACCATTCATTATTTCACTCCAAGTTCGACTGAGAAGGAATTCCACTAATGAGTCTTTTCTTCAAAGTCAACTTGAAATGAATTCCAACGAAGTCACTGTATTCTTCAGTTTCATTTAGAAAGGAACACCACTATTCAGTGTTTTCTTAAAATTTAACCGGAAAGGAATTTCACAATTCATTGACGGCGGCCACCAAGTCGTAGGTATCAAGTTTCACGAACCGCTCGCGATGCAGTTGAAGTCAGGTCATACACGCCGGTCTCAGGTCAAAAGTCATGTACACACGACAATAACAGATGTCGACGCTTGGTTACTAATAACTACTTACACGCGTCCCACTCGTCACGTAAACCAGTATACAAAACAAATCGCAAACCAAAATAACTGACCGCAAATAACCGTGGCCGGGCGCAAATGATGTAGGCCAACTAGGAAACTAGTGGCAAAATACAAATGGCTGTGATTGATGGTTGGATCGGATGGGAGGTTGTGACGTTACGAGATGTATTGTGTTTGGCTAGGAATGGTGGTAATGGTTTTAGACACGTGTAACGGAATTAATGATGTCTAGATGCCCTCATTGAACTCAGAAGAAGTCAGCTCCCGGATAAAACGAAACCCGCAATTGAGGCGCTTAGTAGAACTTCGTATAGATATCTAGTGTATACATTTGCTTTAGACGCTGATGATGATGATAAAGTAATATTTGGCAAGCATTTCAGTGGTGTACCGGGCAGACACAAGTAGTGTGCGTGCTCACTCGAAGTGTCGACTGGTACACATTTCAGTCATGCACAAAATGTCGTAGGCATTTTTTGAAAATGCCGATTTAGCGGGCATCCACCAGACGGCTATTTAAGGGGCACCCGTCATGATGAACGTAGTCAACGTAGTTTGTTTGGCGTAATTGAATACAAACTTACTCTATTTGCTTGCAAGCCTAGCATAGTTAATTATTTGTTTTCCATTTCTTGTTAAACACGACAATAACGGGAGTGGATTTAATATATTTGAATGGGACGTTTATAATAATAATAATAATAAATGACTTCTAACGCGCCAATATCCTCAGACAATCCGAGTGCACCAAAACCAAAGGATTAAGCATAATTGTACTCGTGTGCTAGGCGAAAGTCGTCAACAAATGGATGGATGTGCTAGAAAGCTAGGGAGGATAGGATATATTGAAAAGATAGGTTTTGAGGTGACGACGAAATGTAACAATATTTTCTGCTGATTTAACATTAACGGGAAGCGAATTCCATATAGTTGGCGCGGCAACTGAAAAAGCTCGAGTTCCAGCCTTTGTCTTAACTCTAGGAACAGATAGCAACTTCGAACTAGACGACCGAAGTTGTCTGGCTTGTCTAGCTGGTGTGAGCATTGAGTGTAAATAACTAGGTTGTTTGGATGAAAGGGCTTGGTAGGTGATTGTGCAGATCTTAAACACAATGCGATATCGCACGGGGAGCCAATGCAGTGATTTTAGAAGTGGCACTGAGCGGGAGAATCGAGGAGATTGTGTGACTACCCTTGCTAAACAATTTTGGACACGTTGTAGTTTTGCAATATCCTTGATAGCAATATTATGAAGGAGGGAATTGCAATAATCTAATCTGCTGCTAACAAGAGCTGTTGCGATAGTCTTAGCGACAGAAAGCGACAGATATCGGTGAATGCGGCGAAGATCACGGATATGATAAAAACAGCAACGGCACGCTTGGGATATGTGTTGTCTGAATGTACTTAAAAGAGTAATGAACCTGTATGTTTACACGAGCTGCACCCCCCTCAGGAAACTAGAATCTCAGATGATCTCTGGTACATTCAAATTCATACTTAGTCTTTCGTGGCATAAATCCATATGATAACTTAATGTTCACCAAAACGTTTGGGTTTACAAAAAAGTGGTAACACAATTCTGGTGTAATGTTGCCGATTCTAAAGCTCATTAAAGTTCATAAATGTTGTTTTTTCCCTTCAACTGTTCTGTACGTCTGTGTATGGTTTAATACTACAAAATAATATATCTATACATATACCATGCATAGAGCAAAACCAGGTATCTTTGTTTATACGGGGGCTCGATCGTAGGGAGCTCGATCGTAGGGGGCTCGATCGTAAGGGGCTACGACGCGCGAATAATTTAAATTCATCTTTACACCCAACACAGCTTGTGATGAAATTAGAATATCTAATTTACTGCATGAGCGATCTGATTTTGGTGTCGCGCATCTTTTTGAGTTGTGATCGCGTCTCATTGCGTGTAAGACACTGCAAGCAGTGACTAAAAAGCATACAGCGATGTATCTTTGTCAGCGCTGACGTGGCTGTGTCTAATGTTACAACAGCGTGGCTCATTCATGTGTGCTGCGTATCTTTTGTCGTAACGCGGACGAGAATCATGTAGGAAGAATGGGAGACAAATAGCATTTATTACCTTATAATTAATCATTTACAGCCAATGTAATGAAACTGGTAGAATTGTTGTCACTCTTTCTTCACATACATGCATACATACATACATACATACATACATGCACGCACGCACGCACGCACGCACGCACGCACGCACGCACGCACGCACGCACGCACGCACGCACACACGCACGCACACACACACACACACCACACACACACACACACTCACACACACACATACCACACACATGTACACGCACACGCACACGCACACGCACACGCACACGCACACGCACACGCACACGCACACGCACACGCACACACATACATACATTCATACATACATGCATGCATGCCTACATACATGCAAGCATACATGCATACATGCATACATGCATACATGCATACATGCATACATGCATACATGCATACATGCATACATGCATACATGCATACATGCATACGTAAGTTATCTATTTTTGATGGCCCCTGTTGATTAACGCATATACACGAGAACGTATATGCAGTCGTTAATTAAAACCAGTCAATTCTGTTTTATACACACACACAAACACCCGCCACATGCGCGCGCGTACTCGTGCTCGTGCGCGGGCGTGTATGCATGTGCATGTGTGTGTGTGTGTGTGTGTGTGTGTGTGTGTGTGTGTGTGTGTGTGTGTGTGTGTGTGTGTGTGTGTGTGTGTGTGTGTGTGTGTGTGTGCATGTGTGTGTTCGTGCGCGTGCGTGTGCGTGTGTGTGGTGTGCACGTGTGTGCGTGCGTGGGTGTGCTTGTATGTGCATTTGAGAATATAAAAAATTGATCGAATTTCTTGAACGATTATCATACGTTTTCATGTACATGCAATTTGAAATTCAGCCAAACATCAATATGTTATTTATATTGTATGCCCAACGTTTACGTTTCGTATAAGAACTGCATAGACGTCCTAATGTCAGATTATAGAAATAGCACCATCCATTTATTTATGTTGAACACATGCATGTTGATGCTGAGCGAACGGCAATAACATGTAAATTTCAGATGTACGTAACATCCACAAAATAACTTCAATGTTAATAAATTATCACATTGTTGTTATTTGAAGTGGGGATTTATTCCAGTGTATATAAAATGTCGTGTTTTCAGCTTTTCACTGTACGAAAAAAAAATGTTGACAGTGTCTACACAATATAAAATTATTATTTACACTTTGCAAGTACAGTGACCTGGACAAATGATCAAAGTACATTCTTGCGATAATTTTAGCAGAAGTATACGTGTTTTGTTTAGTAAGCCTGGCTATCGATACGTATATAACGCTTAAGCTATTATCATACTATGATCTACACAAAATATTCACGTTCTGTTGATTATTATCTAGATGTCCATAATCATGCAGTTGGGTACATGTTGATGCCAGAAAAGACTGTTGTTTTGTTTACTTTGCGGCAAACGTAGCGACTATGGTTTGGATTGTGTCTGGTGGTTTGTGGTGTGGTGTGACTTGCTGTCTTGTGACACCGAGGCAGTGCTATCTGGTGTTGTGTTGAGTAGTTCAGCGTGGCACCACGTGAGACGGTCTCGTGTTCTAGTGCGAAACAACTATGTTGGTAATGAAGAAAATGCAAAACATAGCAGACACAAATTGAAACTAATATCTAATTTAGAGTGAGAATACAACGAATAACGTATTAGTATTGGAAGAAAGAAAGGAAGTCAAAAGAAAGTCAAGAAACAAAGGAAGGAACTATATTTCAGGGACGCCGGCGATAAACCGTGAGTCATTTACCACAATGGAATATGGACTCCTAATAAAATGAACTGTTTTATGTTTTTGTTATTTACATTTTAGAATTTATTCATTGAATTATATAAATAAAACAATTCTATTCTGAAAGATATAAATGTTTCAGCGTAATTTTCACATCAATGTTAATAAAGCCGTAACAATATTGAAATGTCCATGGCTGATTACTTCAGTAACGGTTTGGACACATTTTGTGCGCAGTTTGTATCTGCGGCTATAGTACATATATATCAATGAATCACTTCTACAAAAAATCTAACTTAATAAATATGGAAAATGGACGCCCCGGCCCAAATACAGCGGTGTGTCCATTTATATTTTGAGGTGTCCTGGGGACTGGATACTGCGCCATAGACGCGGGAACAAGGGGCAGGGGGCAGTCCTGCCCCCCTGGAATTTCTCCGGGTGGGGCAGACATATAGTTCTGCCCCCCAATAAATGTGAGCGTGTAAAGTGTGTGCAATTGGAGGGCAGCCATATGGTTTTCTGCCCTCCCTCCCGGTAATAAGCGGCGCGGCGGGGAAAATGTGTTCAAAAGCCCCCCCCCCCCCCCCCCCATCTTCGGATGTCACAGTAGAGCTAACCGAGACAGCCACAAGGTGAAGGAAGATGTGAAGATGTGAAGGTATGCGGCGGCGCGGCGGCGAATTTTTTTTAGTGGTGCTGAAGCTCCGGTAACCCCCCCAATATGAATTTCGTTCCCGCGCCACTGTACTGCGCTATATAAAAAACTGACCTTTACCTTTTTACTTTACTTTATAAAATATCACAGCGGCAATTCAATAGTCAATTAACGCTATTTTGAAATCGTTGTTGTGCAATATCGTCATATTTGATCAAAATATATCATCAATTAGTAATCGGTGATCCTTGTGCGACACATAAACACTTTATAAAACGGTTCGATTCGTTAGTTGTTGTCTGAGTGACTAAAACATAATTATCGTGAAATAACTATGCCATTACCGTTAAACCGTTATTAATGTGAGTAACGAAGTTGGTTAGTGATGTGAAAAGTTCGGCTACTTCCGAAAAAATGAAGAGGTATAAATCTCAGCGCCTGTCAATTAAAATCAATATGGCTTCTATAGAAAGTGATCGTTCTTCAACAAAGTATATTGTATCACAGATAATTATCGTAAATACTGTATTCCGTGTGCCACAGTGTATTGTGGAATTAAATTTGTTTTGCATTGTGTTAGTACACATACCATTTGCTGTCCTGCCTCAGCAAAAAATGCCTACGGGTGTTTTTTTTCTTCGGGCGAACAAATTAAATTTGCCAACAATGTTACGTGCTTATTAAATGGAATATGGCGGGCAGCATACCTTCAAAGTAGGTATTGTGGTATTAAGAATAATATATAAATTAATGCTACTAACTAGATTAGGATATCGTAACTTTCGTAGCTTATGTATATTGACGCGAAAAGGAATACAATCGGTCGATCGCCCTATGATATGAGAACAGTAATGATAAGAACAGTAGAAATGAGTGGGATGTATAGACGTCTTCACGACTGCCTTACTGGCGTGTCACGGTTCGTATTAAAAAGAAGGACCAACAGGTCTACATTTACTCGCATAATATTATAGTTGTAATGTAATTAATACCTGCGCAGAAAACGAGTTACATGGATTTTCAGGAGGGGGATAATGGTTGCAGGCGTAATTACTTATTTGTGCACTTAGGGGTTGTGTTGCATTCCCGCATGCTTAGAAATATTTTGTATCTTTCTTTTGGAAAGTATATAATCATTTAACAATCTACTACATTATCATTGGTATTGATGCGTTCGGCATACTTGGGATCGTATCAAAAATTTAATTTTTATATTGCAAATATTTTCGTTTAATAGAAATGATTTTGTGGTAATTGCATGGTATAATTTTATTTATTTATATAATATTATAATTATAAAACGATAATTATTGCAATTAATTAGTAATTAAATAATTACATATAATTAGCTATTTTTTACCTTTAATCTGAGTAAACTTAAGCGACATAATTTTTTTTTGACATGGTCCCCTAGGTATAAATTTCGACCCTTAATCGCCCTTTTGTGACGTCAGCGTACGCGCGCGTTTCCTCCTTTGGCACATAGCCAACTGCGCCTGGCTCGGTCTCGGTTATACCCGACAGATGCGTGTTACGAATTATTTATCGACGTTATTTACGCCGGGCCTGCGTCACGCGATCCGCGCAGGCTGGGTATGCGTAGTAACTTGTTTAGCGGACAAAATAAGGCCTAAAAGAAAACATCTCAAATTCGAAAGAAATTGCAGACCAGTTTATAAGTAGCCTCTTCAATCTGTCATTTGGATAGCGGTCTCCTAAACGTTTTTGTAATCACCATGCATGGTTTACACGAAGTGATATCGTCACCGAGACGAAGCGATTGTTAAGTCATTAAAAAAGATAAGGCCGTTTCACATCGCACATGACTTCGTTTCATTATAGAACCACGGCGAGAATCCACTGCATACAGTTATATATTGTGAATTGAGACTTACTGAACTGATCATACATTCAGAAATTCATATTCATACATTGGGTTTACATGTTGGACACGTTACACTTTTATCCGGCGCAAAATAATAATTCCAAGGCATATCCCGTTTTTGTGTTGATGATTTTATCAATATTTTATATTATAGTACTTACTTACATTCAGCAAATGGTGATATTAACATGCGTTTTCGTTTAACGTACTGTTTGAGGAAAGCTATTCTATTTCTTATTCGTTAATAACATTTGCCAAATTATCATAATAAAATATAATTTAAAAAATGTAAGTAGGGTGTGACGCGTTTTCTTTATTTACTAGAAATGACTAAACGAAGCAACAAACAGTGAATGTCGTCATATCTGACTAAGCTGTGATTTTCGTTTTTTAAGGCAGTTTATATATATATTTAAAGGAGGCGGTAGGTCACATGATCAAACAATTTCAGGCAGTGAGATAACGACCAAACTGCCTTAAAAAACGAAAATCACAGCTTAGTCAGATATGACGACATTCACTGTTTGTTGCTTCGTTTAGTGGCGCGTGCGACGCGTGAAGCGTGACGTAGCAACACAATATAGCAACACCAATAGAAATACACTTTAGAAAAAATATACATAATATGGTAACTACCGCATAATTAAATATGTGTAACGGTTCAATTGAAGTTGATTCCTTTATTCTATAGTGTAATGGATATCTTATTATGGACAGTTGTGGGTACAATGTAAACGATTATAGTCTGAATACTTCCCATCGAAGTCGAGTTAGTGTTCTAATGAACCCGTCTGGCGGGAGGAATGTAAACCGCTTTGAGTAGTCGCATATGCCAGGATATTATTCTGTTTAAAAAAATATACTTTATCTTTATATATATATATATATATATGCTTCGTTTAGTGGCGTGTACTTTATATATATATATATATATATATATATATATATATATAAAGATATCCATTTACCGATGCTGCTGGATGAAGTGAAGCAGCGTGGTGTGAACGAAATTACCCAAAGCTTCGAAACAGCAGGGTTCTCCCGGTTGAGTCTGACCTATTAAATGTCTATATAACAGCAACGCTACGACGCCCCATAAAAACGAACGCGCACATACGCACATGTGCACGCACATGCGCAAGCACGCATGCATGCACGCACACACACACACACACGCGCGCGCGCCCAGAGGTTTTTTTCTGACAAAATACAAAAGATTCTATCGTGTTGTTGTTTATGCCAGATGAAAAAGTGATGAGAAAAAAAATTCTGGCTTGCCGTAATTCACAGGTTTCTTTGGTGTTATACAAAGAAGAATTTAATTTATTTATTCAGGAATAGTGATGATATGAATACATTGCCAGATGGTATAGAAACCACCGATATTTTATTACGTATTTCTTGTGTATCGTCTATATACCGATGCTATGGAACTTGCTTGGTGAAACGGCAGGATTAACCGGTAACGGCAAATATGCCGGAAATGTTAACATTACATAAACATATTTAATTTTAATATCGCCTGAAACAAATATCAATTCCTATAAATAAGCCAACGTGGTTATAATCGGGCGATCGATTTAATCACGCGCTATCAGAAAATCAACACGCGTCGGGTCATTGTGTGACGACCACATGTCAAACGACCTTTGTTAACATTGTGTAGTAGAACACACAAGCGTTTGACATTAATATAGACTGTAAATTCATGGAATTCCACAATGGTTGACACTGTAATAAACCTGTCAATCCCTCGCAAGTAAATAAGACCTGGGTTGTACAAACTGTGCGCTGTACACGCTGCCTTATGTCACCGGCAATGCGGCTATAAGCATAAGTCCTTCGGGTCATATCAATTAGTCATAACAAAAACACAACATAAATAACACCTAATTGTAGTTAGCTGTAGGTACAATGACAGGACCACTAGCGATTTAGCAGCTAAATAATGTTATATAAATGCGCAATTTATTTCATAAATTAAACACATTGTTGCCTTAATCAGGCACACATGCAGGGCAAACGGTCTAATCATATTTATTACAAACATATTTCTTAACGACGGAATGTTGTCACATGGTATTATAACTGTAAGTGTCCCTTGTGTAAATGCGTCGTCTGACTTGTGTCAATATCCTATAGAAGAGAATCAACATAGCAATAAGTTAACTTTGGGGCAAGTCTGGCATCATCTCCTCCCAGACTAAGGTTCACTCGCCTCTTTCTGTGTTCCTGTTCTTCCTTTCACTTTTGATCTCTGATCTATCAACTAGCAATACAGTATACAAACACACAGTTAGCTATTTAGAATTATTCACTAGCAAAGTGTTTGCTGTTGTGACGAGCGTATCAGGGCGTGTTTCGCATGTCGTATTTGATGACTGCATAACTTGGATGGTCAACGGAAACGAGTTGAAGATGAAAAGTATATAATGGTGATATAACAGCTCTGCATTTTAATTGAAATACAAATTAATTAGCATCGAAGTAAAAAAAAGTATTGTTAACATATATATTAACGCTATATATAGAGGGTATTTATGTGTCACCTTTTTACATTTTACAGGAGTACGCATATGCATGAAATTCCTAACCGTTCACAGAATTATTGTGTAACATTAACGCACGGCCATTGATTGTTAAATTGGTTTTGACAGGTCGAGCACCACCTGCATCCCTGCTAAACCCGGTTGAGGCAACGTTTATATTTATGCATAACACAACTTCCCATGGAGGCATCCAGCTGGGATAATTAGCTGCTGCAATTAACTTACAGGGATAAACGGTGATTGTCAAGTATCGTTCAACTAACCGACGACACCGACTAAATGGGTCGTCTGAAGTGGATAACTGCCACGTTCACGTGTGTTGATGCAGCAACGGCGGTACAGAAGTAGCGCGAAGCGCGTTAACGTAGTGTTTAGAGCCCCGGACTCTTAAAACTAGACATTCCGGGCTCGAATCCGCTTGCTGCCCTTTCGAATATTGGGATGCGAACGCTGAAGAAGGAGACGAATTTTTGGTAAGTTCGTTCACTCTACGTTGCTCCAGTTCACTCAGCTGTATGAACGAGTACGTGGCTATACAAGGTGGGTGGTGGATAGTTGTGTACGAATATTCTTCGCGCAGTAATTGCAGCGTGGCTGAATGCTTCCCAGAGAAGTCGAGGTGTTCGATTGAAGAGGTCTGCCTGTCTACATAAGATTTATCTTTTTGTGCTCCAAACAGCCCATTTTGTAGCTAGACGGCTCCCGTGGTTCGAGCACGTTTGACATGTGCCAAGAGAGAAAATTTTTATCCAACATTCAAACAAGACATCAAGGGAAACGGAAGAGAGGAGGCACGGTGACCTGATCAAAAATAATACTGCGTGCATCAACACATAACTTGTATATAGAGAAGTGTGGAGGGCGCAATACCCCAGAGGACAGTGTTGGTCAATATATGACAAATGTTGAATGGAACTTTATTCAACAACAACAACATAATACAATTGCGCAGTATGGTGTGCTGCTGCTGCTGCTGTTTCTGCTGCTGCTGCTGCTGCTGCTGCTGTTTCTGCTGCTGCTGCTGCTGCTGCTGAAGGGACATACCAGAAGTCATGCGACTTATAAGGCGCTTTGTCCTACTAGAACTAAAAACTTCATAAAACAATACGAATTATAAAATGACGTACACACCATAGCCCTTACAATTAATTTATTAACGAGTCACATTGGTGCTTGTGCTATTAATAAATTGGTTTAGCATAACACAATTTCCAGTTAAAAGTTTACAAGTATTCAGAGAGTAAAGACAATTTTTTTATACCTTTGACGGTGAATGATACCAGTCTGAGGGTGGTGTTTGTGTGGTAATTATTACAGTGGCGTTGACCTGGTAGATATCCAAAAATAATCGCTGGGGTGTTCGGATTGAACAAACTGCCATATTGTTGAAGATGGTTGCCAGAAAGGCGGAGGAGGATGGAGAAAGGAGAGCCAAACATGGGGTAGAGGAGAGTGACGATAGACAATAACGATGAAGCATTTTAACAAGATTTAACAAGATTGCCACCCAGAGAATTAACTCTAGGTAGCAGGTGGACAAGGAAGCCCTTGACTTATCGAGAGTCCGACCCTTTTATCTATGTGTATCCCGCCCGTCTGAGGTATGTGTCGATTTTATGTTTAAACATATTCACGCTACTAGCACCCACACAATCAGCAGGTAATCTGTTCCATTCATTTACAGTCCTTTGTGGAAATGAAAACTTTCTTATATCCAATCTACTCTGCTCCTTTGCTAATGCAAGATCATGTCCTCTAGTCCTTCTATCTTTCTTAACTGAGAAAAACATATTTCTATCAATATTTTCATAACCCTTCAACATTTTAAACACTTCTATCTTATCTCCTCTCAATCTCCTGGTCTCTAGTGTTGCTAAACCGCATTTTTGTAGGCGTATTTCATAACTAAGATCCCTCAGATTTGGTATCATTTTAGTTGCTCTCCTCTGCACTCTTTCTAGCATATCTATGTCCTTCCTGCGATATGGCCTCCACGCTTGAATACAATATTCTAAATGAGGCCTAACTATTGTTTTGTACAGCGGTATTATTAGCTCTTTTACCTTATACGTTATGTTTTGCCTAATTAATCCAAGGATTTGATTTCCCTTTGAAGCTGCAATTCCGCACTGCTCTGAAATCTTCATATCAGCACTAACGGTTAACCCTAAGTCCTTTTCTTTTACAGTAGTACTTAGTACAGTACCCCCCATTGTATATTCTACTTCTTCGTTCCCATGTCTTATGTGGAGGCATTTACATTACCCAAAATTGAACATCATTTGCCACTTTTCAGACCATTTGATCAACCTGTCAAGATCATTTTGTAAATGCTGTCTATCTCCATCACTTTTAATCCTTCTAAACACTTTTGTATCATCCGCAAATTTCAACACCTTGCTTGTTATTTCATCATCCAAATCGTTGATGTATATTAAGAATAATATAGGACCTAATACTGATCCCTGTGGAGCCCCACTCAATACCGATTTCCAGTTTGAAGCCTCCCCATCAACTACTACACGTTGTCTTCTGTCAAACAGCCATTGTTCTATCCAGTTTATTATACCATTTCCTATGCCATGGGCCTTTAGTTTAAGCAGTAATCTTTGATGTGGTACTTTGTTAAAAGCTTTTTGAAAATCTAAGTAGACGATATTTACTGGTGATCCCTCATCTACCCACTTAATGATGTCTTCCAAAAAACATAACATATTTGTTAAGCATGACCTTGCTTTAAAAAACCATGTTGAGATAGGTTTATCAAGTTTTGTTTAACAAGAAAATCCACCACGTGATCTTTAATTAGTCTTTCTAATAATTTACAAATCACTGATGTTAAACTCACTGGTCTATAGTTCTCTGACTTGTTTCTCGAACCTTTTTTGAATAACGGTATAATGTTTGCTTCTTTCCATTCTAAAGGAACCACTCCCTCTTCTAATGACAAGTTGAAAACTGTTGCAAGTGGTATGCTAATTTGTTCTACAATTTCCAATAGTAGTTTGGGTGGAATACCATCCACTCCAGGTGATTTATTATCCTTCATAGCCCTTATTTTCTTAGCTACCATTTCCGGGGTTACAATTAATTGTCCTAAATAGTCTGAATCTGCCCCCTTGAACTTAGCCTCTGGTATTGGCAGTGAACTAATATCTTCCCTGGTAAACACTGAACTAAAGTACTCATTCAGGTCTTCTGCCATTATGAATCCCTCTGATATTATATTTCCAGCACTATCTTCTAGAGGACCGACCTTATCTTGAACTTTCTGTTTGCTTCGAACATACGCATAACAACTCTTGCTGTCATGTTTTATATTACTAGTTAATTGTTGTTCATAGTTTCTCTTTGAATTTCTAATTTCAGCTGTAGCTTGGTTAAGTGCTTCTTTATAATTGTTGTAGTCTTCATCATTTCTAGTACATCTATATGACTTCCACATCATTTGTTTATACTTAATTTTTCTAATGGCTTCTTTCGATAAGTGTTTCTTTTTGGACCGTTTTCCTTGTTTTTTGAAGGGTACAAATGTTTCGATTATGCACTTAATTTCACTCTTTAATATATTCCAGCATTCTGTTGCCGTCTTATTTTTCAGTGTCTTATTCCAGTCTATCTTTGCTAAATATTTCCTCATGTCCTTATACCTTCCTTTGTGGAAATTTCTCCTATACTGCTTTTTGCTATTCCTTTCTGATTTTACTTTGATGGTAAAATGTATCTGGTTGTGATCGCTACTCCCCAGTGGCTCACATATCTTGACATTGTCAACTAATTCATTCTGTGAGGACAAAACTATGTCTAACACATTCTCACTCCTGGTTGGTTCTAGCACATGTTGAGAAAGGAATGTATCTTGAACTAAAACTAAAAACTTGTGGTCCTCTCTCCCCATACTCTGTAGAGATTTCCATTGTATATGCCCATGGTTAAAATCTCCCATAATAATACAGTCCCGTTTGCTTACTTCCCTTATAGCGTTTTGTATTTTTTCATTCTCTTCTATGCTTATGTTTGGACTTCGATAAACTAACCTAACTGTTAACGTTGAGTTTCCTGTAACTATGTTACACCAAACAGCTTCTTCGCAATCTGCTTCTCTTTCTAATTTTATTTCATAAGCCTGAATAGATTCTTTAATATATAAACATTTCTATGTTACGCATCTAGCTGACATTTCGCAGGAATGCTAGCGGGCCTTTTACAGGGTGGCAACAAAATTCACACATGGGGGCCAGCGGGATGGGATCTTGGGGTTTCATGATTTAAAAAAGGTGTACTTGAAGTTGCAACGGCGGAATTTAAATCATTGTCTGTCACCGTCATCTACACATATGTCGCTGGATGTACGCAGACATTTTGAATAGTTTTCACGTTATTGCCGTTTGTAAATTTGGGATTTGAATCTTGGCGTGTTCAACTTGATTACATAATTTTAATGTGTGTTCGATGTATTTGTAAAGATAATAATGCCACGTAGAAATATAAGTCACTGGGTGGACGTGGACATGTTGAAAGATTTTCAGATTAGTGCAGTCTGAACGTGAATGCAAATGTTGGCCAGATTATAATAATAATTACTGTTGCCCAGTAACACTTATGTTTAGATTATATTGCATTATTGCAAAAACTAATACTTTAGTATTTCAGCGGGTGGGTTTTGCCGTAGGCTAAATGAACAATCATAAATGAACAAGACAGCAGGCTGCAGGAATCTAGGGTCCGCTCAGTTTTAAATTTGGGGGTTTGGATTTGAATGCTGGTGATTTGGGGTTGGATCCATTTCCAATGTTAAGAATTGCCAACAAAACTTGTGTGTATACAAATTGGGGGCCAGATTTCAGTGCAAATGATTGGAGGGTGGGGCACATTGCAGTGAGTTTCGGGAGTGCTTCTTGAATTTGGCATCGATTGGGCTTTATCTGGAAAATTTCTTTTTCCCATGCAGTGCTGGGTAGGCCCAATTCGTTAGTTCTATACAAAAGGATATCCGAAAAAGAACATATTTAGGCAGCACTGCAGTATTGCAATGGGGACCGGGAACTTGATCAAGCTAAACGGTATAATATTACTTAGGTTTTTTTGTACAAGATCATGGCGTATTTCATGATACCTATTTGACAATTCGCCGCCGTTCGAGGCCATGCTATGTTCAAGGTTGATTTTTTTGTTTTTGTTTGTAGTATTTTTGTATTTAAATCAGCCAACAATATTGCACTCATTCAAGGCGGTTTTGGTTCCCACGAGTGTTGTGATTCAGCAAAAAATTATACTTGAGTGTTTGCCCATAATAAAATGGTGGTATGTATACTATTATGAAACTTATTGAGTTGGTTGTTTATGCGAAGGTCGGCGTGACGTGACATTTTGTGCAGGCCCCCAGCGTAGTTATTTGCGAGTCGTAACGGACAACGCCTATGACTCGGCGGGCGTAACAATGTCACGAAAACACTTAGCGCTTTGACAGCATGGCTGGCATACGTGTGTGCGTGCACCGTCGTACAATCAGTCTTATGAGTATTTACGCGGTGGTGTGTCTCCATGAGCGCGGTAATGACTTCATTGCGTGCGTACGTCGTAGGCCCGGCATCTGGCGCGTGAATAGGCAGCGCGCCGACGGGGATTTCATTTCTACGAAACGTAAGGTTAAAGTAGTAATGACATATTCCTGCGCCTTTTTTTATAGTGCGCGCTGTAGCCGCTCTGTCCAACCTGCCCGCACACGCCCCCAAGATAACGCTGTAAACTGATCGCTGTTACTCCTTCCACGCCGAGATAACAACGCTCAACGGCGCTAGTTTCTTGGCAAGATGCCAAAGCAGTGAGATCAGTCCATTTGTAATGTGAAGGGATGGGCAGGTTGTGCAGCGCAACAATGCGGTGTATTCCGTTGAGACGTTTGATTGATGGATGGTGCTCGATTACCGGAGCCGGCAGACGAACGCGCGCGCGACACAAAGGGGCCGATTTGTGTCAATACATTGCACGTCACGTTAGGAAGGCACGCACACAAAATATGCTTCAGTAACTAACTATGCAATTATTCAATTATTTGACAGACAATCTTGCGACGTCAGTAAGATATTAATATTTTAGGTAACATTGATGGAACCAATATAATGGTTGTCTACGTATTTAACCAACACAAATTATTGCAGCCACTAGATATTGGCACAGTAACAAACTAAACGAGTCCGCGATTTGTATTACTTAAGTATCTAATTATCAAAAACTAATTGAAATAATAAATACAAAACCATCACTCTCGATTATGAAATCAACTTCCGCCAGACATAGTATGCTCAAGATGACGCAATGTGCTTGCTAAACGAGCATTTGGTATAAGTATTTATTTGTAGATACGAATGTGGAATATGAGAGAAAAACATGTTAACAAGAAAGTATAAATACAACTAAAATATAGGTATGTACATAACAAATGTAAAACAAATTACGGTAAAACTTAGTGACATTGAATCGGTAACGTTGATTACTTCTTGTTTACATTAAATTTTATTGACAACGGTAAATAAAACAAAAACGTCTTCCGCATGTTCAAACTTTTTGTTTAAAATTATTATAACCGGGAAAATAGTGCACACATGAATTAACCATTAATTATTTAATGTCGCGTTATCAAAGAGTTCTTTTAATTCATGTTCCTCAAAAACTGTTTATGGCTTTTATGAGGATGGCTACGTAACCAATGAGCAATATCACAGTTGAATGTGAACTGATGCATTCGGGGACAGTAGCGTGTGATGTCTCACATAACTGGGAAATATCGTGATCTCTTTCTTTTCCGGATACATATTTAGTATAGTATGAAATCATATATAATTACATTATACCCAGTTATACTATTTAATAGGTAAACCCAGGTAAAATTCCAGCGTTCAAATGTTTTCGTGAAATTACTTTTTAAAATATATCGATAACGTAGATTTTTGTAATGAAATATATCAACTACAATGTAAAGGCTTTTTTAAACAGACGATGCAAAAAGAAAACGGATCAAACAAAGAATTCAATAAGATTTATGACAACGGTTTCCGTTTTCACAAGAAAATCGGTTTGTTTGTAAGCTTCGTTTATTAATCCATGAGTCCGATCCTTTGGTGTCAACATAATTATTTTTTGTAGTGTGTGAATAGTTTTTATAAGTTTATAATTAAATTAAAATAATTAATTAAATTAGTTTGTCGAAAGGGTCGTTACAACTGGTATTTTGCAGACAAATTGCCTTCAAGCCATTGCACTTGTCAGCCGCGTCGTTTCCAAGAAAGCAAGGAATGCCGATAAACATCAAAATAAAAAAACATGCATGAAAACGTATCGCGCATTCACGTGAATATTCCCGTTTTTATCATCACCTGAGTTAATGCATGCTCGGGCAAATATTAAAACAACTAATCTTTTTGTCTGGAGATTTCACTAAAACTATACAAAAAGTTGCACAAACCAGATATTAGATATTGTAGTGTATACTAGATACAAAAACAGCTACAAGATACTGTAGTGTATACTAGATATAAACCAGCTATTAGATACTGTAGTCTATACTATATACAAACCAGCTACTAGATACTGTAGTCTATACTAGATACAGGTTTTTTTTTTTACGAAATGAATTCGAAATGAGATAAGCGACAAAACTGGACTGAGGAGTATCCATGTCGGTCATTGATTTTGTAAACTGACTCCGCGGCACACGTCCATTTACCACGGCGTGAAATATGGTTCTCCATGTGAAAAATAAACAAATCTTTATTGTGTTAAGTGGGTTAGAAGTGGTTCACTGGCGGGCATGCCATAACAAAAAAGTTCATCAAAACGTGTTCAGACCGTACTGATGTAAATCACCAATTGCAATATTTTGTCCGGTTATTAACATTGTCTTGACGTTTTGTTGGCACATTTGTATCTTTCAGAATAGTACATCTTCTATTTACATACATCAGTGAACCACGTGTATAGTTTATAAATTACTAAACATACATAAACAGCTCTATTTTTTATGGATGGTCCATATACAACGCCAGAGTAAATGGTTCCCCGATTCATTTACCACGGGGTCCATTTACAATCTCTCACCGACGATAAAAACCACAAGAATCTGTCAAAATATCCGAAAATATCAGCTTCTTGACAGATTGTGCACATAGCGCCAACAAATGTAAACAAATGATATGTTTCAGTGTGGAAAACTGGCGCTGTCCCAGATTATAACTTAAATACTTAATATATTGTATTTGCCACTTGTGTATACCATTAACAGAAAGTGCAGTATTTGTTATCACACATTGATAAATTAGCATTGATGTTCGCCCATGACATGATTTATTTCATTAATGGAAAGCAACCATTTTGAAAGCATGTTCTTGTTGTCCTCCTCTCATGCCGCTTGTAATCGGCGGGTTCGTCGGTTTCGAAGAACAAAGAGATTATAAATTAAACGTGGATGTTCGAACGAAACCAACGCCGTTTCATTTGAGCTTTTATTCAAGTAAAACGTTGAGTATTTAGTTTCACCTTAAATACTGTCATGGTTTTGAATACAATTCAAACGTCCTGATAAAACTGTTCACGAACGCCGTAATGACATAAACCTCTCTTGCCACAATACAGGGTAGGCCGGGTACAAATGTAACACTGGACAATTGTAACACTGGTTCTCCACTTCGTCTAGATTATCCGACAACAGCCTTGCTTGCACTGTGTGCGTGCAATTCAGCAACGCATTATTATATCGCATGCAAGATTTGTCAATATAGGTAAACGCAAACGATTTTTATTCTCAAATATCACTTTTTCAACTGTCTGTCTCATTTGTTTAATGTTTTATACATTTTCACATCGCTAGCGTAAACATGAAATACTTGACTTATAAATGATTGCATGTTGGGTAGGGAACGATTGTAACAACTGTTACAATTGAATTTTGAAACTTTGTCAATTGTATTTTAATAGGTAAACAGGGGTTTACCTGGATGTTTGTGTTCAAGGGTCCCTGGGACACCCAGCCTTCTTTTGAGGGGGTCCCAAGCCTGTAGCGACGGTCCCACTTAGTGCTCTTTTTTAATTGTAAGTACTGTTTTCTAAATATCACAACTTATACAACCCATGTAAACCCGGTTATTATTATTATCAGTTTGAACTTAACAACATAACGTGCCTTGTTACAATATACTGTTTTACTTGCTGACGTTTTCCCTTGATAATCGATGTAGTTTTGGAAGTTAGAGCATCCTTCCTCGCTTATGAGAGAGCCTGCTAGTCTGCTATATGCGTGTAAATAGTTGGGAGATCTCCTAAAGCTAAGCTAAGGCTATCGAGGAAGCCACGACTCACTTTGCAAGGCTCCTGAATTTGTGTCGGTGGCGGGAAACCTGACCGTGGTGATGACAGTAGCATTGGAATAGCCAATCGGCAGCAGATGGAAGTGTGTATTACTTTGTGGACACTTAATTGTGACGAGTAGAATCCAGGCACACCCCGATTTCGGCATTGTGCCTAAATGTTGTACCTTAACACGTTTATTCTATCATTCCACATTGTTTCAGGAATATAATGTCCCAAATAGCGCTCGTTCAGGTTTGAATCAGTGTGCGCCGCTGCGGTCGCGGGTTACTGCACGCCACACTTGAAACAAGCAATATTAATAAATCGCATGTTGACGCAAAAAGGAGCGCTACTTGGGCCTCAACAGTTTTTCATCTCTACAGCTCTAATAAATTAGGAAGTTTTAAAACGCACAGCGACTGTGCTCAAACGCTGAAGCCTGAACGGACTTGTGCACGGATTGGAATGGTATTCTGGTTAGCGAATCAGAGACGCTGGTGGCACACAATTTCTACAATTGATCGTCGACTGTAATATAATTGGCCGTACCATGGGGTCGATTGAAACTGGCTTGCTTCCGTGTACGTTCTATTCAATTCCACATAATTGTTTTGTTTTTGTTTGCTCCAAACTCAGTCAAATAAAAAAACTAGTTGCCTACATGCAGTTTCGTGTACTAAGACAAGATCGATCTTTCCAATGACATCACTTAGCCCAGAACGAGCATTTTATCAAAAATAGTTACTATTGTACCCGGCCTCCCCTACGTTACGCAAACTCGCTTGTGTTTCAGCGAGTTAGTACTACTGTGATATAGACAATTTTAGTACATTTAATCAACAACGTGCCTTTGGATATTGTGCTTTTAAAACTCAGCAAAAAACCTTTAGAAACATTTGTTTTGCGTATTTTGGTTCGCTGTTTACCGGGTTGTTTGCGCGTGTCCAGTTTCATCATTTCATATGAACATTTTTGTTAGATTGTCTATTTTGTCTACTCCATTTTTTAACAAATTTGTCATGCACACATACATTACAAATGCCGCTTTATACTGTGTGTATGTGTGTGTGCGTGCGTGCGTGCGTGCGTGCGTGCGTGCGTGCGTGTGTGTACGTGTGTGTATATAAATATGTATAATTGCATATACCAAATCAAATGGTTATTAGGAAAATCCCTCCTTGGCACAACCATAAATATGTAAGTATAAAACAGTGGAAATATCAACAAAGCACTATCTGTAATTATTATAATGATGTAATAAATCATCATGTAGTCGAAAATATATATATCAATTGCGCATGATGCTGGTACTTTTATTTAAACAACCAGATGGTATTGATAATGTGAGCAATGCTTGCGTTTTGTGAGTGCGTGCGCGCGTGCGTGTAAATGTGGCCAATCAATTACCGCAAAAATTGTACATTTGGCACACAAAGATTAAATGCTCTACAGAAAAAACCCTTTCAGCATTACGTTTGGTTTTGATTAAACTAATTACCGTGCATGTTATTACCAGGAATTAAGTTAAGCATCTTAATAATGCTTGTCTGAGATGTTTGATGCACTTTTGATGCGAAAATGGCAGTATTGAAAAATCACAAAATCACCACCTATGACCAAATAACATTACAGAGATTAGTTATTATTCAATACACAACTTTAAATTACTAGAGCGTATTGCTTATATATTTATATAACATATA
>OZ023205.1:60621903-60859403 GCA_963995525.1 Escarpia spicata | reverse complement strand
CACATGATTTTTCGATGATCAGATATTTTTCTTTAGATTAATAGTTCACAGTTCCCGCTCCCGTAGTTAGCGTCGACAAACTGGTAGTGCTTCAAGTCATACAGTTTAATATCGCCCGGGTAACCCAATATTTGTTCTACTTTTTAAAACGAGATCTTCTTAGTTTCATCTAAGTCAGAAGCGGCTAAAGCCCGCAGCACACTAGCCGATTTTTTGTCGGGCGAGTGCAGATTTTTCATCGCGGTTAAATTTGTCAGGCCATCGGCTCGCAGCACATTAGCCTATATTTTGTTGCAAAAAGCTAAGTTGCACGAACTTAGGCGGTTCAACTGTATCAGTACATATTGGGCTCCAATTAGTAACAAATATTTATAAAGTGAAAGAATTGAATTTGCACGTACGAAGACACAGATCAGATGCTGTTGTCACTGTCATTTACATTGTTGGCTGTTGCTAATAATAACAATCATGCTAGACATATCCACTTCAGCAGAAATATCCTGCCAGGGTCTCGCTTTCACGACTCTTTTGCTGTAGTCAGTAGATTACACAACGTAAAACCTAAAGCCATTGGTGGGATTCCCTGCAGTGACTTGTTTGCAGTCCACTGCTCGGCCTTCGACATTTTGCTTGACATCGTGGCTGTGGCACTGGGGGCTGCCGTGTTTACAATGACGTGTCCGCGTACACGTTTCCCATTGGTCGTTAATTGCGCGAACCCTGATCATTTGCGGGGTCCGCAGCACACTAGCCGTTACGACGTCCTGAGATCTAGCATTGTCAAATAATAATCGACAAGCCCCGATCTTGCCAGAATTCGCAGCACACTATACCTGTCAAGTGAAGATTATTTGTTGCTAGTGTGCTGCGGCCTTTAAGCGCACTCACATAACTACACCTTATCTAAACAGTATCAGAATTAGAGAACCATAGTAACAATTTAAGTAATAAACTAAAATAATATTTAGTGACGGTCCTACCTTTTTTGTAAATAATTGCAGGGCAAAGCTCTTGCCCGGTGAAATTAATCCCCAATACCGCATACGACATTTTAAATCCACACACACACGCGCACACGCGCACACGCGCACACACATATACGTGCGCGTGCGCGGTGTGTGTATGTGTTTGTGTGTATATTAGCCAATTTACATTAACATTGAGGTTTGTTCCATAGTTGTGAAAAACGTTGTATTAATTGGATTAGTTTATGCAAAACAACTATCCCATTGTTGTCTATAAAGGTGCGCTTTACCTCCACATTGGTGATGCGTCTCGCCCCGCAGTGATCGTGACTTCGGATTTACACAAAATACGTAAGTTACATTATAGCTCATACACAAGAATGCCGCCTATCATAGCAAAACGTATGTGGCATGTAAGTAGCTAATTAACATTTATGTTTGGTTAAAGTAGTTTTTTACTTTTTGAACCGTTTAAAACTGTAACATTTATTACAACACTATGGGTTAAAAACAAATTGGTGTATCTTTGTTGTCGTGCTGTTTCTGTGACAATCCATCATAACCAAAATGGTTTAGCATCATGTTGCTACGTTTGAGTGGTAACATGTGCCAATAACAGTAACACCTGCTGAAATAGGTGCACATGTTTGTTTTGCCACACACTACTCTAATACATATTTGAATGTATAAAATATCATATAGGGGCCTATGCGAAGCCACATGTTTTGTTCGTCGACCAATAAATGATAGATTGTTCAATCTGCGGGGACGCAAATTTATCGGCTACGACAAAATGTCGGCGAATCCGTAGAATGTCGTGGAGTTGACATGTATGTTTGGGCAAGTGTGTGCGGGCCTTGTGCGTTATCTTCTTGTGCGTTATCTTCTTTCCTACACATAGGCATACGCGTGCATCCCCAAAGAACTTAGCCCTTGCGGTTTGATGTCATGGTAAATAATACTTGATTAACTTGTCAATTTACAACGTCGTTAGTAGCATCAATAGGTCGTTCGATGTACCTTAAATATTTCCTTTGCAGCCCGCTGCGTCGTGGAGTCGTATTCCGGATTAATCCAGAACTATGTCCTTTGCATTGTCGAAGTAGCGGTGTAGCGAAACATTTCGTCGTTGAAATATCTGGTCGGCGCAGAAGTCGTATGCGCACGAGCGGAAATAGATAACCGAATATTTCATTACTTAAGCGAAACATTTGGTCGCTGAAATATTTGGTAGATTTTGACCTATGACCTTTACGTATTGTGTAGTGTTGGAACGCACGAGAGGAAACAAATATACCAAATATTTCATTAGGCTACATACACGAAACGTTTGGTCTTAAATATTTGACTGTTACGTTGCCAGTTGTCGTTGTGAATGCAAGCTTGCTTTTGATAATATTATCATACATGAACCGTGTTATTATTGCATGAATAATTAATTGGGGCCAATGTCACTGCAATTACTGAATTAGCCTACATTTAAGAATATGGGAACGACTGTTTTTTGCTGTTATATAGTTCGTGTTCATTATAAGTTGATAACAGTAATTATGCACATGATTGTGCACAGTTAAGTTCAATTAAAAGTTGTAGGCTGCATGCATCAAATAATTTAAATAATAATAAATAATGAATTTACTAAGGATAATATTATTAGGATATTATAATTACTATACTGGGCAAAATCTATAGATTCACCGTCTGATGGTGTTTGTTTTGTACTGACAATTGAATTGGGAGAGAATATGTGTATTATTAGTCATGAATGTGTACAATTTATAACAATGGCTTTCATAAATCTAATCTACCTGTAATCATAATAATTTATTAGTATGCCCAATGATACATGTTTAGCTTTGATCATATTTAGCCTAGATTGTGAGTAGATGTAAACGTCAAATCAATTGTCACACAGTTTATTCATGCACACCATCTTAATTATAATAGTATAACTGGTTTGCTAAACAAATATGACTCGGTGTCCTTATAGTGTTACAATACAATGTCCCTGGAGTTCTCTAACGCAATGTTCGTGGAGTTCTAGTACTCAACAAGAATAATGCTTTTAACTAAAAGCATATCTATACCAAACGTTCAGTTCTAACTAAAGTTATTCAACATGCCACTACCAACGTTCACAATTTATTTTCCAATCACTTTCCTACGAGTGATCGTGAATGTCACTTCATAAGTTAAGTTTCTCACGTTTCTCCCTGATCTACGAAGATTTGCACTGGTTGTACAGTTCTGTTCAGATGTGTGGGGAGATTCCATCTCTGGCTGAGTTATGTCATGCGGTACGTCACGTGGTACGTCAGGCGGTACGTCACGTGGTACGACAAGCGGTACGTCAGGCAGTTCTGCATGAACAGGTTCCTCCGTAGGCCGTTTGTGAGGCAATTCAAGAGGCAGTTCAGAAGATGGTGTCTTCTCCGGCACCGAGCTATCACCATTCACACAACGACTCCTCACATGGTCAAAGTGTCTACGCACTACTCTCCCATCCTCGAGGCGAACGTGGACTGAATGACACGGGGCCAGTCCGTTCCACGATAACGTCACTGAGCCATTTTGTTTTGCCACTGAAGTTTATAACTTGTTCTACAACAACACCGGGTACAACCTGCTGGAGATCGGAAGCGAGGCTCTGTGTAATCGACTTCCAGCGAGGCCGGACCGCAATGTCTTGTGGGCCAACACCACGTTGAAGATTCCTTGACGGTGTCACACCTGCCTAACCTACAATTGCATTGGCTTGTTCTTCGTTCAGGCCGAGGGTTTCAAGGGTTCGCCCAAACAGAAACGGCTCTATAACACGCCTCTTGTACGATGCACTGCAATGGAATGAATAACATATCTAAAGAGAAATCATGTACAGCCTGTTACAGAAGATACATACAATTAACACATAAAAAACACTATTTCCCATTTGCATTATTTAAATCGACCCAGTAGTCTCCAAGGAATCAGTTAGAATAACACCTTCCTTACAAATGTGTTGCTTAATGAATGTTTTACTTGAAGTTAGTGATGTGTCAATGAAATGCAGATTTTTGCATCCGCTCGTGCACCTTCATTATTCCGACTATTAAATTCAAATAGGCTATTAAAATAGTACAGAGTTCGGCGCAAAAGAACGTTAGATTTCACGAGCCATTGTATAGAGACAGCATTTTGTGTAGATTGTAGCGATATGACATCTAGTAAGCATATATCGTTAGATTATACCTACTTTCACCTTAAAAGCTTCACAATCCAGGTGCTAGTAAGACGTAATGTACTGAGTTAAACAAAGTAACGACTGCCATAACTTGGACATACATATATCCATGTATAATTAGATCAATTATCCTTATTCTTGTAACTTACAAAGATGACAATTTTCTCAAATTGTCTGGCACCCGATATCGCGTTTCGGTGGAATATATCGCTGTTTGTGTTGTGGTCTCGCATGCCTGCTTTGCCTGCATAAGCAGTGTTGCCGCAACCTAAAACATGTGAAATGTGTCAGCAATAAATTCATAAATAACACTAGCATTTAGCACATCTAATCACGTTAACCAATACTTATTATTATTGTATTGACAGTTTCACGCTCTTGACTATGGCCACCAGATGGCAGGAAAACCAAACAGGAAATCTCTAAACTCACAAATAGACAGCCGTGTTCTGTTGATAATGGACAACGGTACTAAACATCAAGTGCTTTTATCAAAAAGTTTAAACTGCAGTGATTAAGAAGAAATAAAATAGTTTATTTTAATCAATGATTTTAATAACAAATCATTTCAATCAGCTTGCCCTACACATGGGTATGCAACGCCATGGGCAACAGGGCAAATAGTATTACTGCAAGCTATAGTGTACTATTACCATATTCCGGCTCAATAGTTATGTATACAGTACAGTAACTTATAGCATTTTAGTTGTTGGACCAACTATTCACACTGTCACGGTCAATGTTACATTGGCAGATTAACTAACCATTATTGGTCACCAAAAAAACATGAGGCATACTGTTCCATATGCCAGGGGGAAAGTGTAGGGTTAGGTTTAGCCTTTCTAAAGGTTGTTTGGAAATAATTAAGGTAGCACTATGTTTGTACTTACACTTGCATTGTATATAAATCTATCTGTTCGTGCTGATCATCGGGTGTAAATAGCCTAGACTGCCTATGGGTATGCCTATAGAATAACCATGTCCATGCCTATGCACATGGCCAAGCCAATGGCTATGCCTTGAGCTTGGCTATGGCAGCTATATGACTATGTCTATGTAGGGTGTAGTGGCTCAGGGGTAGAGTCCTTGGCTGCCGTGTCGATCAGTTCACTCAGATGTATGAATGAGTACCTGGCTATAGACAGTGGTAGATATTTGTGTACGATTAGTCTTCGCGCATCAATTGCAGCGTGGCTGGATGCTTCCCACAGAAGTTGAGATGGTGTTCGATTGAACAGGTCTGCCAGGGGAGTAAAGTGTAAAGCGCTTTGAGCAGTCCTGATGACTGGTCCGGACACTGCGCTATATAAGAACTTACCTTTACTTTTATGTCGTGTATGCTAAACTTTATAGACTTAGACCTTAATTGCATAATTTAGGTATAACCATTGCCATCAGCATGTACCCTACACAGCCATGGTCATGATATAAGGTAATAAATTATAGGTCGAGGCTTGGGAAAAACAAAAATATTGTTGTTGATAACGTAACCTTAACTTAACTTAACACGGCATAGCCATAGCCATAGGGACATAGCCATGGCATAGCCATGGGCATGGCATAGCCCATAGGCATAGGCAATAGCTGTAGCCATGAGGCATGACACAGTCATAGGTTATAGGCATTGCGGGCATAACAGGCAGTCTTAGTATCAGATTAAGACTAGTCTCAAACTCAGCCTAAGCCTAAGGCTAAACCTAAACAAAGGGGAAGAAGTGTTGCAGCCGGAGGGGGGGGGGCATGGATGTCATGCAAGTGTCAGTCAGTGACACTGACAGTGTCAGTGAACACGCTAGACTCCTAGAGCCTAGGCCCTAGCCCTAGGCTATCCGTGTGTGGGCCACAGAATGACATATCAGCTGGGTACAGCGACCACGTCCAACCATAGCTCTAACCCTGCAGGTGTACATGTAAAAAATTCATTAGTCCAATGCAAATGGTAATTCCAATGTCATTCAGAACTTACACTTACAGTCACCTGGGCACGCTGCAACACCCAACGACAAAATATTTCAGTAAGCTTGCCGGGAAATTTGCACGTGACTCAATATGACCCATATAGGGCACCAAAATCGACCATATATTTCAAGACGAAATATTTAAGTACAGCGGAATTGAAAAATGGACAGCGAGGTCATTTCCGTGGTGACGCGCGTTTCCGGTTAAGCGCCCGTAGCTTTTTTAAGCGGTCGAGAGATGCGTAGTGTTGGACATTGTTTGTATTCGAGGGATCGAGTCCTGTTAGATAATTTTTTTTGCAGTCTATTTCTAGTTCTAGTTGTTTCCAGCGCTCGGCAACGTTCTATTAACATACTAGTGTGTATTATTGTGGTTTCAATATAATGGTCTTATGAGGTCTCATTCAACTATATAGTCAGCCTTTTTTAGAACATTATCGCGAAACCGACATTTATATGCTGGCACTGAGGATAGTCATTGCCAGGGTGTTTGTCGTCCTCAGTGGTTCTTTTACGTACCAAATTGAGACGGGACTGACTTTAACGTGATCTCCAAGTCATGAGGGATACACAGTCACCAAAGTTGAGAGCCAGGTTTTACATCAAATATCATTCTTGCCTGGTTCGGGTTTCGAACTCAGAGCGCTGACATGCCAAGGGGATGTGCTATAGGGGGTAGTGTTGGGAGATTTTGGAGGTAGCTGGTGTGTAGGTGTTGGGAATGTTGTTGTGATACCACTCAAATCAAAAGATTTTCCTGACTCTCAAGTCAGTGTATTACATCACCATTTAAAATCAACGACAACTAAATCCAACCGGAACAACACGTCGAGTGGTGACACTGCTGCCTCCTTGAGCACATCGTATTTCAGCAGTCGTGTCTGTATTTAACTTATTCAGTCAACCGAGATATAAACTAGTTCAACATCCTTTAACGCGATCTGTGTTCTGCGTGGTTGGTCGGTGTGGCTTGGTACGTTTGGATCAACTACGGCAGGGCTCAGCAAATGGATGTGTCCACTTATTTTACTGTGCGATTTGTGTCAATAATAATCAAAGTTTAAGTTTAATTGAAATGCTTCGTATCAACAAAAAAGTGTAGTCTATTTGATGAGATAGTTTGGATGTCAATTTAATTGGTTATACTTATTTAGGGTAACCAATCATTTTCACACAATGCTAAGACTTATTTGGTTCCAGTCTATGAAGCCTGCTATAAATGGTGGCGCCATATCACGGGGCAGCGATAATCAAAGCTAGCAACCAGTGTAAAATGTGATTACTATAATAATCGCTAGGTGGAAGCACCATATTATTCGACTTCGAATGGTGGTTTTATAATGTCCTTAGTTATAATATTTAGTATTGTTTGCACAGAGTAGTCATGTCATATGCACTACTCAGAATATGCTAACCAGGTGCACATTGGTTTGTGTATTTCTATTTCTACTATTATTCTGTTCTTGCCATGACTAATATGATCATTCATTGACTGGTTGAGCGATAATATAGTCAGAGGCTTTTTTCCAATTAAATGCAATAACTTTATTCCGGAATATTACATCCATATAAAAAGTAGACCAGACTATGACTGATAACTGTTAATATATAGCTTTTTTATATTTTGGCGGAACTAGCTTGAGAGAGAATACACACAGAACTAATACCATATCAGGGTTCAATTCACTTTTTTCAATTCCAATTGATGTGTATTTACCAAGGGCAAGGATCAATTAAATTAAACGTATTCACAAAAAAGATCAATTCCAATTCGTAAATTTGTTGTGACTTATTAAGTTTCTGTGTAATTTATGTGCAACCCAATGGAAATGCCAATGAAGCCCCAATAAAATTCCACTGGAGCAAACAATAACCCTTTAATTTATGGCAGTGGCTACGCGTACGTGAGCCGTACATTTAGACATCCATTCTAAAAGTACGGCACTCATTCTGCGCATGCTTTTATTTCCGGTTACGTGAGTTGTATTTTTAGCATCACTTGTCTAAAGGTACGGCAGTCGATATGCGCCGTATCTTTAGCGTTCGGTTCTAGAAGTACGGCAGTTAAATTGCCGTATCTTTAGTACTCGTTTCTAAAAGTACGTGAGCTTTTCTGCATGTACATGTTGATGTATAGGCGTAAGCTGTATCTTTAGTACTCGGTTCTAAAAGTACGGCAGTTAAATTGCCGTATCTATAGCACTCGTTTCTAAAAGTACGGCAATTTTTCCACGCGTGCAATTTTATGTAGTTCTGTACATACGCTGTATCTTAGCCATCGGTTCTAACAGTATAGACGTAAGCCGTTGGCTCATAAGCCCTCGCACGTATTTCTGACAGTTTGGACAACATATATGCGTGAATATATAATTAATTTATATACTAGTATAACATAATTGATTAAACGCAAAACAGTAATGTAGTAAAATATCAGAGTAGTTTTATTAACTTATAAACACATGGAAATTATATAGTATGAAATATCAATTGATTGGCCTACTTAGCCTACTGACAGCTGCCGTATACATATACATTAATACAAAAGACTGCCTAACATGCTAATAAGACTGACTTGCCTGAATACAAATTACACCACCACATTAAATGATACAGAATTACACATTAGTTTATAGGCCTACTTAGCCTACTGACAGCTGCCTTAAACATCATTAATACAGTCGACTGCTTAATAAAAAAAGATTTGTACATAGAACATGCTAATATAATTGACTTGCGTAAATAAATCAATTCCACCATATTATCGTAAACTATTGCACGAAACTCGCTATATGTAAAACATATATACGCGGAACTCAGTAAATGTAAAACATTTGTACACAAAACTCAGTAAATGTAAAACATCTATACGCGGAACTCACTAAAGATAAAACATATAAACGTGGAAGTCACTAATTTTTTTGTGTCTGCAGAGATGCATATGCAATTATATAAACACTGTGCAATGTTCTTCAAAAACAGCCTTGTCTTCCCCTGCAGCATACTCTCAAGATGTACTGCACATATTTCAGAACAATTACGTTGAAATTCAGATCAATTCAGTATCTGATATTGTCTGTGATACACCACTGTCTGTCCACAAGTCTACTGCACAAGTCTAGGTGATGTCGATGATGCCCATCTTGTCGATGGACGGGTCCAGCTCCTTGTAGGCCGAAGCTGTGCTGCTTCATCCATCACATTGCTGAATGTTGTCAGCTGAATGTTGGCCGAAGTCACTTCCCTCATGTGGGTGTTGAACGTCGAGTGGTGCATGGCAGGCATGTCCGTGTGTCGACACAGCTTGACGAGGCCACTGTGTCCCACACCCATATCTATCGTGGCAGACACGAGGGACCGCACCATCACAAATGCAGCCGAACTCAACTTCGCGCCTCCCAGTCGATCATATAAGTCTTGTTCAACACCTCGCCATAAGACGTGCAGTATGTCTCCAGCACACAGACGACCCCAAGAGTGCAGTCGACAGTCCGGACAGCAAGCGTGAAGCTGCTGCACGCAGTACACAACAGCCCTCTCACTAGCTCAATGATGATGCTGGACCGCACGCGGATGGTCGACAACTTTTCCACGACATCGCCATCAAGTTTTGGCCTCACTCAGCAGGCGTTTGTAAGCAAACTTCTTATTGGTCGCTGAAGTTTGCGTGTCATCTGTCACTTGTGATGTTGATGGTTGTTGATCATCCTCACCATGAATTGGTAACTAACAAAACAAATGCAATGTGTTATAGTATATTATAATTATTAAATAAATGGAGAAACAAATTCCTGTGATTAATAAATGCTGTTACCAATAACAATACTGTATATGTACGTATGTATGTGTGATCTCCACCATACATAGATAAGTTATAACAAAAGCAATAACATCATGGCATGAACTGATTACAAAGTATTTGCACGGTCTATTTCATAGTGTCTAAATTATTAGTTGCCAATAACAATAGATGAATATGTGTGTCTATGAACATGTACAGCCAGGGCAGTTGTCGTGACATAGCCTGGCTAAAACAGTGAAGCCATGACCATGTCCACCCATATATACTAAATATAGCCTTATAGCCATAGGCCTATACAGGCTATATCATAGGCATAGCCAGGCATATCAGAAATGTCAACAGCTGAGCAGGAACACCTACTAACGAATGTCATTCAAATAACTATTATAGCATCTAAAGAACATATCAATAAATACCACTTTGTCGGAATCACCACTGCTGGATGAGCGCTGGAACTGCTCAACGTCGGCATCGCCATGTTCCTTTCACCTTTGACTCGGGGGGGGGGGGGGGGTGTCGGACATCGTCGCCGTCGAAGTCACACTCTCAGCGGCACTTTAAGTCACGCGCTAGTTGACACTGCTTTACCCTCCTCTGTTTCCCAACACCATACGCTTCCTTAGATTTCTGTTTTCGGTACGACATATTCGCGTTTTCGTAAATATCGCGCCCACCTCCAACTCCGCCATCTCGACTATAGACACACGCGGAGGAGGAAACATGCGCTCGCAGAATTAATTTACATTTCTCTAGGAAATGACAAATCGAAAACAGATGCGCGCGCATCCTCACGTACGTTTAGGCCACCAGGCTAAAGATACGGCTCACGTACGCGTAGACACTTCGTTAATTTATTTCATTAAGACAACCTGCACTCAGTGTCTTGTATGGTAGCACTTGCAACTTGACTAATAACATTCCTGCACGAATATGTAATATAACGTTTTGGTAGATTGTTTGGCCATTGATGGCATATATATATGGTTTGTGTGTACATTATTAAAAAAATTGAGTGTATTTCACTCGGGAGTTACACAATTTAGGTATTTTATCCGATCTTCTGGACGACCATTTAGCAAAGCAGCGCCACCTGGCGAATGGAACTGGCGACTTACCACAAGCGATGATAAAAGTTAGGAATTTTGTTACTCCAATGTGAAGAACATATCTGAAATTTGGCGAGCTACACACACATACCTCCTACGTGCCACCAACAGCCCGCTTGGTTACCAACGCTACATTTTGGTCGTTCGTGGGCGTGCGCCTTTTAGTCACTCCGCTTGCAGCCTAGCCTGGCTAAAGAACAAAGGGGATGCTGAACTCTGAACATTGGTAAATGCTAATTCACCCCCTCTGCAAACAGTAATGTTGGTCTCTGGTGGCCAATTAGCAGTGATTCCAATTAGCAATTAGAAGCTCTGTCCTATGCTGCTAGTAAAATTGTGGGGTACAGTGTATATAGCCATAGGGACTGGGAGAGCAGAGAACTGCTAAACAAAGGTTTGTAGCCCATGTTTTGTCTGGTGACAAATCCTTTTGTGCTTGCAAATATTGGTAGTTCTGCTGTTGATTGTTTTATTTTGGCCTTCGACCAAAAAGTCACTTCCTAAAACGTTACAGCTTAACATATATTTTGTAGTTTATGTGTCTGAATTAATTTTCCGTTTCAATCAATTCATCTTACTTTGCAGGATTCTGTTCAATTCCAATTCAATCTGTTTGGGTTTTATTCAATTCAAATTATTGCATTTTGTTGATCAATTCAATTCCAATTCAGTTATGAATTGAACCCAAGTCTGACTAATAACCTGTATGGTTCATGTGACTCAGATTGTAAAGGGCTTGGTTATTTACCTTGTTACTAGGTAACTAGAGCGCCGGACAAGGGGTTTAAATGTGTGTTTCTTGACTTTTTATTAATCTTGGGCTTGGCCACTCATATTAAATCAAGTTCATCTTATCTTCTTCTTCCAAAGGCAAAGTGCATAATCCACCTGTGGAGCGGTGTCGCATCATTAAAATCAGGTGCTGATTTAAAAGAAAGAAGAAAAGTGCTAAGATGTGCCTAGAAGGTTTCTGTGGTTGTGAATGTGACTATGCCTCAGGCAGCTGGTTCTTAATCCAGATCTGTTATTTGTATTTGTTATTTTGGTTATATCTGCGATCAAACCAGACTGCGACACGTTTTGACAAATGCTTTAGCTTCCATAACAACTAGTCCAAAGATTCAAAACAAGATGGCGAATTTGTAAATAACAAAAAACTTCCGAAACCCCAAATCGCCCCCAAAACAACCCCAAAATCAGTCCATTCTCATAAAGTTAATGTATGCTACTATTACAAGTCCGGATTATAGGCTGTCAGTAACAAACACAATATACAATACAATGGGACCCAACCAGGGCGAATACCTTCATTTGCACTGCACAAAGCGTCTTGCAACCCAATCACACGTCCTCCAATAGTTTAGTTTGTAAGATTAAATACTACTGCATCCTATAAATTTTGACACAAAACTAATTTCAGCAAATATTTGTATTAGTACTTTTAAATACATTCGATTATGTTTATATAAAATGTTACTGCCTTTAAAAAAATATTTATAACAGCTGTGATTTATATTTTCTACAATTTTACATTGAGAGGTACTGTGATTTATAGCTACTGTGATTTTATAATATTACTTCCACTCCTTATCTTTCTTGTTATGAAACTGTGAACACGTGGTGCATTCTCGTGTTGATGTGGGCCAAGTTCCTTTCAAACTGCTTACACCCTACCTAACAAGCAGACCTAAACTTGCCAGTTGTTGCTGCAACCACTTACCAAGTGCATACAATCCATATCCTCGGTTTATGCACTCGACAAAATAAAACTGAAATTTCATTACCCTTAAATTAAGGTGCGGCAAACTGCTCAGCACCGCCTTCATTACTCATCTTAGATATGCTCACGTCCTCACGATAAGCGGAGACATACAACCCAATCCAGGCCCTCGGTCATGCCAACATGGTCACAGGGATAAGTAATTTTTCCATGTGCTTATTGTGACGTGGGCGTTTCATGGCAGCACAAGGCAGTATGCTGTGACAATTGTAACACCTGGTATCACAATTCGTGCATCGAACTTTGCTCAAATGATTATGAGAACTACAACACAACAACATTGATTGGTGTGTGCCAAATGTGACTCTCACAACTACTCAAACTCCTTGTATCATATGTATGATCTAGTCACATCAAATTACTATAATCCATTATCAGACTTGGATGTATCTAATGTATTAATACCATCTGTAAACTCAGCATTCAGTCTGGAAAGAACAAGTAGCCCAAAGAAAAGAAATGGTACTTCTTCCTCTAAATCTAAAAGCAGCACGTCTACGCCCATATCTAGAATACAGTCAAACTACTCTACTCGTTCACCCAAAGGTCCTAACAAATCCAACGAAACTCCAAACAAGCTAAACAATTGGCGAACACTTGTTATCAACTGAAATGGCATCTTCAGCAAAAAACTGCTGAACTAGCTCATCTCATTGAATCCACTGAGGGCGATCTTCTCATTCTATCTGAAACAAAAACCGACCGAATTATTCAAATGTTTCAGTTCCTCCCACCCAACTACAGAGCTTTTCGGAAAGGTTGTAAGCGAGGTGGGGGTGGGGTAATGCTAGCCATCAAATCTAAATATCCTGCAGTGGAGATTGACACGCAAGCTGACTGTGAACTAATATGGGCCAAAATATCCTTGAAACATAAACACACACTTCATGTGGGTGCCTTTTACAGGCCACTAGATAGTAACACTCAACCTTTGGATGAACTAGAAAAAGGCACAAAACACCCTAGCACTCAATGGCTAAACAAATCACATAACCATACTAGGGGAGACTTTAATGCTGGAAACATAAATTGGGAAACCTTACATGTCACACCTAACACCAGTAACAAAGCCGCCAATGACAAGGTCATTAATATCCTGGAAGAACATCATCTAACCCAAATACATCATGTTCACACCCGTGAGGGAAAAAACCTTTTCTGCACAAACAAGCCCACTCTAATCAAGAAATCCGATTCCATCCCAGTTATATCAGATCATGAGATTAACCTCACATTAGACCTCATTCACCTCAATATGCAAAAAAACATCTCGTCAAATCCACCTGTTCTCGAAGACAGATTGGAATAAAATTAAGGAAATTACATAAACCTTTCGTAATACATATTCCCAAGAACATGTCAACCGGACAGTCAATGAAAACTAGAATACCATTAAAACCCATATTTCTACGATCATTGGCAAGTTTTTCATTTGTCAGATGTCATCTCCCTTGACCGATAGCTGCTCTCAAACGAATGTGCAGAAAGCAAAACAGGTTATAACAACATGCACGTAAAACCAAAAATCAGCAGGACTGGGTAAAATTCAAATGTGTACGGATGACTGATCAGATTTCAGCACGAGTACTATGAATGCTACTCATTCAGAGTTTACGCTTTGTTTTTCCAATCGTTCAAGTTCAGATTCTACCCTTTCGCGGAGAGCATAGGCGATGTTTCTGTGCGTGTAGAATCGTGGCTGTGCTGGAACTGTGATGTCAATTTTCACTTTGGTGCTCTTGAGTTCCCCAAGTTGTTCTCGGAACACATCAGAGTACAAGTTGAGGGTGTCCTCCAACTCAGTACTTCCTACCTTCATGATGGATCCCCAGTCTAGCCTAATTTTCTTAAGCCAGTCACGACCAAAATGATTTGCTCGATATCCTTGGACGATGAGCACTTGAACATCGGCTGACTGAACTCCATAATTTACGTACACTCTGGCGGATCCCAGTAGGAGAATTTTCTGAACATGAGTGATGGGCTTGTATCCACCTTGAATGCCGGCCTCTGAACCCATATCCACCGCTCCTTCTTCCATAGCCAGGATGAAAGGAACGTCCACGGAACGGAAATTCTCTACCTCTCTCTGCTTGACCTTGAGTTGGTGCACTGCGTCATACACGTTCGATGTGACCAAGTTTGCCACAATTTCTGCACGTAGCCTCTTTGAAACGGCAGTTAGGTGAGGTATGGTTCAGATCACCACATCGATCACATGGTTTTACCTTATGACTACTTTTATGCGCAGCGAGTTTGTTTACGTGTCCTTGGGGTGACGCTGACGACACCATAGGCGTATTGACCTGACTTACTGTAGTTTCATGTCTTTCACATTGCGAGCTGCCAGTTCCATGCTCTGGGCTAGTTAGTGCAAACGCTTTTTTGTAGTCGAGATTCCACTAAAAATCTGCGTTATATAGAGTTGTTATTGATTCCACAAACTAACCTGTCTGTCAATATTGCCCCCGAAATCGCATGTGCCCGATAAACGACGTAGCTCTGACACGTACACCGCCACACTTTCGCTGGGTTGTCTGTCCCGTTTATGGAATTTCAGGCGTTCGACGATTACTGATGGTGTCGGGTGCTGATGCTGGCGCATTAGCTTAACTAATTCTGCGAACGTCTTATCACCGGGTTTTGCGGGCGCACACAAGTTTCTAAGCAGTATAATATTTATAGGCCTTTTTACCCATTTGGCTCAGCATAATGGCACGTTTAAGATCGGTGGCGTTCTCATCAATGTTTCAAGCAGTGAAACAATGATTGAGTATCTCACAAATTCACAATATGTCTCCCAGTTGTCCGTATCGGGGTCTAATTCGTCAATTTAATGCAACAAATGTCCGCAGGTACTAAAAGAAAGAGCTATGTCACCCTTGTTTGCCCTATTCTAGAATACAGCTGCACAGTATGGGACCTACATTTACACAAAATACATAAACACACTCGAGAAAATACAAAGAGCAGCCCGCCTTGTCGAAGGCGATTACAGTTACCACAGCAGCGTAACAAACATGTTAAATGGTTTAGGTTGGACATGTCGAGGAGGAACCTCCGATTATTATTCATGTTTTAAATTATATACAATCAAATTGCTGTCCCGTCCAAAGACATTTTAGTACCTGCATACAGACGCACACGCTCAAGTCACCCTTACAAACATAGACACATAAGAGCAAACACTGAAGAATATAGAAACTAGTTTTTCCCCGCACTTTAACTGTATGGAATATCCTAGAAGCTTCATTGATAAATGCAAAGGACGCCCCACAATTTAAGGAACTGCTAGGCCGTGCGCAAGGCTCATAGAGCAACCAACACCATTGGCGCGATACCCAGCTGGGATTTGCCTATTATCAAACTGATAAAGATACAATGTGTTTGTGTGCATTAGTTTTTCTGTACAAGTGCCCTGCATGCGGGCCTAGAATTTGAGCCCACACCCGGCCTGCATTTAGCAGTTAGACAGTACTATTCACAGTTGTAAAAAATACCAACTACCAATTGCTGTGGGCAGTGTGTGGGTTTGACAGTCATGGGATGGGAATTACCAGATCTACAGGATTTGGAGAGCCTGGACAATAGAACAACAGTACGACAATGCTCCGGAGTCAGATTATGCACTTATATGGAAGAAGAATGTCCACTGGTAATATGTCTGGTATGGTCAAAGGGTGATGAGTTGATGATCATCAAACAAACATTTGCTGAAGTTTACATTTTTCAGCCTAGGCAAATTTGAAACACATGCCTGGCGCTGGCCGGCCTGAGACATTTAGTAATTTATACATCATAGGAAAATTATTTAGTATCAGTAAGTGTCCTCTACACGCCTGGTAGTGTCACCAACTGTCCACTACGTGTATGGTAGTGTCACCAAGTGTCCTTTTCGTGTTTGGTAGTGTCACCAAGTGTCCTCTACATGTCTGGTAGTGTCTCCAAGTGTCCTCTACATGCCTGGTAGTGTCACCAAATGTGTTCTACATGTCTGGTAGTGTCACCAACTGTCCACTACGTATCTGGAAGTGTCACCAAGTGTCCTACATGTCTGATTGTGTCACTAAGTGTCCTCTACATGTCTGAAAGTATCACTAAATGTTCACTACTTGTCTAGGAGTGTCACCACGTTTCCACTACGTGTCTGGTAGTATCACCAAGTCTCCTCTACATGTCTAGTAGTGTCACCAAGTTTCCTCTACATGTCTGGTAGTGTCACCAAGTCTCCTCTACATGTCTGGTAGTGTCACAAAGTCTCCTCTACCTGTCTGGTAGTGTCACCAAGTCTCCTCTACATGTCCGGTAGTGTCACCAAGTGTCCTCTACATGTAATTGCTGTTTGTTTCAGAACAATCCATGTGTGGACGGCTGGTGGCACTATAATGTCTACAGTGAAGTGATGACGCTTCAGGGTCTTGAACGTTGACAACTGTCAAGTTCTGCTGGTGTCAACAGTCTGGTGACAGTGACAGCTTGTTACAACTTAAAGAGACAGTCTCCAACACGATGTAGGACATCGAGCCACGTCATGCAATATCACCACTTTTGCCTCGAGGAACATATATATGTCACATGTGGTATTATATTTACATTCAATGAGACATCAAGTCCCCTGTGGCGTGGACATCACTCGAGTATGACCATTGTGGAACAAACTGTTCAAAGATAAATCGTCACAAGGCTGCATTTACATTCGTAGACAATTTTTATTATTATAAAACAAACTTTTTGAAACGATACAATGCATTGTGCAGGACTTTATATCAATGTGCACATTCACACTGGGGTGATACCTTTTATGACACGTACGGACACATTTTATTGTGGTGTGGCTTATGAACATACTCACCCAGACTGGGGGAAACACTTTATGATTATTATTGAAGTAATGAGTTTTTAGATATGAATGTAAATATGAGCATTCAAGCCATTGAAAAACGTTTCACATGTGACACTTGTGGAACAAATTGTTCAAGGAAGGATGGCTTATTGAATCATGTGCGCACTCACACAGACAAAAACCCTACAAATGCGACACCTGTGGGGCACACTTTTTGAGAAATCACTGTTTGAAGAGACACATCCGAATCCATACTGGGGAGAAACCCTACAAACGTGATACATGTGGTATACAATTCGTAGAGAATAGCCATTTGAAGCAACATCCGTATCCATATTGGAGAGAAACACTACAAATGTGATATTTGTGGTGCAAAGTTCGTACGAAATGGTGATTTGAAGCAACATATCCGTATCCATACTGGGGTGAAACCATACAAATGTGACATTTGTGGTGCACAATTCGTACAGAATAGCCATTTGAAGTAACATATCCGTATCCATACTGGGGAGAAACCATACAAATGTGATATTTGTGGTGCAACATTCTTACGGATTGACCATTTGAAGCAACATATCCGTATCCATGCTGGGGAGAAACCATACAAATGTGATATATGTGGTGCACAATTCTCAACAAGTGACAATGTGAAGAAACATATCCGTATCCATGCTGGGGAGAAACCATACAAATGTGATACTTGTGGTGCACAATTCGTACGGAATGGCGATTTGAAGCAACATATCCGTATCCATACTGGGGAGAAACCATACAAATGTGATACTTGTGGTGCACAATTCGTACAGAATAACCATTTGAAGCAACATATCCGTATCCATACTGGGGAGAAACCATACAAATGTGATACTTGTGGTGCACAATTCGTACAGAATAACCATTTGAAGCAACATATCCGTATCCATACTGGGGAGAAACCATACAAATGTGATACTTGTGGTGCACAATTCGTACAGAATAACCATTTGAAGCAACATATCCGTATCCATACTGGGGAGAAACCATACAAATGTGATACTTGTGGTGCACAATTCGTACAGAATAACCATTTGAAGCAACATATCCGTATGCATACTGGGGAGAAACCCTACAAATGTGATACTTGTGGTGCACACTTCTTAGCATGTGGTCAACTGAAAAAAAATTTCGTCCGCTTGCACACATGAACTGGCAGATTCCATGTATGCAAATACTGAAATGTCAGCTCTCCACAACAATATATTGGGACGAGGAGCGTGCGAGCGCTGTGAGAGCCTTTTGTTAGAAAGTCTTCTTCCCCCAAAAAAACATTCATGCATTCTTCCCACATGTTCCAAACTTTGGAAATATCCATGGTTGGCCTATTCCATGGAAAGTATGTGTGGCATGGTATCATCAGCAAACGGACACTGTTCTTTGTTCTCTTCAAGTGGTGTTGACAGATTGGAAAATATGGATACATCATTAGTGTAAATTTGGTGTTTTATCAGAATCAGAATAATTTATTCGACCATAAAACACCTATTATATAAAGCAAATAAATGTATAGTCAGGGAGACTCTCATTAAGAACCACCCTGTTGTAAAATGTATAAGTTTAATACAAAGTTATAATATAACAATATTTTTTGTAGTAAATATGACTTGATAAGTAATAAGCATTAATTCACAGTGTTTAACACTAACTAACGTTAACTAACTACTAACACTAACTAAACACCAAACAAGCAAAATAATACAGTTGAATAATAATATATAAATTACACTAATGTTAAAATAAAGCTAACATTCAATAGTTAAATGTTATTAAATTACTTTAAAAAAACATCTAAACAATTAGACAATAACACTAAGTAATACTAATTAACTGTTTAATAGCCCTACTAATATTAATTTAAATAAAAACAAATACTTAACCCTAAAAATCTTTAAAAAATATTAACAGTATAACATACAATACGATACAATTGTCTTATGTTACAAAACACTAATGGTGATTCGTTCTGTATAGTCAACTAAACAACATATAATGTATAAAGTTTACAAACCTAGAAGGATCATCTTATTTTCAGTTAGTACTAATATAACAGTTTACAATAAAACATTGAGTTTCATAATTCCTTATGAAGTACTTTTTTTTTATAGTATATTGAGAAGCTTTGGAGAGAATGGGTATAAATCTTATTTCTGAGTTGAGATGAGATGGTCTAATGCAATTAGTGACAAAATTATTATTTACTCGGTTTATGTAGATGTTATCACTGTTTCTGGTGTGATAGTTATGAATGTTTGAATTACGTACAGTGGGCATAGTATTAAAGTATTCTGGTAATTTTTTATTTACAAGTTTATAATATAATTTTAATTGTTGGAGTTTTAAAGTATCATCCAGCTTTAAAAGACCTGTGTTCTTGAAAATGGGGTTGGTATGTGCATTATATTGAGAAGATGTTATTGATGTAAGAGCTTTCTTTTGTAGTTTTTGTAAACGATTTGTTTGGCATCCCCATGCTAGTATTGCGTAGTTGAGATAAGATTAGAGCATTTTACATTTTGAATAAAATGTTGCAAGGTAGAAGGTGTTTTAATTTATTAATAATAATAATTTGTTAGATTTTGTTAGCTATTCTATTTACACATTTTTTTAACACGTGTTTGTTAATAGTAATGCCTACAAAATTCAAATCATCAACCGGAAATATGTCAATACCATTCATTTTAATCTTGGGTATAGTCAAACATACAATGACATGTTGTCCCCATGATAACCAGCGAGCGATCCTCCATAGAAATCATGGAATAGCAGAACTCTGAAATCGGCTACAACTTGTTCACATTCATTTATAATGACACTCGGGTTGGGATGGCAGAATCACCTCCACGTGGTCCAACCTGGGTGCCGGCCTGCAAGGGTCGGTAGCTAAGAGTTCTGTCCCTCACCGTTGGGCTGGGTGTTGTAATAATATACGCGCATGTGTTTTGGGTTTGGCTAGACTGATGTCTGCCTCGTGTGATGAAGGAACCACTGCTCCTTTAAGCGTATCAATGGAGAGCGAGGATAATGCAAGTTCTGATGAGGTCACTAACAGTGAGAAAGTTGACGGAGTACCCTCCGCGGTGTTCGCATGCCAGGTCTGTGACCAGCCATTTGGTTCCCAAAGAGGCTTGTCACTGCACCAACTTATGCGTCACCCGGAGTGGTATCATGGTATCAGAATAGCAGATGTAACCAGGTCCGGCTGGTCGATTGATGAAAATGGTCCTCGTAGCGAGAGAGGCCGGGAGACGGATCCAAGGCCCTAATGCAAACATTCGAGTCAACTTTGATCTATTCCGAAGATTTCCGGATAGGTCGGCCGATTCCATCAAAGGCCTGAGGATGTCTGAGAAATATTGGAAATTGAGAGACAGAATGATGGAATGGGCCTCCCCAGTCGATAATCCAATTGAATACGAGAGACCATGGATGTCAAGGTTGGAAATGGTGGCAGGGGGTCTTCCTCCGGGCCCCTCCCAGGAAACGGGTCAGAGTAGGGCGAGAGTACGCCTGGCACCATGGAGTACCCCAGAGAAAAAGAACAGAACGGGGCCGAAGGTCCGATGGTCTGACGAATTGTTAAGGAGGATGGCCGAGGCGGAGGATCGGTTGGTGGCGGCGGGTACCAGAACGATAAACCAAGATCTACCGAAGGCGTTTCCTGAACGTACCTTCGATGCTATCAAAAAGATGAGACAATTTCCCAAGTATAGGACCCTCCTGAAGGGGAAGAACAGGAAAGCGGGTCCGGTCGTTCACCCAGCCGTGATACCGTCCGGATATTTCCAAATCGGTAGTGGACAGGGGGTCCCCGAGTGCGCAGATGAATGTGTCACCATCACTAGAGACCGGCCCAGCATCACCCGATATGATGAATACGAGAGACGTCTTCACACCTGAGCGAACAACGTGTGTAAGGGATGACGAAGAGCATGTGAACTGGACTTTAAGTCCTGCGTTTTTGCCGCGTCCGTCATGTACTCCCCGATCGGAGGACGTGAGTCTGACGGTCGGGGAAGACGGTGGAAATTCGGCGATAATAACCACTGATTCGACAACACTGAATGTGACTAACGAAAATGACAAAGAGTTTGAGTCATGGATTGAGACTCTGAAGCAAGAACTCATCCTGACTCAGGGTTACCTGGTGGGGCTGGATTCCACGGAGTTCCTTGACTAGCGACCCGGCCAGTTCAGCAGGTCAAACAAAGCTAAGATCGATAAGGAATACAAAGAGTGGGTAGACCTGGAGTTGAAGGTCTCAGGTGCGAGGAAGGGGTCGCGCCGGAGGGCCAGGCGTCGGCAGGCGGCTGTCAGGAAGGAAACCGCTGACCCTGCTGCAGCCATGGGGCGAAGAAGGCGGAGGAGGACCGAGTATGCTCGGATCCAAAAACTCTATCGCACCAACCGTACAGAATGTGCCCGCAATGTTCTAAACGGAGACTGGGTGACCTCGGTGACTCAGAGCATACCACTGGAAGACCAGGTTACGTTTTGGAGAAGGGTGTTCGGGGAAACGTCCGAGGCAGACGAAAGAAACATCAAACCTCAGGGGAAGGTCGTGTGGGACCTTGTGAGGCCAGTACGGTTGGCAGAGATCTATGCTACCCTGCGTAAGACCAAGATGGGGCAGCAGGCTTAGACATCTCGCGCGATGAGGTACGGAAATTGGACCCTAGAGCCCTCCTTGCGCACTTCAACCTGTGGTTGTATGCAGGATATCAACCGGACGAGTTCCGCCGAAGCCGCACCGTCATGTTCCCAAAGGTGCCGGTCCCTTCAGGCTCGGGTCAATATAGGCCGATAGCGATATCGTCCTTCGTTACACGTGTGTTCCATCGGCTTCTGGCGGGAAGATTGTCGGGGCTCCTGGAGTTCCAGTCCCGTCAACGGGCGTTCATAAAGGGAGACGGCATTGCGGACAATGTATTATTGCTAAGATGCATACTCAGAGACATATGTAATGATCTAAGGCCGCTGTCCTTGGCGTTCCTTGACGTGTCCAAGGCATTCGACACGATGTCTCACGCCTCGCTGTTCTTGGCAGCGAAGAGAATGGGTGTGCCTGGGCCCTTTATCAATTATCTTCACAGCCTCTACTCGGAGGCGTCAACATCATTGCACGTCGATGGCCAGTTTAGCAGCCCCTTGGAGCAGAACAGGGGGGTGAAGCAAGGAGATCCGCTGTCACCGCTGCTATTCAACTGCGTCATCGACTGGGCATTGACGTCCATCGAGACTGAGATGGGTGTCGTGATTGGCAAGGATAGCCCTCGCTTCAATCACTTAGCATTCGCCGATGATATCGTGCTGATTGCAGATTGGCATACAGTATCTTTGCTGGCAGGTGGAGCGAGCGCTGGGGCGCTGTGGGCTGGCGCTGAATGCGGACAAGTCGAGGACGCTGAGGATAGCGGTCAAAGAAAAGCCAAGCAATGGCTATGTGCCCCTATTCCATTCCTCTTCTTAGCGGGAGGTAATCTGCCCGCGGTGCCGATCTCTTACGGCTACAAATACTTGGGCATCAAAATAAGCGCTCGAGAACGGGATGCTACTCCGGAAGAGGTTCTAACAAGGGGACTAAATCAGATCACCAGAGGCCCCTAAAGCCTCAGCAGAGATTATACATCTTATGCAATCATTTACTAAACAAATTGTACCATCGCCTTGTACTATCGCAATAAAACGGAGCTGTGCTCCGTCGTCTAGACAAGTTGGTCCGGAGGGGCCTAAGGGCCTGGCTCAAGCTGCCGCATGACATGCCCAACTCTTACATCCATGCTGATGTAAAGGATGGTGGATTGGGGGTTCCCGCGCTTAGATTGACGGTGCCAATTATGAAATCGGCTAGACTAGCTAGACTGGCAAGATATAAAGACCCAGTGATAATAGCCCTTGTAGCTAGCTCACATACTTTTGCAAAGGAAGTGCAAATGTGTAACAATCTTCCAGTCAGGGTTGGTAGCACAATAGTAAACGATCGTGCTGAAGTGAAAGAAGCGTGAGCGTTGTCACTGCATGAGTCAGCTGACGGCTGTGGTCTGAGGGCCTCTCCGGCAGTCCCTGGATGCGTGACGGGACAAGACTCCTTACTGGAGCGGGATATATCCACACAATACAGATCAGGGGGGCTACAGTCGCCACACGCAAGCGAGCGGCTCGTGACCGACCCCTAGCATCGGACAGGTGCGATGCATGCGGGCGGAGGGAGACACTGCGGCATGTGCTCCAAGTCTGTCATAGAACGTGGGGGTCTCGGATAAAGAGACACGATGCCCTCATGGAGAAGTTCCTCCAATCGATGGAGAACCGCGGATGGCTAGTGATGCGCGCTCCGGTGATACCTGTAATGGGTGGTTCACTACAAAAACCGGATGGGGTGTTGTTTGCTCGTGGCCTTTGTTGGGTCGTCGATGCGTCCGTAGTGTCCGACACGACGCCCATCTCTGCAAAATCGGCACTTATTGGGTGTGTGTATGGGTAAGTAAAACGCCAAAAATCGCTTTTAGTACTTATCTTAACCTTGTATACATACATATGTAGGATTTTATATGAACAAGCCTAAAGGAAATTTTCTGTAACCCAACAGACAATAAAGTTATTGTATTGTATTGTAAAAGCCGCAGAAAATCGGACATTATCTTAATAACAGCCGTATGTTGAGGGCCATAGACTAGGGTGCGATATTCCCCCACTGAGCTCAAACAAGTTCCACATGAAGGGAGAATTTCGCATGAACACACCTGTTTTTAGTTATTTTTTGCGATTCGAGGGGGTATGCAGTTGGATGTTTCTGTGCGGTGTCAGTGTCCATTTCCACCTGTGAACATACAATGTCTTCCTCCTGGAGCGTCATTGGTTCATTCTTCCTATCAACTGATTTCTTCCGCAGTAGTTGCTGCGGTTTGTTTACGGAACTGTGTACCTAGTTGAAGGGAAATCACTGCGCTGTCACTCAAATTCCAGAGTAGCTAGCTGTGATAATTCCAGAAAAAAACCAGAACACCTACCAAAGCGGCGAAATCTTGGTCAAGACGTCAACAAGGTACAACTTCCCCTTACACGATTATTATTTAGGTTTGGTTCGTTGCCGTTTTGGATCTGTCGCCGTTTTGATTTGTTGTTGTTATGACCTATAGCACATATATATATATATTATAATTATACAACAGTTTAGCATGTTTCATGTATACACCAAGTTAAATGGCGTCTGTCCGTTTTTTATCGTAAACAATTGCTGTACAATATACATAATATATTATGTTATAAAACACTGACCCATGTAAGTTTTAACGAAGCAGAAACGGCTGTAGAATTCAACCTTCCAATGTCTATAACAATCGCCGCATTGTCACACAAATCGCCGCGTAGCAAGGTCGGATAATTCCAGAAAAAAACGGAACGACAACAACCAAAATGGCCAACTATTGATCAAAACTGCAATTTATTATTTTATTTTTAATTTGTAACCGTTTTGGTGTGTCGTTATTTTGGGTAGTTGCCATTGTGGAGCTATCGTCGTTTTAATAAATTATGTCGTCTTTATGACATAGGCTATCTATATTATAAAACAGTTCGTTCTGTTTTTATGTGCACACACATCTCCGTCAGTTTACCATGTATCGGGCTGAAATTTTACATGTGATCTAGCGAGCCCATTGAGATGGTTTGTAGATGTAAACATTTTCAAAATTCGTCTTGGGGGTGGAGAACTTGGGGGGCTCAATATTTCCGCCGCTTTTATAGTAGAACTCACGCTTTTTCTTCACGGTGGGTAGAATCTCAAGGTCTACCGCTTTAGCGTCGACATTATCGCCAGACCGATATTTCACGGTTTAAAAAAATAATTACTCATTCTGAATCCAATTATAGGTAGACAATGAACACATAAGCAAATGCACCCTAAAATTGAAAAATATCCAGTCATGGAGCAGTTCCCTTTTCAGCACGCAATCTCGTCGCCTGGGCCGTGGCGCCAGATCATCATCTACCGCCATCACATAATGAAAAGTGGCATATCTACCGCTGTGTGTGCGTGTGTGTGTGTGTGTGTGTGCGTGCGTGCGTGCGTGTGCGTGTGCGTATGCGTGTGCGTGTGCGTGTGCGTGTGCGTGTGCGTGTGCGTGTGTGTGTGTGTGTCACGGATTAGCGAGGTCTCCGTACACTAGATGGCTCAGTCTAGCAGGGTTCTTATATATCAAGGTCAACGCATATGAGAAAGACGGTTTTCGTGAACAAGCAACAAAGAACGAGGAAAATTTAATAACTTTATTACAAGATATCCTTCTTTTGGTAAATATCTCGATTAACAAAATAAACAGAATAATGAAATCCCGTAACCAAAACTTAATAGAACATAATAAACAATAATACTGAATCTTTCAATTATCAAATTCCACTCCCTTTCTAAGGTGGATTATACCGCTACACGACCATACACTAGGCGCCAAGTGTTATTTAAGAATAACTCCCTTAATATAAATACACAGTATAAGCTAGTCCTCGCGGACTCTCATTACAGTAATCTATTACAACACACACATATATATACATATATATGTGAATACTTCAAGGGTAAAAATACCTCACTTCAAACACAGATAACTACCAATCATAATACAGCAAATAATAGATACGTTCAATCAGAAAACAGACATTGATACTGGGCTAATCCCATCTCGAATATATACGAACGTTTGTTGAAGTCAACACGCCGAGCTCCGAACACAATTAGAACGGGGTATCTCGGCCGCACGAGTGATGATGCCGGGCACTTGACGATTGCCGTCGTACGCCGCGAATTCTCGAGTCGCGTACGTTCAATGATCGCACGGTCGCAAACGATTGCGAAGTCAGTTGAATACGTTCAACTGGAAGACGAAGCCGGGCAGTAGACGCTTACCGCCGGCCGCTACGAATTCGATCGAGAGGTCTTGCCCTGTCGCGAACGATCGAGAAGTCGAATGAACGGGTTCGCGCAAATGACGACGCCTGGCAGTATACGTTTACCGCCGGCCGCTGCGAGTCGTATTCGGTCAATCTTTCTGACGTTGTCGCTGTGAGACCGCTGTTCGAGGATGGCCCGTGCTGGGTGAGCGCGTCGCGATTATCGCTCATCGACGCAAATACGTTGGGGCCAACCGGAACGTTGTCTCAAAATACCGCTGACGTGGCGGCATGGCTTCTTCGAAGCTCGATCAAACAGTTACTCTGGACACTGAATATTACACACACACAAAAGCTTGGGAACGTAACCCACGTTAACGATTCCCACCACGCGTTACGACTTGACTAGCCATTCTCTTGGCAGCAGGGCAACCTGTCTCGTTCAACCCTGGATCTGTCCCAGTCCTTCGCCAGCGCCCAGATGGCGAAATGCGTACAATAAACGTTTAAACCTAATTACACATCATATGACAGGTTTCCATCATTTCTATTGGCTAAAGCAGTATACAATTCAAATTAAACATTGTGGAACACCCTCTAAGATTACAGTGAAACCACCTGCTGGCAATGCTAGCAACAGAATACCACGCTCCACTGAGCGCATCTGCAACCGAGTTGCCGTAATTACGTAACCAAGGCGGTTGGTCAACAATATGTCTATCTACTGGCTTAACCTTCCTCATTTCCCAAATTAAACCTCAGGCAAACCTCAGGCAAGTAGATTTAACCATCTAGAAATAGCAGAAATGCTACAGTGTGTGTGTGTGTGTGTGTGTGTGTGTGTGTGTGTGTGTGTGTGTGTGTGTGTGTGTGTGTGTGTGTGTGTGTGTGTGTGTGTGTGTGTGTGTGTGTGTGTGTGTGTGTGTGTGTGTGTGTGTGTAATATTACTTCATTTACTTGGCACTTCTGAAAAAATATCTACTCATGCGGTGCAAGTCAGTGTAATAAGCAATCTTGACATTCATGAACACTATCCCTAAAGTGGCTAATGTACTTCTAACATAATTCAGTCGTGTATACTAAATCACACCTGGATAGATAAAAATGTCTCGTTGATAATTCACCAGAACGTTCATGGGAATTAACATAGTCCAAACTAGAATTTCTGTCGCCTACATAATGACCTCTGAATTTTTCCGATCTAAGTTTTAACAGATAGTACAAATGTTGCGTGCCGATCAATGTTTCGAATAAAAAGCTAATTAAATACCTGTCCGTAGACGTCCCCTCATTGCGAACAGTGGGACCAAAGGCCGATGTTGCCGCACATTCCCGTTCGTGTGACAGTTCCATTTCAAGTCAGCCTTCCCTAATCAGACGTTTGTGTTGATATTCCGTTAACCCTAACCGAATATAATCTTATAATTTGTCTATTAATTTCACAAAAACGAAGTAAAACATACACAAATGAACTAGTATATTGTAATGAATACTTGGTATGATTTCTTTTTGGGGAAATTATTCTGAAACTCTGCACCCGCTAACGAGCACGTGCAGAGAGCGGAGTTCAACTCGTGATTCCATTGTCTGTACTGTCTCGTGATTGACAAGACATGACGTCTCGAACGGATGTGTGTGTGTATAAACCTACCATAAGTCTAGTGGAGCATATCATTTTATACCGTTTTCGAACAACGCCACCACTCTCCGACTCTTGAATATGGCGACTGCCAACGACAAGTCATTCCCCGAGGACAACATGAATCTTACACGTGTCGAACAAGTAAGTGACGGCAATTATGTGTTTTATCGCCCACTGACCCTCGTAACGTGCGCTTGGCCTCCTAAGTATGTATGTTAGATTCACGGGTAACAAAGGGGGTTCCTCTATTGCTTTTGGGTTTTATCAATCTTATGCGGTGGTGATGAGTATGTAAGGGTAATTGATAATTAATTAGGGATACGTAAGTTATCATTAAGGATAGTTAGAAGTAACTAAGGGGTAATTAAGGTAATTAAGTGGTAATTGTGGGTAATTATGGTAAGTGTATAAGTGTATTTAAGGGTATTTAAGGGTAAGTAAGAGGTAATTAGGGGTAGTTAGTGCTTAATCGATCGCGGGTAAATAAGGGTAATTAGGAGTAATTAAGCGCAAGTATATGTAATTAAGGGTATTTAAGGGCAAGTAAGAGGTAATCAGGTGTAATTAAGGGTACTTAGGGGTAACTAAATGTAATTAGGGATAATTAAGAGTAAATAAGAGGTAATTATGGGTAATTAAGGGTAACTCAGGGGTAATCAAGAGGTAAATAAGAATTATTAAAGGTAATTAGGGGTAACTAGGGGTTCAAAATTAATACTACTTCAAGCTTAATAGTTATAGATGAACACGTATTAGAGTTGTTATAATAAAGTCGAATACTACGTCGTAGTTAAGACTAGGTTGATCTTAGTCAGTTTATGATATGATACTAGTGTTGTTGTTGTTCAAAACATTACCTTTTTTTTCTTTAACATTATATATGTAGTGTGTAATATTAAGACGACAATGTGTTATGAATATTATTGTAATGTTTAGTCTCAGAGAATTTAAGGGTAAGTAAGAGGTAATTAGGTGTAATTATGGTAATTAGGGATAATTAATGTTAATTATAGGTAAAGGGGTAATTAAGGGTTCCAAGTTAATGCTAGCTTGTGCCTAGTAGTTTTAGTGGTAATTGTGTGTGTAACTAAAGGTAATTAGGGGTAATGAAGTGTAATTACGGGTAAATAAGGGTAAGTAAGAGGTAATTAGGGGTAATTAATGGGTAATCGCGTGTAATTAAGGGTAATTAGGGGTAACGAAGGGGTAAGTGAGGATAACTAGAGGTAATTAAAGGTAACTAACTGAGGGGTAATTAGGGGTAACTAAGTGTAATTAGGGGTAACTAAGGATAAATAAGAGGTAACTAGGTGAAACTAAGGGTAACTCAATGGTAATCAAGTGGTAAGTAAGGATAATTAAGGGTAATTATAGGTAATTGAGGGTAATTAGAGGTTCGAAGTTAATGCTACCTTGTGCTTAGTAGTTTTAGATGAACACGTATTATAGTTGTTGTAGCATAGTCGAATACTATGTTGTAGTTAAGACTAGTTTGTTCTTAGTCAGTTTATGATATGATACTAGTGTTGTTGTTGTTCAATCCAATACCTGTTTGTTCTTTGACATTATATGTGTAGTGTGTAATATTCAGACGACAATGTGTTATGAAAATTATTGTAATTTTTAATTTCAGAGAATAAAATTAGTTGAAATGGTTCTCTTAGTTGTTCTTAGATGAACACGTATTATAGTTGTTTTATAGCCACACCCGCTCCGTCCACACGTTCTCACGCTTACACCCATCCTTGTTACATGAGTCTGCTGTCATATCACTCACATCCAACCGTGTATTGTCAATGGTTAGCCACAACCCTTTCCACCCACACGTTCGTCTGGTTACACCCATCAGTGTAGTCATTTATCCGTGACGTTTGATATATATTCTATAAGAAACAGATAGAATCCGTTAGAATCCTTCAGAACCTGATAGAACCTGTTTGAACCGTTGTGAACCGGATTGAACCGGATTGAAGTTGTTAGAATCGTATAAAACCGGTCAGAACTGGTTAGAACCTGTCCAGATTTAGAAACGTACAAAGATGCCTCATCTGCAATTGTAGATACATCCACGATGAAGCAACACTCCGGTCGGCACTGCGGGATCGTCCTCGATACCTACGATGACTTACAACGTCATACGGCTGACACATTCATCACCGTCGATCCAGATACCACACGTAGCGCCTTCAAGTGCAACACCCTACACTGACGAACATGCCTACAGCAAACCACCAGCACGAGTAGCACCATCTGACGATACTCCTAAAAGCACTACGCACCGCTGTCCGACATGTACAAGAGACTTCGCGAGACGATATACCTTATTACGTCACACGAGGATGTCATGCGGCTGGACCCCATGTAACGAATCACAGAAAAACGATACGCACAGATGTGTGAGATGTGCACGTGAATTCACGAGACGAGACAACTTGCGAGGTGGTCACGAATGTCACATTCTTCGTCAACCGCATCGTAGACCATCCGATGGGATGTGTGGACGTTACACTTCCGAGGTACATCAAGAGGAACAAAGCCGTCATCGGATTGGAAAGAGAACCCACCCATTCCAAGAGGTACACCCGTAATTACCCCTCAGTTAGCCTTAACTTCACCTAGTTACCTCTTATGTACCTTTAATTACCTCTAGTTATCCTCAGTTACCCCTTCGTTACCCCTAATTACCCTTAATTACTCGCGATTACCCATTAATTACCCCTAATTACCTCTTACTTACCCTTATTTACCCGTAATTACACTTCGTTACCCCTAATTACCTTTAGTTACACACACAATTACCACTAAAACTACTAAGCACAAGCTTATGGTAAGTTTATACACACACACATCCGTTCGAGGCATCATGTCTAATCATTCGACACACACCACAAACATGACTTCTCCAATTCCTTAGGATATGCAATAGATTTTTCACAAAGTATCTTTCATTGCGATTATATCTTTATAGATACATCATATTTCTCATAGTTTTATGTCATCCGTTTTACACGACTAGGCACTTAGTTAATGTGGGTAATTCCGTTCTTACATACTGTTCTTATATAGGTACTTAGTTAAGCTAACAGGGAGTGATACAGTTATCACGTACGTACATCGTACCTTGATATCATGCGTTTTTCTTTCCGCCAGGACTTAGGTTACGTGACCACCATGACAGGTGCTATTTTATAATTTCTCCATGGGGATATTGGCACTTCCTCTGGTGATGTCTGAGATGGCCTGAAGTACTACTGACATATATTATAAAGCAGTATGTTCTCCTTTTCTCTGTGGACCTATACCTGTACCGTACAGGGGTTGGAGGTGGAGTCGTGTAACAGGAGGTGTTTCGGAAGCCTCAGTGAGGATGTAGTTGGAACTTGGAAGTCTTTGTAAGCTTCAGGGGGAGGGTGCAGTTTGACGTGTTTCGTGAGTCTCACAGGTGTGCAGTTGGAGGTCTAAAAAACAACACCTCAAAAACAACCACGCTACGGGCCTACCCAATTAGCCTAACGTCTTTGTCATAGATATATATTAGAGAGTTATGTTAAGACGACCACTTCTTAGATGACCCTCGGATTTATAGAGTAGAATGTTGTTGGCTACTTCGTCAATGTGCATCACAGGATTTGTAATACGAAGACGACGTTTCCGTGTTCGAGCCAAGGCACACCGTGGACTTTGCATATAGTAATATTGTGGATTAGCTATGAAGAGTTTTTCCGAGTGTGTATCAGTGACCATGATTCACCGCTAAGGATCAGTTGAGCCGTTGTCCCAAAGATGACTATTTCGGTTCGACTGCGCACTGTAGATCTCCAAACTTTGTATTTAAAATTATCATCTCTCTTGTTCTCTCGCTCTCTCGCTCTCTCGCTCTCTCGCTTTCGCTCGCTCTCTCTCTCTCTCTCTCTCTCTCTCTCTCTCTCTCTCTCTCTCTCTCTCTCTCTCTCTCTCTCTCTCTCTCTCTCTCTCTCTCTCTCTCTCTCTCTCTCTCTCTCTCTCTCTCTCTCTCTCTCTCTCTCTCTCTCTCTCTCTCTCTCTCTCTCTCTCTCTCTCTCTCTCTCTCTCTCTCTCTCTCTCGCTCCCCCCCCTCTCTCTCTCTCTCTCTCCCCCTCTCCCTCTCTGTCTCCGCTACCCCCTCTCTATCTGTTTGACTGCCATCTGATATGTTATTTGATGGCAATGTTAACAGTTACTTATACTATTGTTGTGTCAATGTCAATGCTGGAGGTGGTCTCAAATGAACGGCAAGTGTGCTTTTATTATAGGGCCTGTAAGTCTCGCCATTGTTTTCACTTTGGAGACAGCAGGCGACATCCGTTGCGCTGCAATCGAGATTAACGTTGGTTATAAATGGATACCTGTAATAATGCTCGGACGATGTGCTTACGTAGTAACTTGACGTAAGGCAGTTTGTGCTTCATTCGGGGATGATATGATATATGTAAGTATACAACAGATCTCATTAACACTGTTCTGTTTTCCTAGACAGTTAATCCCATGGGGAAACTGTTGTAGGTAATTATTTTCAACGCAAACGTGCGTTTTGTCAGCCGTACGTAACATCATCATCCGGACTGTATTACAGGTATCCAGCTACAGCCACCGCTAAAACGATTACCGAATTTTTTTTTCTTCCCTCATCGCTTCAGTTAAATGTTATCAGTCAGAAACCAGAACTATTGTCAGTCTTTATATGGCATTCATGTGATTACACCCCAAAACTAAAAACATCATATTCCCTAAGCAGGCGCCGAGTTACTTCCTGTCGCCAGTCGGCTCCACTCGCGCGGAATCTCGCCACGTATCGTAACACACGCACAGGCCCTATTCGTAGAGAGAAGTCGTTCAAAGTGAGTTTGTAAAGCTTCTAAGCAGTCTTCATCTTCAATCAAGAGGCTTATTGATATCAGTCCTGAAAGTTTTCTAACTAACCTCCAGGTATATAAAATTGTGTACACTTATTTAACTTGATTCAGTTACACTATGTTTATTATTATTTAACAAAGTTCAGAATACGTGAAAAGTAATATCGCAAATTCACAGCTGCGTTTTGTTTGAAGAGATTTTACTCTGGCAGGTTGGGGGCAAACAATAGATAACAATCGCTACGACCAGATTATATTATACATCACAATGGCAAATGTTCATTTGATAGATGAATATGTTATGAAAGCGGCATCGCTTTCTTGTGAAGCCTTGTTCACAGCGCGTATCGCGTAACTTCCAGGGCGAACCCCTATTGACGTCACCGGGGCATCCAACACATGACGCAGACGCCATGTTTCATTGACAGTTTCGTAAACCGCCCAGAACCGAACTAGCTGTGCTTTGTGCCAACGAATCAAACCATGCCCGTCGACCCACACCCCATCGGGGGGACGTGGCCTCGGGAGGCCAACCCAGGGCGCTTCAGCAGGGAGAGTTTTGTTCGGATAGACGCTCTCTTGGAACACCTGCCGCACGTTTTTGACGTTGTCCCGGAAGTACCTTGCGCTAAAAAGGACGTTTCCTGCTGCGCCGAGCCGTCGTGAAGCCACCATCTGCTCGACGAGTTCCTCCACAGGCCATCGGTCCAGCTTGTAGACAGCGTTGCCGGGCAGGATGTGTCGGCCGGCCGTGTCTGCCTGCAGCCACCAGGACAGCAGGGCGTTGTAGTTCTGACCAGTGGACTCCATGGCCCAGTAGAGCTGTCGACATGGAGGGTCGGTTACAGGCATGAGACATGTATAGGCCAAACACTTTTGATTTATGCACCTATATGGAATCCGGGCCTCCTCGATTTCGCTGTTGATTACATTGTTGTATAAATTGCCTAAATATAACCTCAATGCGTTAATTCCATAATTCCTCATCGTTTGCATTTGTGGCCAAAATAGCGCTCCGTTTTTGCATTGTTTTTGCGTACATTTCAAGCACACTGCGCAGTAAACCCCGTCTACAGCGGTGCAGACTGACGTAACCCGGAGCACTATTTATGCCCTCAAAAGTGTCATAAAACACAATACGTTATAGCAACATATACCTAATACGATTTAGAATGATGGAATCAACTCATTGAAGTTGATTCCTATAACACTTCTAAATCAATATGAGTCCGGATTCTACACAAGTGCCTGGTTTTTATATCACAATATCGGTTTAGCGATTACATTACAAAAAGACTGATCAACGTGGTTTTAACGATAATATTACAAATGCCACGTAAAATCGGTTTCCCAAAAATACATTCGAAAGACATACGATTACTCTTAGTCAATAGACTGTCATCGTAACTATGACTATTTATAAAGATGCGTCACAAGTCAATATAGCGTACTGTACGATATTGACGTCGAAATTTAGAAAAGTATATATCATAAAATACTGTTGCGTACCATACAAATATATATATATTTGTATATATATATATATATTTGTATGGTATATATATATTCGACTATTTATAACATACGTTAGTATTCAGCCATGCTATTAAACGAAGGTTGTCTGTTCTAGAACTCAGAATCATCCTCTGATGCAAGCAATGCCGGGTCAAGAAGTGGCGGGGCCCGTAGCAAAACGGTAGCGTGTTACACATGCCCCTCCGTATCACCATAGGCTTACATAGTGACACAATAAACGAAACATATTGTGCGGAGAATCAGTCGCATGTATTGTGGTAACAACAGTAACTTTGCCAACAGTACCAATAATTATAGTAAACGCCATTAAACTAAAACTTCACCAGGCCACCAGACTAGTGTGGTTCAGGCTTTAGGTTACACATCGCGCCTTCGAGATTTAAGATGAGCGAAGTCATTTATGATGCAAGTAGTGTCAGCCGTGCGCAGCAACTCGCTCTCGATGCTCATCAATGTCGGCATATTCAAACGTTTCTGTTCCATCGTTGTTCGTTGCGCGTCCTTTATGCCGAAAACGAACGCTCGTCCGTGCATTTTGTTACCTTCAGACATAAATACATGCGCAGCATGATTTCAACGTTGAGAAAGCACGATTGCATGTTATTGTCCCTGATGAGTCGATACATGCGCAGCTCCACTGCCTCGCCGCTGATCATCACGTCGCTGTCATCAACCGCAGCATCTGACCGAGCATCACTCCTGCACGGTCCAATGGTAGTAGCCTGCTTGCCGAATTCAGTGTTGAGCAGTGCCACGAACAAGTTCGTTTGCCAAACTGGTCTCCAAATCATTTGGATACGAGTCAACGAGTGCCAACGCCGATTTAGACAGTTCTTCCTCGAACAAGGACCCTAATTTTCGCTATAAGCAAAACTTGTTGCTGATTCCCTCGTACGCTTGCCAACGTTTCTCCGGTGCAACGATTAAACTGTCGATGATCACCAGGAACGTGCCGACTCGAAATTTGTTTGCAGCCGTTTCAGTTGTCACCTCTTCAGATGACGACCCGAACTCATCATAGTTACGGTTGCGTTTGCGCACCCTCTGTGTGTCTTGTCGACATTCGTTGCAATTTGTTAATTCCTTGGCTTTATGTTCAACGTATCCAAACGTTGGCCGTAGCTTTTGAACAAAGACGATCAGTGACTTGTATATAGCGTATGCCGTGTTTAGGTCTTGGAGACTAGCGCTGCACATCAGGATTCGCTGATGCCACAGTACAGTTAGTATGCCATTCTCCAGTCGGTCCATTGTGTCTACAAGACCACGTGCTTCCTGTCAACATTCAGCTTTCTGATCTTCATCTGCAGCAATGCTGTCGATGACGTTGTTTATCTCACTATAGCCGTTGTACAGTGCTTTCAGTGCGTCAGCTCGGGCCGACCATCGTGTGTCAGACATGCGCTTTACACAGAGTAGTCTGTTCTCAGACTATGCAGCCGATCGAAGAGACCAACGGTACGTCGATGCTGAAAAAATACAAAAACGCTGTACAAAATCGAAAAACATGGTTGCGTGTTCGCAACATGAGGCTGCAAACTGAACCATCAAATTGAGAGAGTGTCCGGCACATGGCACGTACTCTGCCAATGGATTCAACTTTCGAACATGCGTCTGCATTTCACTGTACTTGCCAGACGTGTTGCTGGCGTTGTTATACGACCGTCCACGACAGCAACTTAGCTTGATGTTAAGTTCGGCAAGGAAAGCGAGTTGCTCGCCACTGTGTCCCTGCATATCTAAAAACTTGATGAATCGCTCTACTGGTCCTGGTGGCAGCACGTATCGCAGAATGAACGTAAGCTGATCCACGTGCGACATGTCGGGTGTAGAGTCAACGGACACGGAATAATACTTGGCCCTTTTCACTTCTTCGACAATGCGGTCGAGAACACAAGTTCCTATCAATTTGATGAACTCATCGCACGTGGCGTATCTTGTACTGTGCAAGGAAAGGGTCAAACTTGGACAACTCAATCACTCCCAGATAGTTGCCATTATGTGGCGACCCCATTGTTTCATCAGTACCACGGAATGGGAGCCTCGTTCTGACAAAAAACGAATGATCTCTGCAAGGCGAACAAGCATGCACGCCATTAGTCGCGTTCGACCTCAATCTGGCTAATTAATTGAGTCAACCCGCTCCCTGCTGTCCGTGCGTGCAAGTATGACAACCATCGCCTGTCAGTGTGCGGCGCTAGATTCGTAACGATGTATCAGGTTGCTCGCATTCTTGCAGTCATTAAAGCGTTGCTTTGCAAATAGTGAGTTGTCAGAAACAGGTATGCAGGGGAAACAGAAGAGGCAACCTGTGCTAGGTGAACAGCATAGCCAGTTTTTCGGAATATGGTCATATATTCACATAATTCACCAGTAATGCATATCGGCCATTCACCAAGATCAGCGAAGTAAGCACCCGTCGACTGCAGAGTTTGCTCAACCGCATCATCAGAACCACTCGGTTCAGTTTCCGTCGTTGTACAAGTATTTGTAGCCACTGATGAACCTTGCTGCTCCTGTTCAACGATGTCGGTCGATGTCAACAGACTATCACCACTTGCTGAAGAAGACGCATGTGTGACATCAGTCTCAGAAGCCGACAATGCAGCGCCAGAGATGGATCCTGCTCTTTGAAAGATATCCGTCATTTTCTGAATTTTTTCAGTAGTTCTTTCTCTTTACGTTCTTTTACTTTTCGTTTTGAAAACCCTGAAGCATGCTGACATCGATAGCTACCCCTGTGTCTGCCGGTTCCGCTCTTGATAACCTGCATAGGCACATCGATACCGTTAAATAACATCAAAATTAATATATTTCTGTGCAAGCGTCAGTTGCATAGGTCTACTATTGTAGAAACGTGCATTTTAATTATGTCTTTAAAGAATCGGTTACAATTATACGATTACAGTGTTACACTTGTAAGCTATCGTCACATAGGCTATCGTTATGCGAGCAATGCCGAGCACTACAAATATTGATTAGATTATTAGAACCTAGACGTAGGAAACATATAATAGGTTATGGTCACGCGTGTGCACGTATGGAGTAATAGCAGGGATTCGCAGCAGCCTACTTTGTTTCACTTTGTTTTGCACCACATAATAACATTCTAGCCTCTAATTGCAGACAGTAGGCCTAATAACCGTAATGTGCCCTTGTACAAAAATGAGTCGATCCGCGGGGCCCCTGAAAGCGCTGGGCCAATAGTATTTGCTACATCTGCTACGTTGTTAATCCGGCACTGCATGCAACGGTGGTAATCATTAGCAGGAAGTTTGCTAAATCATGTCTTGAATGTGTGGGAACAAAAGTGAACACGCCGAGCATCATCGGGAACTTGCGATTAGCCCCACTGGCCTCCACAATATCTCTAATAAAGGGCGTTTACAATATGAATGTTTTCTTTACAATTTGAACGTTTCAAAAACAAGTTGACCGGCAGTGCACCATACTGACTACTCATTCTAGTATTAATAAAATGAGGAGCAGCGAGTCTCGGTTTAATGTAAATAAAAAGACGAGATCGATATACTTGAGGTACAAGGTAGTCAAGCCAGCCTCGTTGCAGCCACGTCTTGGCGTCGGCGTAGAGTCCGTTGTATGGGTCGAAGCCGGTGATGGGCGCAGGCATCCCTCCACTTACTCCCGGCCGGTACAGGCCGAACGGACTTACACTGTAGATTTGGATACGTGAATTAGACACTCCTTTCCAACACTGTCAAACTATGCACACGTTCACATAGAACGGTGTTATCTAATCAACTGGGACAAGTGTACCCGATACCCTCCTTTCCAAGTTAAACACATTTTCGCAACAGGGCCTTCTCTGTTTCTGCATCAACTCTACTGAATTAATTCCCTGTTAACATCAAATACAACGACGCCCTAAACGACACGTGTTCTCATGTCTCTTCGAGCCACAGGTTGTCATATCCAAGTATGTATATATTTACATTCAAGATAGTCTGAAACATGTATCATTATATAGATACATTTATTTAACCAAATGTGACATTTATATGTTTTTATTTTGAAAACTGACCTCAACTGTTTCCAAGAATAATTGTTCATTCATAAACTTTATTAGACTTGCGTAAAAAGTCGAATTAAACAAACGGGCTCAGCACACTGTAGTTTTCCCATTGGCTACCATGTTAACGTTTTGTGTGATTATAAGAAAACGTGACCTATAAAGGTGCTTAAACTTCTCACCTGCTGTTATTATCATCTCATTGACATGCTGGTCGAGTTTAGTCAAAATCTAATATTTCTAGCTCTCGTAAAATGCCTGTAAGTGTGACACCCGTCAATATTTACGAATGGGTGCAGGCCGTAATCCGGCTAAACGGTCAACTAGCCAAATTGCTGCCAAATACCCTTCCGCTTAGTAAAATCAGCTACCAATGCACCATTTTACTGTCAACAGCTTCTACAATCACACCTGGAAATCTGACTACTCAAATGCACTTATGTCAGAGCAGGTGAATTAAAACAAAAAAAATCATTTCTCAAAAATAAATTGCACTTTTTCGTAACCAAGCAGGAAGTCCAACAGTGTCCTGACCCAAGTCGAATTAAACAAACGATGTTACCTGAACTTAATGCCGTGATCTCGCGTGAGGTTGTACGCCCGATACACCATCTTGTTGACGTTGTCTCGGCGCCAATCAGCACGCGACAGTCCGCCCCCGCTAGCCTCGTATTCGGCCCATGTTACGTTGTCTGGGAAGTCAACGCCGTCTACCGGATACGGGTAGAAGTAGTCGTCAAAGTGAATGCCATCCAAGTCGTACCTGTGGGTATCATCTTGCTGTACGAGTTACAGAGCATCAACGACGAGCAACATACAAACATGTTTTGTGCATACCGAACACATTCAGACATCAGTATCCTACGTTCCACATTGAGTTGCTCGCCGTTGCGATACCATTATATTCATACAAATGTGGATTTAATCATGCATCATAGTTCTCACACCGTGGTTTATTGGCAATACAGCCCGGATGGTATAAATCGGAGTTGTCTGTTCATTGATTTAGTTTATGTGTTTGATAATTAATTATCTGGTATTTATTATCGATCAAACCTTGTCCTAATGGTTGATCAACAACGTTCTTGAACGTTTTGGTAATGTGTACATACCAGTTGGCAGGTGTTAGAAACAATTGTGAAACGAGTCTCCACGTCTGTTCATTCATGCGTACCCACTACTAACATTAAACTACGTTAAATTGCATTTTCATTAGTAAATGCGTATGGGCATCTGCAAACCCAAAACAACAATTTACCTTGTCGCGAGATCTTCCAAGACGGACTCCAAGTGATCGGCAACTTGCGTCGATCCAGGATCCATCCACAAATAGTGGCCGTATGGGTAAGCAAACTCATGCAACCTGTTGATTAAATTAATAATTTGTGTTCTCATATATGCCCCAAGTTATGTTATATTATTGTTTAAATAACACATATTTTGGCACATTCATATATACATTGCACTTAGTTTAACAAAATATTAAATAGGCTACTCCCTTTTTCAGGAACTTAGCAAGTTACTTTCTTAGAAATAACACCGGAAATATTGACAGTAGCACACGTGAGCACACACTGCCCTGTATGTTGAAGTACACAGCACCATACCTGAGGCACGCAGGCCTGTGGGGAATATCCCGTTGAGAAGGAGGCAAAGAGACGGAAGATGGAGGAGGAAGAGCAGAAAGATTCCATCGTGTCTAAAGATGATTTTTTGAATTATCGTCGAGTATTGGTCAGGCAGCTAGTAGTTGTATTGCAAAAAATACTTACTGCGCGAACATGTTCTAATGTTGTTAATATGTCGTTGTAAACCAGCGACCAATGAAAGAACGTTCCATGTATGAACGCGATGCAAAATGACTCGAGAAATATCACGCCGCCACACAACGTTTATATATATCAATAACAATAAAAAATACAGCAGCCAGTGAGAAATCTAACAAACCTATTTGCCACATGATTCGGAGTGAGACCGTCCCAATTGGGCGCCATGTTAGCACGGTAAGGATTCAGCCATGCGTGCACCTCGATACCCCGCGCATGCGCCTCACTAATAACAAAGTCGAGCGGGTCCCAAGGGGGAAACGGTTCTCTGCCCTGTTTTCCCGTCAAGTAGCGACTCCACGGCTCTAATGTTGACGAATAGAATGCATCTCCCGCCGGCCGGACTTGGAAGATGATGGCGTTTATATTAAGACCCTGCATAATGTCGAGGTACACCGTCATTTCCTGTTGCTGCGTGGCTGGCGAGGACGAGGCACACGCCGGCCAGTCGATGTTGCCGACGGTAGCGAGCCAGAGACCACGGAACTCTTTCTGCGGGTATGACGCTAAACACAACGTAACATGAAAACAGGATAGCTGATACTTATCAATAAAATTATATTACAAGCACGGTACCTAAAAGGAATCGAATAATCCTAAGTTAAGACAGTTAAGCTCCATGAAATGTGTTGAATTCACAGGTGTGAATGTTGTACGAACACAGTTAAGGATTGTACATGCTATATCTTAAAGTATGATAGTGAATGTTTCGTGAATACAGTTAAATTTGTTATAAACGTACACTATCTTAGCGTTTGATCGTAACTGTTGTGTAAACAGAGTTAAGGGTGGTAAGCTATCTTAAAGTCTGGTTGTGACTCTTGCGTGAACATAGTTAAGATTTTAAGTAAGTGTCATAATCCTCTATTAGCAGTTTAACGACCATGCTGAAACATAATGTTACATGTGTCCACTTTGTGAAATAATACCTTTGTGACACTGGTGCGATCCGGCCTCAACCAAGATTTCACCTGGCACCCACCCGACCTGGAATAACTGACCTACACATCAACTGCATCGCAATAAATAAACGAGCATATGCACCATGTGTAACAGCATAGCATTCCCTCGGTGAATCACTGAATTCTGACTCCCGCACACGAAGACGTAGAACATTAGAATACGGAACACAAACGAAACTGAGCACCGCAAGGTAACAATCTCACGATAACAATGTGTGTGTGTGTGTGTGTGTGTGTGTGTGTGTGTGTGTGTGTGTGTGTGTGTGTGTGTGTGTGTGCGTATGTGTGTGTGTGTGTGTGTGTGCGTATGTGTGGGCGCGCGCGCGCGCGTGTGTGTGCTTATGCTTGCGTGTGTACTTTTGAGTGTGTGTGTGTGTGTGTGTGTGTGTGTGTGTGTGTGTGTGTGTGTGTGTGTGTGTGTGTGTGTGTGTGTGTGTGTGTGTGTGCGTTCGTGTATTTAAATATTGCCAAATATGCATTGTGGGCGTTTTGAAAATAATTGGAGTTCAGAAGTCATAACGTTTACATATCCCTATTATAAAAGCCCAACCCACTGCAAGTGTATTCTATAACGAACAATTTGCAGCGATGTAAATATTTGTGCTGCGCATTTGTAGCCACTTCACTTGAAGTACCTGCTGGCGTTGTCGTACAAGATACCACAATGCTCCGTCTGTCGGACACATAGCCGTATCGCCCTGGTAGATGACACAGTCGCCATCTCTCGCACGCGCCACCACCGTGCCGCCACACACTGCCGAGCAGAACAACACTCGTTCAGAACTAACAAGAACGAAAAACAAACAATTTTTTTACGTGGCGAATTTGAATAGTTAGAGGGCGCCACAATAAAGTTGGCAGTACCTATACATTCAACATTCACTATTACCTATACATTCAATGGTATACATTCAACATTTCTATTACCTATACATTCAAAGTTATACATTCAACATTCACTATTACCTATACATTCAATATTCACGCTAGGATAAATTTTAATATTCGAGGAACAAACAAGGTCGGTTTAATTACGGTATATTCTTGAGAATTTGAAATGAGCTATATTGCTATTTCTATTCGATCATAATTATGTATTTGACACAATTTCATGTACGTTTCTGTACATTGACTATGATATTCATAAATGGAAAGTGTTGTACTTTGCGCATACTAATTATTTAGTTGTGGGAGAAAGTGCAGTCTGCAACATTGCTCCTTCTTCTCACGAGGTTATAACAGTAACAATAGCCAAATCTTTAAGTCCTTCTCATTCAAACATACCATATCAATCATACTTATATCGTTATCCGAGTTAAGAACATTTATTTACACATATATTGACCAAGGGTATATTATATACTCGCTAATCTGTTTTGTTTGAGAATGGAAGTTTGAATAAGGCACCTACTGTAGTGTTCAGTTGCCTTTCTGTTACACTGTGACGATAGTCTACTTTATGAATGGCCAATAAAACCAAATGTGTGGGATTAGTAGAGTTAGTTTTATTAAAGTAAACAAATTGCGCCTGGATAGTAGGTCGTATCGTTGATTATTACGACTGAAATGTATTTGTACTTGACCTTATATACCTGCATTGTATAAGTTTCGATGAACTTGTAAACTTGATACCATCACTGACACACGCACGCACGAGCACACGACATTTACACACACACCTCTCCCTCTCCCTCTCCCTATCCCTCTCCCTCTCCCTCTCCCTCTCCCTCTCCCTCTCCCTCTCCCTCTCCCTCTCCCTCTCTCCCTCTCCCTCTCCCTTTCCTCTCCCTTTCCTCTCCCTCTCCCTTCCCTCTCCCTCTCCCTCTCCCTCTCCCTCTCCCTCTCCCTCTCCCTCTCCCTCTCCCTCTCCCTCTCCCTCTCCTTCTCACTCTCCTTCTCCCTCTCCCTCTCCCTCTCTCTCAAATACTCAGAGACACGCCCGCATGCTCGCCGGCACGTCTGCGCTCACGCACACACACACACACACACACACACACACACACACACACACACACACACACACACACACACACACACACACACACACACACACACACACACACACACACACACACACACACACACACACACACACACACACACACACACACACACACACACACACACACACACACACACACACACACACACACACACACACACACACACACACACACACACACACACACACACACACACACACACACACACACACACACTTAAAACGGTATAACGAAGCGTCTCAATATATTGTTTCAATTAACAAGTGAAGTTGTCGAGTGATTAAGAGACGACGCGTTGTGTACCTGTCTCCGTGACGTTGACGCCGCTGCCGTCTGTCACACACAGGCAAGTGCCGTTGGTCAGCGAGCCGTGACCACTGTCCCAGGGCCGAATCACCAGGAGCACAGTCACAACGACTGCAGTGACAGCCACGCAGAGTATTGCAGCAACGACAACGAGTATACTTCGTGCGTCCATGTTGAAAGAGTATTGGCGACTGCGGTGTTACCCAAGAGCTCAGCGGACGGAATGTATAAAGAAGACTATTGATACCACTGCGTCACTCTGATACGGAAGTAACCTTTACCCGCCGTCCGCGTGGTGGCGTCATACTGTAAACCCGCAAAGTATATATTTTATGGAATACGCTTAGGTCGATGATTGGGGTCGAATTTTCGATGATACCCGTAAGCTAATTTGGTAAAGAATGTTCCTCGTTTGTGCAGCTACGTATGCAATTTGAAATTTAACTGGAAGCCTTTGATGCCAACCGTAAGTGAGGTGGAGTTGAAGATCCATTTTTTAAAACAGCCAACCTAGTGTGATACAGCTCTGAGAATATGGGAACTCCAGAATCCAGGGGTGATCCTGAACATGGGAAATAGAGACAGTCACTGACTCGATGCTGTAACCTCAAAAAAGGACCTCGGATTAGCTGTTAACCTACAGCTCAGTTTATCTGACCACATTGAGAACAATGTCAAGAAAGCCAACCGATTACTGGGAAGTTTAGTAAGAACGTTCTGGCATCTCAATAAGGAGACGTTCGTAACGCTGTACAAAACAATATCTAATGATGATTTCCAAGGGATTTTTAACACATGCTCTATCCTTCACATTTCAGAAAAATGATGATACCATATGGAAACCGAAAGTGCAGATAGGATTGCGTTATGTAATATCGATGTTACTGTGTAGTAGTGTGTTTAGCCGTGCACCTCTGTATTGCAGTTCAAAACGCACTAGCTAGAACGTTATACTCAACCGCTATGCGAATATCAACTTATTAAAATATATGTGTCTTATGGCAGTGTTGCGTAGTGGTTAGTACACTGTGAACTGCATAGTTCAGGTGTGTTGCAGGCGAAAGGTCAATTGGAGGCAGGGGAATTTCACTAGACACAAATTTCAAGTGTTTATGTATTCTTTAGCTGATCGTTGGCAGAATGTTCAAGTAGTGTTGATGAAGTGAATATAAGTATAGCGACAACAAATTGGCAAAGATGACACGCGATGTTGATATACGACCCGCAAAAAGGGATGCAAATACTTCAAAATAAATATATTACATGGGGAGGAGCAGGTAAGTAGGAAACATTTTGAAAAACATTTTAATGCGAACAAAATAGGGTATGCAAACCTATTGTAATATTTCATTTTATTTTCGTCGGTCTAAAAAAAATTCCGGCAGTCTTTAAAAGACTGCTTTTCAGGACTTTTGCAATGATTAGTTGTCTTTTTTTATCACGTTGATTTTTTTCTGAGGCAAGGGTCGAGGGTCGGCATCATAACCAAAAAAATTTGCTCTTGAAAAAATTCATAGGGTCGCACGGAAATACTAGGGACGGTCGAGTTACCGGAAACACTGGTATTATTTTGTTTGTCCTAAGTTAATCAAATATTTTGTGAACGATAGTCTGCTTTGAAACCTATTATGCAAAAACAAATTTTAAGATGTTTAAGAGCTTTTTGACCTTCATATCGAGGAGTCCCCAGCTAGATGGCTCTCGTTGTCTCCATTTCCAAACACGGCGTATTTGTTTTAATCGTAGTAGGCTTAAGTAAGCAAGACAGAGTCAATATCGACAATCGCAATAATACAATATAGCAGTAACGCGACACAGAAAGGCTGGAGTACGCCTCGTCCTGTAATTAATACTCCAGCCTGCACGAAGCATCAATGGCGCGCTGCGCGTTTTCGCGAGCTGGGTTGTACACATATTGGTACAGCGCTGAAAATTGTACTTTGATTGTTGACAAACACGCGTCGCGAAGCTTATCAATAACTCGACAGTTGACCAGTACAGCAATGACGTACACTGACCTAGATCGAGTTGTTGTCGACCGCGACATATTGCGTCTGACGAAGAAATCGTTATAACGATGTGGAAGGTTGGCAACAACTGCCGCAGCGTGGGCAGGCATTTGCAACGGAAGTCCTTTGCTGACGGAAGTCGTCGATGGATGTCCACTGTTGAGGTCAACGCCGACGACAATGTCCGGCGAACTGACCAGAACTATGACAACGCCAGGCCGTGCAGTGAAATACCCGGGCCGAGAGGATTGCCGTATGTCGGCACATTGTTCGAATACACGCGAGGTAGGAGGTTCTTCACGGGTGTTTTCTCTCTTTACTGGTCTCGTACGGTGCAAAGACCTCAGCGCAAGTGTTTTAATTATTTGCCTCTGGTTCAGATCTATGAAGTGTGTGTGTATATTTGTGTGCGTGTGTGTATGTTTGTGAGCGTGTGTATGTGCGCGTGCGTTGACACGTGCGTGTCTGAGCGTGTGGCGCCGTAGTGCAGTGGCTAGAGCTTCGGACTCTCGACCAAGAGAACCCGGATTCGAATCATGTACAAGTTCGTTAACTATACATTGCTCCAGTTCACTCAGCTGTATAAATGAGTACCTGGCTATAGACAGTGGTGGATATGTGTGTACGAGTAGTAGGAACACTGATTTTCCGTTTAAAAAAGGCAGATTCCGTTTCAAATCCGTTTCAAAATTCCGTTTTAGCCAAAAAACAAATTCCATTTCAAATGACGCATTTTTTTGGGTCAAATTACACATTTTATGTTTAAAAAACTGGCTAAAGAAGACAATTTCTGTTCAGAAAAGAAACATTTTATTTCAAAGTTAACTTTGAAAAATAATACATTCTGTGAAATATCAAAAATATCACAGTGTTATGATCTCTGCATCTAAATAGTACAGTTTTACGGTGAGGTTAACTTTTCTAACAACTGTGAATGTTTAAATCACTGTTTGCTGTTTCACTAATAATTTTGTTCAACCATTAATTTTTTACCTAGCGCTATATATGACGCCATCCAACGGAATGTGTTAGAACTACAAAACGCGGACTATCTCACTTTGAGCCAGTGTATCCTAGGCTGTTGTTACTCCTTCGCGTTTTGTGTTCGAATAGGTCTGAGGTTTGCCAAAAGGTCTGAAGGTTGTTTCTGGGGTGGAAATTACCGTAGAATCCGAATATCCATTTCTTACAAAATTCTATTTGAAAAATTGTTCATAATTTGCAATGGAAGTGGGGCACCCTCAAATCACACCTAATGTGTTTCACGTCGCGTCGTAGCCGTAGGCCTATGCAACAGATTCAGTATTATGATTTATGAGTAAAAAGAGCGCGTAGTCACCACGGACAGATTTATATAAGGTATCAAATGAAAGCCGAGTATATGCTGGTTCTGTAGTAGTGTTTGAGTGTGTTCTATCTACGTCATGTCATGACCTACGAAGCTGTATGTGACCACACTCAAATTGGGCACGAGAAGACGTTCGAAAAAAGACAATTTTTACAAATGTGGGCCAATAGAGGTCACCAGACATTACCTCATCTGTAGTGTCGTACATACAAGCACTTACGGTAATTACTGGAATCCAGCTGGCGGCACTTTGATGCGACATAATAAATAGCGTGGTTGCGTGATTCAATTCGGTGTTTGTGTATGTAAGAGAACACTATATTTGGCGACGAGGACGGGATGGCTTCACTGATCAATTGTTTACCGGCGATAGCATCGTTCGGCGTAAACTGCGAACCTACAAATGTTGGCCAACGTTGGCAAATCTGGAAAAAACAACTCGAGTACTATATTATCGCCTGCGGCGTAACTGACATTGCCCAAAAGCGTGCACTGTTTCTGCATTTGATTGGCCCTGAGTGTCAAGAAATATTTAGCACATTCACAGATACGGGTGACGATTTCGAAGGGGCACTAGAAAAGTTTGATGCGTACTTCATGCCAAAAAAGAACATTCCCTTTGAGAGACATCTATTTAGGCAAGCTAATCAGAATGTGGGTGAAACCGTGACCCAGTTTGTGACCAGGCTACGTAAATTAGCAGACACGTGTGAATTTAGGGACACTAAGGAAGATAACATCCGCGATCAGGTTGTTGAAAAGTGTCGATCACATCAGTTGAGGAAACGCCTGTTGCGTGAAGACGATCTTCAGCTGTCAGATGTGCTGTCTATTGCTAGAGCGATGGAGGCAGCCGATTCGCAGGCAGAACAGATACAGCCCAGCACTGCTACTACTGTAAACCATGATGTGTGCTCAATAAAGTCGCAACAACATGCACATTACGGTAGAAGGAACGCAAAACGCAGTCTACCCAACAAAGATGATAAACAAAGGCAATGTTATCGGTGTGGTCGACTTGATCACTTTGCGAAGAACTGTGATGTTACTCGTGGAAAAACTTGTAATAAATGCGGGATGCAGGGACACTTTGCTGTGATGTGTAAAACCAAATCAACACAACACAGTAAACCAAACCAGAACGTGCGCTGTGTAGAAACAAATGAGTCTGATGAGTTTACGTTCTCAGTCCACACGTCCACAGACAATCGCAAAGCTACAATCGAGGTCGATGTTGGGGGTATATCAATCAACATGCTCATTGACTCGGGATCCAGTGTGAACATTATTTCGCAAGAACTGTGGGAGACACTGAAAGAATGCAAAATAAAATGCACCTGTAACAAATCCGGCAAGGAGGTATTTGCGTATGGAAACACTCCTCTGAATGTTATAGGGACGTTCACAGCTGAAACAAAAACGAACAATACGAATGGAGTCGAAGAATACGTCGTTGTCAGTGGAAGTGGTAGACCACTCCTGGGGTGTAAAACATCAATAGAGAGGGGGATCTTGAACTTCGATCACTGTAACGCAGTCTGTAGACAGGGACCGCTAGTCGCGGATGACGTCATTCAGATGTATCCGGAATGCTATGACAGATTTGGAAAGTTGAAAGACTATCAACTGAGTCTGCATATTGATGACAACATTCGCCCAGTCGCACAGCCATTGAGACGAATTCCTTACTCAATGAGAGCTAAAGTTGAGTCGAAATTAGATCAACTCGAGGAAATGGACATCATTGAGAAGGTCACCGGCCCGACGAAATGGGTCAGCCCGGTGGTTGTTGTGCCTAAATCATGTGGCGAAATCAGGCTTTGCGTTGACATGCGCATGGCAAACGAAGCGGTCATCAGAGAACGACATCCAATTCCGACGGTAGATGAAGTCTTGCACGATGTCAATAACGCAGTCATGTACAGCAAACTCGACTTGCGATGGGGTTATCATCAAATCGAACTCGACCCCAAATCGCGTGAAATAACGACCTTCGTGACACACAAAGGCATCTACCGTTACAAGAGACTAATGTTCGGCATTAGTTCAGCACCCGAGATGTACCAACATGCGATTCAGCAAGTGTTGAAGAACTGTGAGCGGGTGCACAACATATCCGATGACATACTCGTATATGGGACAACTATCGATGAGCATAACAAACGTCTTCTGAACGTCATGGAAGCCCTGAAAGAGAATGGACTGACTCTCAACAAAACAAAGTGTCAGATTGGAGTCAGCGAGATCACATTCATGGGGCACCTGTTATCAAACAGAGGTATCGCGCCAACGGCGGAGCGCGTCAAAGCGGTGAAGAACACAAAGACTCCGCAAACAGCCGCAGAAGTTAGCAGCTTCCTAGGACTCGTGAACTTTTGTAGTCGCTTCATTCCACAACTGGCCACAGTGGCAGAACCGATGCGGAAGTTGACACGTAAGAGTGCAGAATTCATCTGGAATGAAGAGCAACAACAAGCGTTCAACAAACTGAAAGCACTGATGTCAGATGCTGAAGTCTTGGCCCACTTTGACCAGAACGCGACAACCAAACTTATTGTCGACGCGAGTCCAGTCGGTCTTGGGGCAATATTGGCCCAGAAATGTCACGACGACACATTCAGAGTAGTGTGTTATGCCAGTCGATCGTTAACTGATGTCGAAAGGAGATACTCACAGACCGAGAAAGAGGCGCTTGGAATCGTATGGGCGTGTGAGAAGTACCACATGTACCTGTACGGCGTGGAGTTTGAACTGGAAACTGATCATCGTCCGTTGGAAGTAATCTACTCGCGGAAATCAAAGCCGCCGAGTGCGAGGATAGAGAGATGGGTATTGCGTCTGCAGCCATACAACTTTACTGTGAAATATCGACCAGGCGCGACAAATGCAGCCGATTCGCTATCGAGATTGTCGTGTGTCGAAATCGAAGAGGCGAGAAGAAACCTTGCAGAAGAGTACGTGTGTTTCGTTGCAAGACATGCTGTACCGAATGCGCTCCTTCCAAGAGATGTAGAAACTGTATCAATGACAGACAAGGAACTGGCTACTGTGCGAAAGTGCATTCAGACTGGAAATTGGAACAACCAGCCGATTGACAAGCAGTATATTACTGTACAAAGTGAGCTGTCATGCGTGGGAAATATCGTACTGCGTGGTACGAGGTTGGTGATGCCCAGCAGCTTGAGGAAGCAGACGTTGATGCTAGCCCACGAAGGACATCAAGGGATAGTGAAAACCAAACAGAGGCTCAGATCAAAAGTATGGTGGCCGGGAATGGACAAAAGCGCCGAAGCAATATGCAAAACATGCCATGAGTGCCAACTTGTCGGTGCGGCTGCGCGTCCAGAACCGTTGATAACAACACCGCTACCGAACAGGCCTTGGGAATATTTGGCTGTAGATCTCATGGGTCCGTTCCCAACAGGAGAAAGTGTGCTAGTAGTCGTTGATTACTACAGTAGATTTTTCGAAATTGCAATAATGAAATCGACAACAACAAGTGTGATCATTGACCGGCTCGATGACATGTTCGCGAGACATGGAGTTCCGCTAAAAATTAAAAGTGACAACGGGCCGCAGTTTGTGTCGGATGCATACAGATGCTATCTGCAGGAGAATGGAATCGAACAGCTTCACTCGACTCCACTATGGCCCCAGGCCAATGGTGAGGTGGAACGACAAAATCGAACGATCCTGAAGGCTATCAGAACTGCGCATGCCACAGGAGGAAATTGGAGACGGGAACTGAACAAATTCCTTCTGGCGTACCGGGTAACTCCACACACGACTACGGGGGTGGCACCCGCAGAGCTCATGTTCGGCCGAGCATTGCGCACCAAACTACCTGAAATTAGTGATCGTGAACGAACTCTGGTTGACAAACACGTGCGAAGACACGACAGCGTGCTTAAGATGAAGGGGAAACGCTATGCTGATCGGCAACGCAGAGCATCGCCAAGGGACATAGAGATCGGAGGAAAAGTCTTGTTGAAACAGACCCGACAAAACAAGCTGACAACAAACTTTGAAAGCGAGCCGTATGACGTGATTGGAAGAAACGGCAGCGAAGTCGTAATCGAACGTGATGGCGCTGTCTACAAGCGGAATGCATCGCATCTGAAGAATTATCTGCAGGACACCGGTGATCAGCACGTTGTGACAGACGCAGCTGAACCGATTGCTGTGGAGCTTGATCCGCAGTGCGACGATCAAGGGCACAGTCGAGCGTCGGCACAGCCGTCACCGCGCAAATCGACTCGTGACCGCAAGGCTCCTGCCTGGCAGGACGATTTCGTGGTCAACTAATTGTAATGCTGTATGATCTCAGAGAGTGTAGGCGGATCGCTGCTCTCTAGATCTTAATGTGTAATCATGTTAATTTCAATACCATAGTGTAGACGGACTGCTGCGCTTTGTATTCTTACCTGTTGTTGATGTGCACATTGTTCCGTGCTTTGTAGTTTTGTAGTGAGTGAAAAGGAAAAGGGATGTAGTGTCGTACATACAAGCACTTACGGTAATTACTGGAATCCAGCTGGCGGCACTTTGATGCGACATAATAAATAGCGTGGTTGCGTGATTCAATTCGGTGTTTGTCTATGTAAGAGAACACTATATCATCCACCTAGACATCACGCTACATGAACAGTGACATACCAAAATAGAACTATGAAATACATGTACAAGTCACATGGTACAAGAATTGTATCAATATATCAGTTTTTCAACTAATACAAATTAAGCTAATATGCACAGGTGTGGGGATGAAACTACTGGACCAAATGACACATCTTTAACAAATTGTCTTTTCTGCTAACATTACAAAAATCAAGTTGATATGATATCATGGAGCCGAGAAATTGTGTTTTAACGGAAAGGGTTGTAACGGTGAAAATTGACATACCATTCGTACACCAATTTGACTGACTACACATCGAAACACCAATCACCATGTTACCGATAAATGTTATTATTATGTTCATATTTAACTGTTCCACTAATCTGAAATGCTTAGCAATAATAATAGTAATAGTTACAACTAGCTACCCTGTTGAAACGCAGATCATTGACATCAATTGTGTGTGCTACAGCACAACTTTTACGGTTCATTCCCAAGTTGGCACGAAATTGGATGACCCACGTAAGTGCAATTGCGCCGGTATTTTGTGCACAACAATTTAGTATAGTGAAAAAGTAGTTATGTAATCTAACACACCAACCCCTTAGAAATACATACTTGACAAGAACGATGAGTTTAAAATGTATACCGACAAGTTAGGCGACATTTTGAAAAAAGACAGTAGCCAAGATTTGCTTGTATGTAGACAGCCGAGGGCACAGTATGGCTGAATTTTAGGCCTAATGTTCTTTCTAGGTAGACGTTACTCCTTAGAACAACTTGTTTGCATAATTGGCTAGATGTAGTATATTTTGTATCACAATAACCGTCCTTTATCTAATGGGTGCTGCATCCTATGTAACCAATGCGTTTTGTTACTGCAAGCGTGTTTTTATAGTTTTTCAATTTTTGTTGACCAGTAGAATATTACTTTCACAACGGGGACTTAAATCGTACAACTTGATGGCAAAACGACTGCTGGGTTGCAGTTAAACCATTTGACGACAAGACATGGAGGAAGTTGCAGATAGCAACAATACAAGACAGCTTATATAAGACGTTCAAGTATTTTGCCACAAAATTACCAGATCAGTGTAATTTAACCATGGGTAACCACACAAAGTTTGTCGGATCGTCCTACCACTCATAGGAGTAAACACATGCAGATACTGATTACATTTCAGCGTCGTCGTCCATCTTAAAATTAAGAAAATGACATTTGACGCCTTGTTCTGTTTGTTCGTTTTATGGTCAATGATATCCGGCTGTTCCCAACACTCCTCTTTGTATTCCGGTGTGCCAGGTCCGTTCAGTCCAGAGACATACCACAAGGCGCTGATGCAACGCTACTTCAAATACGGCAACATCTTCAAAGAGACCATTTCTGGAGAGACCATTGTGCATCTGTTTGATCCGGACTACATCCAGACCGTCTACCAGCACGAGGGAAAGATCCCGCACATACCTCCACTGCTGGAAACTACACAAATGTACCGGAAGCTCCGGGACATGTCACCGGGTCTGGGAAACATGTAGGTGGTCACATTAAAAAAATCAGTCAGCGGGTATCAGGTTAATGTGTCTGGAATAGTACGATATTTATGGCGCATAGTCTCTGTGCGGTAGATATCCTTCACTAACATTGGTGAATTGATCGGTCTAGTAGTAGTCTACGCGAGGAATCACTTTTCCATATGTTGTATCACTTTTAGCAATGGAGATCGAGGGTTCTGTTCACGTGACGTAATCATCTTTTCTTACTGGATTACCATTAGTAGTAGATACGAATGTTACTCTCTACGCGACACATTCCTCAATATTACTAATGTATTGGCATCAGTAAAGTGAATGGAAGAGATGTAAAATTTCTGCGACATAGTCCAGTCACTAGCCAATTGTCTTTAGTGAATGGGGACGCATGTTACGGTCGACACAACACAGTCATTTCAATAACTTAAACTTATTGTTTTCGGAAACGTAAATGAGCTTACGTGACATCATATAATATCCTATCCAATGTCCTTTAGTAACGGGGACGAGTGGTACCGCCTGCGCAGTGCGGTACAGCAGATGATGATGCGACCGAAGGCTGTCAGCGTCTTCCTCCCAAGCGTCAACCAAGTGGCCGCAGACTTCCTCGACAGACTCAAACGAATATGTGATCCACTGACTGGGGAACTGCCGAACTTCACGAATGAAATCATGAAGTGGACATTCGAATGTAAGCATGAACGTGGGCGTACTAGTTAACTCGGTATAGAAATGAATAACACGAAAATATATGACGAAGAGAGCGTGTGAGTGTATTGTTTTATGCATTTCCTGCAGGGTAGTTGGGGCGTCTTGGGCTTTGGTCTTGGATGAAATTACTTGGTGTTCGAACATATCGTTTTTGCTAACAGTGAAGCGCTTCCTCTAAGCTATCAAAGGTATGATGTGGTATGGTGGTAGTGTGTGTACGTGTGCGTGTCCGTGCGTGGGTGCGTGCGTGCATGTGTTAATAATATGATAGAATTATATGCAGACAGGTATATTGTTCCAGAAAACAAATATGCTGTGTTATTGGGTAGGGCCTGTACTTGGACAAATAATAAAAAAACATCCAAAGACTATTTTCAAACGGAGTTGCTATATACAGTGTAAAACAAAGATGCGTGAGTGAAGTCAATTATTATTCCAATTCAATATCAAAATTAATATGAGAATAATCATTGCTGTGTCCTCAGCTAGCGCTATGACGTGTTTTGAGGAGAGACAAGGTTCCTTCGAAGACAACACAGACTCGTTCACGCAGAGCATGATTGACGCCAATAACAAGATATTCGCCCTGTCCATGAAGCTACGCTTCGGCATACCGTGGTTCCGATGGCTGCCAAGTCCAACATGGAAAACGTTGGTTGACAATGAAGACTATTTCTTCCGGTAAGTGACAATGACGTCGATGGACAAAACAGCAGAATGGATGACGTCGGCTTCAGTTTGACGCCGTCGGGTGCTAGGCATGTACAATCAAGGGCCCAAGAGTAGCTAGCTGCACAAAAATGTTTTCTGTCGAAACCTCATTTGAACTCAAGTTACAGATTTCAAACTCCCTGAAATGTGTCATGAACAGACGATTGCGTTTCCGTTTAGGTTTACAACAGGTGTTTTTCCATTGTGGTATAATCTCTTGGTCTATTGCTAAATAGTGCCGAAGTAGATCTACCTCAAGGCCAATATATCACGGTATAATTTTTAACAGATTTTAAATCTTCATAAATCGCAGGAGCGTTTACCTTTTCGCACGCAAGCCCCTCTCGACAAGCTGCAGCGCGAGGCTTGCGATGCCAGATCCTCGTCACCATCACGCATAGTCGTAGATCTAACGCTTTGTGTGCAATATTAGGAGGCCTACTTGGGATTTCTGTGTATCATAGCAGACAGTCGACGTTGTTGCTTTTACAACTGAGTTTTTGCATACAGCAACGGGCAGCAACTGGTTGACAAGACGGTGGCCAACATACAGAAGTTGGTCGAGAAAAACCAGCTAGAGGAGGGACAGTACAACTTCCTGACGTACCTACTCGGCCGGAAAGAACTCAGTTTCCGGGACGTCAGCATCATCACGTTGTCGCTGTTCAACGACGGGCTCAAAACGGTGAGTTCGTTGGAGTAGTTGGTTAAAGTAACCTTGTTTATTCCGCTACCCGAGCAAGGGATGGTAACAGTACTAAATTCAAAACAAATATTTGAAGTATATATGCATGTAGATATGCATGTGTATTGTATTGTGTATGTATTGTGTATTCCCATACGGAAGCATACACGCATGCACGCACGCGCACACACACCCACACATGCACGCATGTACACACATACACAAACAAGCACACGGACACACACGCGCACACACGTTTCAAGAACACATATATATATATAGTAAATACAGTAATAAGTAACGTTAGCACTGTAATTTGTGATAGCTTAGGATAACTTAGGATAACTTATATAAGATTATATATATATATATAATATGAATGATTTTATTAGATATGTAAATATAAAAGCGTAACATAATCTCTGTATGTCAGTTTTGTCTTCTTTTCAGACGTCTCCAACGACGGTCGGTCAGGTGTACTGTCTGGCTACAAACCCTGACAAACAAGAACAACTGTACGAAGAAATCCAGAAGGTGGCACCAAACAAGGACGAGCCCGTTACTAATGAGATGCTCAGTCGTCTGCCCTTCCTTAAGGCGTGTATCAAGGAAGGATTCAGGTGCGATTTTGGTTCGTCATCTTTCAGGTGTACCTTAATAATTATAATTTCCAATGGGGTCTCTGAAAAAACTATACCAATGTGTTGGCATAATTCTATTACCTTGCATACACTAACAATAATCGATGAGTATATATTTCGTTCGGAGCCTTTTTATTCGTTGGGTACTGTTACGTTGTTTCTTTTTTAACGTTAGGCCTAATTGTTTCTTTCCAGGTTTTTTCCAATAGGAGTTGAAGTTTCGCGAATACCTCAAAAGAACCTAGTGATTGGTGGCTACCAGATCCCAGCAGGGGTAAGCCAAACTTGTATCACACATACACAAAAACACACAGACAGGCAGGCAGGCAGGCAGGCAGGCAGGCAGGCAGGCAGGCAGGCAGGCAGGCAGGCAGGCAGGCAGGCAGGCAGGCAGGCAGGCAGGCAGGCAGGCAGGCAGGCAGGCAGGCAGGCAGGCAGGCAGGCAGGCAGGCAGGCAGGCAGGCAGGCAGGCAGGCAGGCAGGCAGGCAGGCAGGCAGGCAGGCAGAGGCAGGCAGGCGCGCGCGCGCACGCACGCACGCACGCACGCACACACACACACACACGCTGTAATATGTTTTCTGAGCTTTATCATCGAACCGTTCGCTGCACCAGTAATGTAGACTGCTTGCCAAACATTGCGCTGACATCGCACAGTACCTGAGCATACACAACCGACTGACATGTTGTGTCATAGACCCACCTGCAGTTGAACAACAACATGTTGTTACGTCTTGACGAATATTTCGACGAGCCTGAGTCGTACATCCCGGAGAGGTGGACGAGAGGGGAACTGACAGAGAAGGTTCATCCTTACCTCTTGCTTCCGTTTGGATACGGACCGAGAACTTGCGCTGGTTAGTTCGACATGTGTTACTGAAAACAGTAATTGTTTCCAAATACAATTCTCCGGTTAATTGGTAACATCTTCAAATGCAAACATCCGTCCTCCTGTCACATACCGGCATATAGTTATTTTCTTACTGGGAACGTTTTTCGACCTGTAATGTTTGATACCGTAGTCTATGTCTACAGCACCATGGTGTCGGCTTTGGTTTTCATATGTACATTAAATAGTATAATCTTACGTGAAATAAAAACTATTGAAACATATTAATTTTACTTGTAATACTAAGTTTGTATTGTTATATGATGTATGCCGTTTTACTGCACTGTTAATGATAGCATCAAGTCTGCTTGACAGGTCGCAGATTTGCTGAGCAGGAGATGTACGTGTTCATCGTGAAACTTCTGCAGAACTTCCGGGTCACGTGGCCGAATAAACAGCCAATGAAACAGAAGTATGAAATGCTCCTCAGACCGGATATACCAGCCGAGTTTCGACTTGTGCCAAGAGACTGAGATCAAAATTGTAAGAACAGAAATAAACGAGACTTCGTCATGTCGCAGACAATCGAATTATTGATTGGGATGGTGGGTGGATGGATGGGTGGGTGGGTGGGTGGGTGAGTGGGTGAGTGAGCGAGTGAGTGAATGAGTGAGTGAGTGCGCACACGCACCGCACCCGCACCCACACGCGCGTACATGTGTGCATCCCTTTAGAAACATGGACGCATTTCACGAGTGCCAATATGACGGTGGAACATCGTTATTTTCTCGAAATTGACAGCAGACTGCGCTGATTAGAGTATAGCAATTAGTAGTTATTCGCTCGTGTTGCTGTATATCCTTAGTATCAACAACGATTACATCAGGCAGAAAGAAAGAAAGAAATAGAAAGAAAGAAAGAACAAAAGAAAGAAATAGAAACAAAGAGAGAAAAAGAAACAAATATTTCCAAGCAGTTTCGCTTGGATAAGCGGAAAGTAGATTTGCCGTGAGGAAAGCGAATGTGTCCTTTGGATATTCTAAAATTATACGCACGCACGCACACACACATACACACACGCGCGCGCACGCACACCACATACACGCGCATACGCCGGGCAGCAGACTATGTATGCAAATGCTACCATCTAGAGACTACAGACGCCAAGCAATTGCTCCCATCCAGTAGATGGTAGCACTTGGCTAAGCAAAGATCAATCATAACAACATTTTAAACGCCAGGTTAGTCTGCATGCATCCCGATCTATTTAGAACAGAAAGGAGAACATATACAAACTCAAAGCCGAATGGAAAGTATTTCTCGAAATGCGTAATCAACTGTAGCAGAAAAAAAGTATTTCAAAATTGGAAACACAGTCGATTTTTTCAGCATTTAAAAATATTAATCAGGCGCGGTTCCAGGGGCATATCCCCCATTTTGATTGAGTGACCGTCAATGGGAGCTTAGTTGGGTGTATCTTGTGGATCCTGTGTGCGTATGTGGGGGTGCAGGCCCACTTTTTGGCCTAAATGAGGTGCAGTTGGAGGTTTCTGTAACAGACCTGCCACATGATACGGATTACGGTAATACACGTATCCGGTACGGATTTTGTCTATTTTTTAGTAATACGGCCGTACTCCATTTTGATACGGATTTCAATAACATTTAGAAAAATCTTTATATAGCTACACTATATACTTGAATGCATCACAAAACTATATTGCAGTCATCAGTCGAAAAAACCAACAGCTTTCGGTGCAATAAAGTAATCGTTTAACTTAGTGACTAACTACATCGAAAGAACGAACTAAAGCACCGACAATAGTCAGTGACTTAGTCCGTTGTAGCGCGCAATAGCCAATATATGGCGCGTTCGTAAATTGTAGATCTGAAAAATGCTGCAGGTGGCTCAACGGCGGGAAACAGCTAATCGCCACACCCGTAACGTTGTTGATTTGCGCACCATCAACTTCGACGATCGCTCCATCTAGCACAATGACTCGACAATCACGGTCAGTTTGATAGTGCACTCCTTCTTCGAGGGTGAAGATGTCACGCCAGCCGTCCGGGCGTCATTCATAAACGATGTGCGCGCATTTTACAGTGCGGTCGTGCGCAAGATGGTCGCAAAGTCTATGTTCGGCAACCCGGTGCTGCGCGACTTGACTGTTCTCGACCCTGCAGCCCGTGTGAACCTCACATACGAGCCGATTGTGCGTCTAGCAGCCCGTTTTGCTCCAGACGTTGATGCCGAATATCTGAAAGATGAGTACGAGAACTTTCAGCTGTTGGCCGATGACGCCATGCTGGAGGAGGATGGCCAAGCGCGGCAGATCGACCACGTCTCGTCTGACGCCGTTGCAAGCCTTCCGCTTCCCGCTGTTGGCAAAGGTGATGACACCGCTTCTCTGCCTCCCACACATGCAGCAATGCTGATATAGAGAGACTGTTTTCCATCTTGCGGAAAATACACACAGACGCACGCCACAGCTTGAATGCAGATACCATTACTCCGTACCTTCAGTGTAAACTGAACATCGACAGCCGCTGCCACCAGTTGGCTGTGTCAGCTGATATGCTGAGACTGGCTAAATCTGCAACGCATGCTGAGTCACAGTGATGAATGTAGTTTGTGGAAGATGTTGGGTATAATGTGTGAGTAATGAAATTACGTACTTGTTGTTATGGTATGTGCGATATATATGTATATATGAATGATACAGATTGATATAGATTCTTACAGAATTTTAAGTCAAAAATACAGATTGCAACCCCAAAAAAATGTGGCAGGTCTGTTGTAAGTCTCGATCAAGGGGGTATTTTGGAGCTTCAAGGGGAGGATCGATGCAGTTGGACGTTTTGGTAAGCCTTAAATAAGGGGTGGTGAGTGGCTGCGTCCTACACCGCCCTATGTTTAATGCATAAGGAGAAACTATATAGTGAAACAATTGTTTAAAATAGTTCTTAATACATTCGCTGAATGTTAAACGCTGATGTTAATTATGGAGAAAAAAACACTTTATATCAGTGGAACAACTTCTAATTTCTTCCCTATTTCACTTTTGTTCCTATTCAGATGAAATGTGTAATATTTCACGAATTATGCACAACTAGCGTATCTGCTGTGGCGCCACCTGGGGAATTGCTTACAACAGAAAGTAAACAACTAAAATAACTATCTTAAATGTTTGTTCAAATAAAGATAAGATTAAATAACTTCTACTGAGCGTAAATCCTTGGAAACCAAGCTCAGAGGCGCATCAAGACATACGCTAGGATTGGTCAATCTCAAAATCCATAAGCAGTATTCCAGCCAGTTGTCAATTGTTAGATCAAAGACTAATATGCTCCGAGGAGGCAAATGAATATAAACATGAAGTCTAAAGAGTCGAGTGAACTTGGCGCCTGAAACTTACACAGTTAACGTAGTAATAATAAATAATAAATTATAGATTGTGAAATAAAATGTCATTCATTGTCAGACAACATTGAGCATTTACGGACTGTTTTTGTTCCACCCTAAATAATTAATTACCAAATTGTTTAAATAAAATCAACTCCAACAATGTATGAATGCTAATACGACTTTTTCTGTATCATGTGTTTTAAAATCAAACAAATTGTTTAGAAATAGTTTTGTGTGGGGTTGTTTGGGTGGTTTGGGTGGTTTCTGGGCCCCACATTTATTCTGTTTAGATAGTTAATTATTGGCATTCCCATCGACAGATATGTACGACTCATCTACGTTTGTAAGGGGAATTGCCTTTTGCTATCTAGGTTGACGGCAATGCCCATTGTCTGTCTTTACCATTTAGTAATAATAATAATAAGATAACTTCTATTGCGCCTAAATCCTTGGAAACCACTACTAGTGTACATAATGTACTGGTATCTACCATTCCATAATGTCGTATACATCTACTAATATGGTGTACTACTACTACTAGTGTACATAATGTACTGGTATCTATCATTACCGTGGTACATCATGTTCTATACATATACTAATATGACGTACTACATAACGAGTAATATTAAATATTACATGGTTCAATTTGCGTGATCAGATCAGGGGTTATATATATTGCATGAGTGTTGGTTTTATCAAACAGTAAATACACCTACCAATCAGTTGCAATATATTCATTATGACAGTAAAATGATAAGTGTTACTAATGACCATGTATTAATAACAACCTGGCTGGCCATTTATAGTTGGTCTCTTTCATTCATAATAATAATAATAATAACAAGATAACTTCTATTGCGCCTAAATCCCTGGAAACCAAGCTCAGAGGCGCATCAAAACAAAAGGGTTGGTCAATCTCAAAATCCATAAGTAGTTTTCCAGTTGTCAACAGATGGGTCAAGGCGCTAGGGAGCTACGGTGGATAAGCAAGGTTGTAAAGATACGTTTTTCAATGACGACGGAATTTTTTTATATTTTCAACTGATCTAACACTAAGAGGAAGCATATTCCAAAAAGTTGGTGCAGCAACAGAAAAAGCCCTAGTTCCAATGTTAGTGTTGACTCTAGGAACAAAAAGTAGGTCAGAACTAGATGATCGAAGCTGGATAGATTTTCTTACAGGAGTAAGCAATAAATGCAAATAAGATGGTTGCTTATTGGACAGTGCCTGGTATGTAATGGTACAGATCTTAAATAGTCTACGATATATGTAAAGATTTCAAAAGTGGCACAGAGCGAGAAAAACGAGGAGATCTTGTAATTACTCTTGCTAGACAATTTTGGACACGCTGAAGTTTTGTGATATCCTTGCTAGCGATATTATAAAGGAGGGAATTGCAATAGTCAGGTCTGCTGCTAACAAGCGCTGTTGCAATAGTCTTAGCAACAGAAAATGACATATACCGGCGAATACGGCGAAGATCACGAATATGATAAAAACAGCAGCGACATGTTTGAGATATATGTTGTCGGAAATTGAAGTTACTATCAAAGATCACTCCTAGATTCCGCACCGAGGTTGCTGGCGTGATATACTGATTCAAAATACGCGTAGGGAAAAAACCATCCAGTTTACAACGTTGCATTGGAGTACCAATAATGATCAATTCAGTTTTATTTGCGTTTAATTTCAACTTGCTGTCAGTCATCCAATGGAAGATATCTTGAAGGCAATCACTAAGTTGGTTAAGGGAGCGATTTGTATCCGAGCTTAGTGGCGTGGTGTAAAGAGTAAAAAGCAAAGGCCCAAGAACAGAACCCTGGGAACACCAAATAAAGCCAGCAGTGCAGCTGAAAAGCAGTTCCCAATCTTTATAGTTTGGTATCTATCAGTTAGATACGAAGAAAACCAGCTTAGAGCTGTGGCAGATATGCCGTACCACTTTAATATGCGTTCGATGAGAATGCTGTGATCAATCGTGTCAAACGCGGCAGAGAGATCTAGTAAGGTAAGTGCAGTCACTTTACCATTATTAATGTTCAAGTTAATGTCATTATGAACCTTTAAGAGGGCAGTCTCTGTTGAATGAAACTGCATATATGCTGATTGTGACACATTAGTTAATACATTTGTGCTAATGTGAGACCTTAGACGACTTGCTACAACCTTTTCTAGTATTTTGGAAATGAAGCTGAGATTAGAAATAAGTATATAACTGTTTAGGTCTTGCTTAGGCAGAAATGACTTCTTAAGAAGTGGCGTATATAAAATCATCAGGAAAACAGCCAGAGCAAAGTGATGCATTTATAATATTTGTTATAGGTCCAATTAGTGTATCGAGACATGCTTTTAGCAGTATTGTTGGAAATGGATCAAGTGCACAAGATTTATTTGGGGAGGACATAATTATTTTCCTATTACTATTGACTACATGTAATTAAAGGGCATTGCCATTTTCCACCCTTATTCCGTGACTCTCTTTCTCTTCATAAACCTAGCAACGCGCAGCAGATTCCAATACACATCACATCCTATAACTACACTATAGATGAGGCGAGGAGCAGTGAATAAAATAGTTTTGAGGCGGTAGTTTTCTTTTGCCGCATGGTGGGGCTACTATAGATTTAAAGGAGGGAAATGCAAACTGGATGCGCAGACGTTGGATGCTCTCGTGGTTCAAGTCGATAGTTCTTGGAACTGGAACCGTGAAAGTCTTTACCATTACGTATCGAATTTTGTTGACAATACTTTGTGCCTGTTTCCTGAGAAATGTTACTACATTAATTAACCATGTTTTTGAGGCGAGGACGATTTAGAGGACGCGAACATGGTGGCAATGATAGAGGTAGCAGCCAGCGTCGTTTTGAGCGGCGAGGTTCTGCTCCTGCTTCGATTGAACATGGCGCGGCGAACGGGGGTAAGTGCATATCGTTTACATAATAGTTTTACTTTCACTTAGAACTAATTACGTACTTAGCAGTGTCGGACAGTGGATGCTGTTTTTAGACAGTTTGTAAACTGATTCAAATGCAATCAGCGCTCTGGCCAAGTAACAAAGTCATTTTTTTTCTAGCAAATAATTCCAAATTTAATCCACTTTCAAGTTGCAGATTAGAAACCCTTTGAAAAAAGGACGGGTTGAAAAAACCTTTGCAAATTTGTCTTACGAATATTCACACTGTTTTTTATAAAATTAATTTATGAATAACACTACACTGCAGCTGTATATGTGACATGTCCAAGTAATATTGTAAACAAATATCATTAGAAATTAGGCCTGCAAGGCTGTGCATCAAATTTCAAAATGTAACGTTGAACAATTCAATTTCAAATGTGCAATTTTACGTGGGCATTTTAGTTTTAACAATTTACACAAACATTCACTAGTCTAGGGCCTATTCGAAACAGAAAATTTTGCAGAAAGAGGCCTGAGGCTGAGGTTGAGTGTCAATCAGTCTGATGTTTAAAACCTGTACATACTGATACAGCAGATCCATCCTCGCTCGCCAGGGATCGTTGCTGCTGATTACGTCAGTGCCAGCCAGTACCCCTGGCTGATCACTGCGAAACTCTGAATTTAACCTCAGCCTATGAAATTGCTCACTAGATCAGTGGATGTCGGCAGGTCAGGTTGTCATAATAAAACTAATTTCAACCAACTGTGGCTTGTGTTACATGCTGGGTAACATTTACGGTTACAGTTACATTGATAAATTACAATTACATGACTGGATAATTTTCAATTACAGTTACAATTACAATTATTTATCATTTCAGTTACAATTACCATCCCAAAATATATTCAATTACAATTATAATTATCAATTACAAAGGATTTTAGTTTCGCTTAACACAATATAAACAGAACTAATGGTATATCTCAGATCATCCCACATTTATATCATTACCACACAATTGGCTTCTCAGCACCTTGCTGCAATCAAGCTTACTAGAAAATAATTCCACAATGAAAGGATAGTGTTAGTGCACAGCCTTATTTAACTAAATTACAATTAGTACAGCTAGCCTGTGTAGCACTGGACCACAGGCCTATCATTTGTTCTTGGCCTCCTACTTGACACTTGTCAACTGCTGAAGCCTACTACTGCTAGAGCTAATGCTTCAATGGATCAGCTCTATATGCCCTTCCCAATGGAAGAGAAGCCATATTTTTATCTCTCTATCAGTGCTTCCAATGTACCAAGTCAATAAGTCAAATAAAGACTAGTTGGCACTATGCCTGTCCATGGGTGACTGATTGTTTGGAAAAACACTGCTAAATGCTTTATGCAACATGACTGTGGCAGGACAGGCAGACAGCTATTATCTGCCCATGTTCACCAGAAAGAGTCACTGTCTGACTATAACACACCCAAAAATTTATGAGAGGGAACACGATTTCATAGGGAAACAGCCTTAGTTTTCATAATGAAATAAAAAAAACAGTTCTGGGAGTTTCACCCACAATTGGAGAAACAATGGGAAAGTAATTGAATTATAATTGAACAATTAAGGCAATTACAATGGCCAATTACAATTACGACACACACTCAAAATCAGTTACAGTTACGATACTTTCAAATATTTCAATTATACCGTAATTGTAATTATTTACACAATTACGAATTACAATTATAATTGACCCCAACCATGGTTACATGCAATATTTAGGAAGTAGAAGCAATTATTCGAATACACAATATCGCTCAGCTGCACGTTCTAATGGGCGAATGGGTCATTATATACAGGGATTCCCAGAAGTCGTTTATCCGTCTTCAAATTGGGGTGGGTATTTGCACTGTTCTCACGGTGATGCCGTCACGACTGGCAAAGTCAATTATTAGTTTGACTTGGCTAACTTCCGCACTTCGCGTAGGGGATCAGCCAGGGCTAGTTTTGCATGGCAAACAGCCATGGCTTGCGAGGATGAGCAGACTCAGAAATAACTTTCTTTTTTAACAGTTGTGATGCAGATTTGCATCAAAGTTAATTACATCGATTGTTATGCCTTTATTACTGGTGAATGTCCAGCTAATTAATTTAATTAGTCAGACGGTCAGGGTTGTGGGTCTGGGTGCATTGAGTGATTGCTGTTTAGACTTGTGTTTGATTGATACCAAGTTTGGTACTGTTCCTGTTAGTCCGTTATCTAGACCTTGTTTAAATTGTTAATGTTTTGTTTAAAATATTGATTGTGTTAAAATTTGAAATGCACTAGTAACTGCATTATAAATATTTAATTATCCTTTGATATAATATAAATGTGCATAATTTAAACAAGATTGAATATTTAAACAAATTCTGCTCTGGACAAATAATTGATTGTAAGTACATGTATCGATTATTTGTGACTATTCTATGTCAACATCTGGAGTTAGAGATTTCTGACTTGCACCTAAGAAAATTTTAAAAACATTTACGATATATTATTAAACACTTGTATGTGTCTTTACAAAGTTGTTCACTGTTCACGCATGTGCACAAAAGAGATTAGTACTAAGTTGTTAATTGATAATTGGTATTTATTAATTGTTGCTAAATATTTTTTATGGCAGATATAATTTATAATATCCTCCCCAGTACCTTCGTTACATGAATTGGTATATTTAGTATGTATGCACAGTATTTGCATGGTGTTGGCTGCAATTTCGTCTACTGCTGTAAAAGTCGCATATGTACTATGTAGGTCTGTAGCTGGAAAGCCACCTGAAGGTGCCAGTGGCTGTTACTGAACATTAGTTCTCACTACGTGGATGTGTAGAAGCTACATGGTCCCATGTGTTGCTGCATGGTTAAGCTTCCCCTTGCTGTGAGGTCTCACATCTGAGTCCACGGGTAACTGGAAACTCGTAGCTGCAGATGAACAAGTTTAACTGTAGCTGCAGAGTGTTGAACACAAGTATTAGCTGCATGGTCCCAGCTGTAGCTGAATGGTCCTAATGGTAGCTGCATGATCCTGTCTGTAGTTGCATGGTCCTAATTGTAGCTGACACTCGATTGTAGACAATATCCACTCACACTGGATTGTTGTCTTTTGCAGTTTCATCTGCGGAAGACGACTATGCCACCAACCCCAGGGATAGGTCCCAAGCTGCTCTGCCCTGCTCCCGCCGTATCACTCCCAGTCACTGGGAAGGAACATCCGAACGTACACGGCGAGGAGCCTCTCGTATATTTGCCCTGTCTGTACAAGGACTCAACTCCTGCAGTCAGGTGGATCTGATGTCACAGTATGGAAGGGGAGACTGTGGGTCGTCTTGTGTCAAACTCCTCGATGATGTGCCACAAATGTGGTCATCCCCTATTGGTCTGACAGGGAGCATTGTCCCACCAGGGTTTGAGCCCCCAGAACAATCACGGGGGGCATCTTCTGGTAGACAGCACTCCCATAAGTCAGCCCCATGTGCTGATGATAATGGGCTGGGCTCAGGTAATGTCCAGCAGTCAGACAGCTGTGTAGATTCAGTAGGCAAGTCAGAGAAACTTTGTATTGGGCAGCGTGAACTATCTACTCGTAATTCACAAGCTGCACCATTTCAGGCAGTAAATGACAAAACCCGCAGGCATCGTAACATTCATTCCAGGCAGACTCCACTTGATGGCAATGGTGGTTCTGGTCATCCTGTTGGCAGCATTCCAAAAAGGGGTGTGTTAAATGACCGAAGAATTGAGGTCAATGACCAGTCATCGACTTTGAAACCAGCATCATGTCAAAGAGACATCTGCCAAAATATGCCTGACAAATACTCTGATTCAACTAGCACAAAGAACAACCAGGGCTCTGCTCCCCATCAACGAGGAGGCTGTTGTGATTCACCAGAGGGAGCCACTGTGGCATGCTACTTACCGCCAATCTTATACAAAAGTGACAAGAAGTCAAAGAAGAAAAGACGTTGCAGCAGATCAAAGATGCAAATCAACTCGGAGTCAGAGCACGATACAAGTGCAGAGAATCTGGGCCTCAGAGAAAGGGTTACTGACCTTAAGACAAAAACTGGCAGTGGACGAAGGAGACAACCCAACTCAGAACATAAAACAAGTGTTGAGAATCTGGGTAGCAGAGAAAATGTTGTTGACCCTAAAGAAAAAGTTTGTGTTGCGAGAAGGCGACAGAACAACTCTGAAGACAATAATAGTGCTGAGAATCTGAATAGCAGAGAAAGGATTGTTGACCCTAAAAAGAAAAGAGGTGGTGTGCAAAAACAACAGACTAACTTACAGCATGTTACAACTGCTGAGAATCTGGGTAGCAGAGAAAGGATTGTTGACCCTAAAATGGAAACTGGTGTTGAACGAAGGAGACAAGCCAACTCAGAACATGCCACACGTGTTGAGAAGCTCGGTAGCAGAGAAAGGATTGTTGATGCTAAAGAAGAGAAAACTGGAGGTGGACGAAGGAGAGTAACCAACTCAGAGCACGGAACACATGCTGCGAAACTGTGCAACAGAGAAAGGATTGTTGACACCAAAGAGAAACCTGGTGGCAGACAAAGACGACGGACCAACTCAGAACATGAAATAATTGCTGAGAATTTGGGTAGCAGAGAAAGGAATGTTGACCATAAAGAAACAATTGGTAGTGGACAGAGGAAACAAATCAACTCAGGACATCATGGAACAATTCCTGAAAGTCTGGATGGCAGAGAAAGGGTTGTGGACCCTAAAGAAAAAATTGGTGGTAGACAAAGGAGACAAGTCAAACCAGATCATGATAGAAGTTGTGAAATTATAGATAGCAGAGAAAGACTTGTTGATCCTAAAATGAAAACTGGTGCTGGACAAAGGAGACAAACAAACTCAGAGCATGGAACACATGTAGAGAAATTGAGTGTCAGAGAAGAGGTTTTTGACCCTAAAAAGAAGTCTGGTTATGCTCGAGGAAGACAGTCCAACTTGGAGCATGGGACAGTTGTTGCAAATCTGGGTAGCAAACAAAGAGTTGTTGACCCAAATGAGAAATGTGGCGGTATGCAAAGGACACAGACCTCAGAGTGCGGTGGAAATGCCAAGATTATGGGTCCTAAGAGAAGCATTGTTGACCACAACGAAAAGGTGCAAATAAAGAACTTATCTGGTGTTAATGTTGCACTGTGTGTGTCAAGACATGTGTTGGAAGGACACCAGAGAATGACAGGATGGCCAATTGTGTCAGAAGATGAGGATGATTGGAACATGGACCACTATGGTGTGTCACATGTGACATCGCCTGTGACAATAGAAAGACCACTGGTGTCTGGTGAGAGTTCTGTGTTATGCCGAGATGAGGATACTGGTGAACGGAGTCACATGACTGTTTGTGACGTTGACAGTGAAACAGCAGCCACGTCTCAATCTCGTGACACTTCACCCAGATATTGTCACAATGACTCTAACGTCACATCTAGTCACAATACAGACATGTTGGTGCACCCCGTAGTTATTGTCACCGACATCTACGTCCCAGACAGACGCAGTGACACTATCACTGTTGATGACCGACATCATTCCGTGGAACCACCTATGAACGATGACATTGTCACGGTCAGTCAGGGTCATGCTGAAGCCACCATGACGCCTCATGACCTCACAGCCAGTGACAGTTACACTCAGATAGTTGACACAGGTTCCTCTTTCTATTTGTTAGCGGCTGGCCACTCATACCACACTCGTCTGATGAGACCTTGCATGAGAGGTGCATCCGCAATGAGCTGTCCATTTCCTCCATTCTGGTCTCATCGGCGATCCTCCTACGACTACCTCCCTGTGATGTCCCTGTCACCGCCAGAAGAGACCGGTCATCTGGAGGATACCGCAAGGGTCAACGGGTTCAAACGGCACAAGTCGGGCAACCAGGACTCCCGCACAGGTAGGTTTATAAATTATTTTTACTTGTACATGTTCGCTTTGTTCAGCACATAATTTAAATACTGGTTTAAGTTAGGGCTGTTTCTCTGCTTTCTCATTCTTAAGATCTTATCATGGGCCATTTTTTGCATGAAACTTGATGACACCTTGGTAAAGATCAAATTGGTTAAACATTTTTGTGTGTGTCAGTATCAGTGACATTTGTGCACAGCAAAATACGACTGATGCAAATGAAATGTAATGCATATTTGTTTATTGGACAGTGTCGTAGCTAAGATCATTGTTGTTTTTAAAATAGAAAGTTTAATTCATTGCCCTTTCCTAGCCACTCTGCTTGGAGTTGGAACTGCCTTTGTTGGAAGTCTTATCAATTTAGTTTCACCAGTAAAATCTCTCAAGTTCATCATAATTTTTTAAAGTTTTGAGTTCAGGTAAATCGTCAATGCTAGATACTACCGAATTATTGTGTTTTGACCTGAGGGTGTGTGTGTGCAAAGACTGAATATTAAATTTTTGTGGTCTTGAAATAGGGATTTTTGACCAAATATCTATGAAGATCACAAGTTTAGTTTCACCAAAACTACATTTTGACAAGGATGGAAACAATTGCATATCACCGAATGTCTGAGAGTGATCTGCTTCTTTTATCAAAATGAAATGATGCAATTTCATTGCTAAATAAAGAAAATTAATGGCTCCTAGACGATGTTTGAACAAAATGTCTTTGTTGTTAATTTGTAGCATTGAATTTATCACAGAAATGCTCTAAAATTGTCAAAGTATTTGTCTGAAAGGGGTTTTAAATCTCATGAACCCAGATCCACACACCACGTCAGTCACTGCCCTGAGATTGATGTCTTGTAATGACTGTGATCGCAAAAAAGGAGTTTTGATGAGTGAGTCTTGTGTCTTGATACAGTACCTTCGAAAATGCTTATTGTGATTACATTTACAGGTAAATGACTTGATTAGAATCAAACCCAACTGATGTAAACCGATACTTAATTATTTGTCTGTCCATTAAATGCTCCGTAAATGTGTTGCAGGGAACTTGACCCAGTCACCATCAGACACGCTCCAGCAGCCAAGTTACCCGGGGTGTGCACCCTTCCTGCCCACCTGCAGCCCGAGGCCGAGGTATGGCCCACCCCCACAGTGGTACCTACAGGGCAGTGGTTCTGGGTCTCCAGCACCACCACCGGACCTGATGTTCTTCGACAACTCTGGACACTTGTGGCCAAAACCAACTGGGTATCACCCAAGCCAAGACTGGTACCGCCATGCCAGCCCTTCCGAGGGCTGGTACGCACCTGTCCGGTTCCAGGGTGACGACACTCCACTCGTAAGCAGTGCGATGCAGGCATCAACTGCCCCAGAGCGGTCTCCCATGACCAGCCCACTCTCGGGGGATCTTCAGTTGCTGGCAAATTGCCTTGTTCCCCCTCCACCCCCACCCTCCACACCCCCGCCAAACTGCCCCCTGATCACAAACCTGTCAGAGGGGAAACCCGCAGGTGGTTATTGCTCCTCATGGCCTACGACCCAGCCCACCACTGCGTCTTATGTCACACGACCCCCTTGTCAAGTGTTCCACTACGGGGCGCCGTCTGTGCGATATGACACACCCCCATCGTCGTCTAGTACAAGTGGTGGTGAGGCACAGAACAATGTTGAGGCAACCAAACAATCGTCACATTGCAATGAAAATCTGTTGAATATTCCTTCGAGAAACTATAATTCTTCGGCTGTCGACAAAGGAGTTGCTTCAGGGCTTGCGAGCAATGCCCCATCAAATTCAGTGCCGCCAGCTACATCACATGAGTTTGCCAACGCAGTTTTCAGCAATTGTACATGGGTGAATGACGGTAGTCGGAAAGACGTAGCAGATCAGGAGCCACGTGTAAAATCGCCCGCAAGCCAGAATGATGATCAGGTGGTCGTGTCACCGTACAAAGCCGACGACTCGCTCATGGATGATTCGTTGATGCACCACTGTGCAGATATGGCAATATCCATGGCAACGACAACTGAAAACTGCCTACAGGGTGCAGCAGAGTCACGAGGGAAGGTGAAATTCCGGGTTGCGCATTACGTGCCGCCAACAATGCGCTTGTCGAGTAGTTTCAGTACGGTCACCTCCGCAGAGTCGGTGCACCGCATGCCCGGATGCCCCAAAGACGCAAATGTGACACTGCCGAATCTCGGCTTCTCTGGAAATATAGACAGCTCCCATGTGAGTGGGGCATACGACAACGGACAGGAATCTACACCTTCAGGCAAGGTGCCCCCAAGTCCGCGATGCAGTCCTTATGGGCCTTGGCAAAGTACCAGTACTCCGGTGACACATGCCAAAGCTTGTGCACGCACACCAGATGGTGCCAGTGAGTTCACGTTTCAGACGCCTCGGCGCAAGTCTGCACAATGTGCCCAAGTGAGACGGTTGTTAGTAAGTGGCGATATGAGCAGTGTCGCCCCTCCGACGGGGCCTTCTAAGAACACCGGCACCGTTTTGATGGGTGGGGCTCAGAATAGCAATCGTGGTGGCGTGTCGTGTACGTCTGTATCAAGCTCCGTCGACAGTGATTTGAACCTGTGTGGCCTGGGAAGCTCGGTTGAATCGAGTCCGTGTACTTCACAACGTATCAGTCGGTTCTCGTGTTGCTCTGTCTCCAGCAACAACTCTCAGGAGACATGGAGTGAACTGTCTATGTCGTTCGACGATGTCGCATCACCGGGCAAATTGGACGTCACCGACCCAGATCAAAGCGGCAAGAAAGAAGAGGGCGAGATTGACTGGTTTGATGGAGAATGCCGCCAGTTGACGGAGAAGTCACACAACAGGTACGAGATGTTTCCGGACAAGCGAGACACCACCAACAAAGCGTATCTCGGCAACAGTTTGTACGGCGGGAGTTACAGCACCGATCTGCAAGCAAACAACACGAACCATGCCCGCAATAGGTGGAACCTGCCGCCTCGTATGCAACGCCTGCTTCAGGAGTCCGCTGCTGCCTCCAGGGCTCAGTCCCTCATGTCAAAGATACAGCAGCCAGTGTCAACATATGCTGACACGCGCAGTGACCACAGCAGCTCATGGCAGAGCTTCGACTGGCGTACCAAGTTGAAGGAGATATTCAAGAAGAGTTCAGAGCAGTTTCTGGATTCGCACTGCCACTTGGACTTTCTGTTCGATCGCATTAGTTTCAAGGGGACGTTCAAGAAGTATGTGGCTGTTAATGAGGACACATTCTGTGACAACTTTGCTGGCTGCGTGACCGTTTTCTGTCATCCACACACATTCACAACTGAGGGTGAGTTTTTTTATGTAGTCTGAAATAAACAAGTACATGATTATTTTTGTTACTACATATTACTACATGTTGTAATGTATAATATACAAAATTACCAAGAATGGTTTGACAGCTACATACTTGTGAAACTATGTTTATACATCCATATAAATACAATATGTCCAAAACTTGTTCATCATGTGTGTTCCTCTTAGGTCAGCGTGTTCTTCATTTGGTATTACTGTTAGCTGGCATGTGTGAGGTCACAGCATTCTTCATTGTGTGTCAGCTGGCATGTGGACTGACGTGTTATGTGATGTCACTGTGTTGTTGTTGTGTGTTAGCTGGTGTGTGGACTGACGTGTTATGTTATGTCACTGTGTTGTTATTGTGTGTTAACTGGCGTGTGGACTGACGTGTTATGTTGTATCACTGTGTTGTTTTTGTGTGTTAGCTGGCGTGTGGACTGACATGTTGTGTGATGTCACTGTGTTGTTGTGTTTAGCTGGTGTGTGGACTGACGTGTTCTGTTATGTCACTGTGTTTCTGTTGTGTGGCAGCTGGCGTGTGGACTGACGTGTTATGTTTGTTATGTTATGTCACTGTGTTGTTGTTGTGTGTTAGCTGGTGTGTGGACTGACGTGTTATGTTATGTCACTGTGGTGTTGTGTATTAGCTGGCGTGTGGACTGACGTGTTATGTTGTGTCACTGTGTTGTGTTTTAACTGGTGTGTGGACTGACGTATTCTGTTATGTCACTGTGTGTCTGTTGTGTGTCAGCTGACGTGTGGGCTGACGTGTTATGTTGTGTCACTGTGTTGTTGTGTGTTAGCTGGTGTGTGGATTGACGTGTTATGTTATGTCACTGTGTTGTTGTGTGTTAGCTGGCGTGTGGACTGACGTGTTATGTTGTGTCACTGTGTTTCTGTTGTGTCAGCTGACGTGTTGTGTGATGTCACTGTATTGTTGTGTTTTAACTGGTGTGTGGACTGACGTGTTATGTTATGTCACTGTGTTTCTGTTGTGTGTCAGCTGGCGTGTTATGTTTGCTATGTTATGTCACTGTGTTGTTATTGTGTGTTAGCTGGTGTGTGGACTGACGTGTTGTGTGATGTCACTATGTTTTTGTGTGTTAGCTGGCATGTGGACTGATGTACTGCGTGAGGACAATGTTTGGGGAGCCGTCGGGTGTCACCCGAAATGTGCGACCAACTTCACGGCGCGGGCCGAGAGAGCGATGAGGGTCATGTTGAAGCATGATAAGATGGTCGCTGTCGGAGAAATAGGACTGGACTACTCAGGAACGTAAGTACATTGATCATTCATCTGAACCATAGCAAATGACGAGAGTTTAAAATTAATGCTGAACGGTGATTAAAAACCCTCGATTATTACCCATTTGTCAGTACCCTCGAAATTTCTTTTAAATATGTGATATTTCAGTATCGGTTAGCTGTGAGCATTGGTTAGTAATTAGTGAGAAAGAAACCAAATGCATATTTAAATACAACCAGTATAACAAGTAATGTTGAGTTTAAACATATAACTTCTAGCCCAATGACAAACGGTGTAGTTTGCTAAGCAGTTTACACGTACCTGTAGTTCACTGAGCAGTGTTGTAGTTTCTACCAGCACCACGAGGCCCAGAAGGAAGTGTTAGCACGCCAGTTGAAGCTCGCCACAGAAATCAACAAACCCATTGTGATCCACTCACGCGAGTCAGAGTCAGACATCATCAGCGAACTAGAGAAGGTGAGACCAGCACGCACGCATGAGTGCACACACACTGAAGGCTTTTCCTGAGAAAAACATTCATTCTGGCAAAGTATATATTTTTTTATTTGTTATAGTTTGGTATGACAGGTTGTGTCAAACTTTCTTGCTTATTTTAAATCTTTCCAGTCAACGGTTTAATCAAGATTAACGAGGTTCCCTGTAATTCAAACAGTACATACACAGATTAAAATTTTTAGTTGAAATAAACAAACCAGCGTACACCCATCCATAGAGCAACTAAACATTTGTTTAAGTAGTGCCCTCTGGAGGAGAGTGGTTCACCATCTGGTTCTCTCAGGTAGGAGAAAGGCCCTCAAGAAAAGCAGTGCATATAAAAATCTCATGAGTAAATAACTGTAGGTTATTAACTGATGTTCTGTTTCCTTAGACGCAACACCAGTAGGTAGATGAGAGTTGAATGTTTGAAGGAAATGACTGAACATAGAAAGAGGCGATTAAGCTGAGTGCCTGGTGGAGATGCACTTACAATGCTCCAAAGTTAGCGCATTAATATGTAGGTTGCAAGTCTTGCACCCAGCTTGATACGACAAACAAGTGTTGTGCAGCGCCGTGGTGCAGTGGCTAGAGATCCGGACTCTCAACCGAGAGAACCCGGGTTCAAATCCTGTGCGGCGGTGTCGAACCTTGGGCAAGTTCATTCACTATACGTTGCTCCAGTTTACTCAGCTGTATGAATGAGTACCTGGCTGTAGACAGTGGTGGACATTTGTGTACGAATAGTCTTCGCGAATTAAAGGCCTCGAACAGTGAGGTATTTTGTTGTTGGAAATAAGCAATTTATAATGTATTGTTTAAATATAGCCTGATGTTACTGACGTTTTTTTAAAAGACTGCACACAAAATTGATCTCCTCCCACGCTTGCCAAGCATTACTTGGACCAAGCATCACTTTAGTGAGCTCTGTCGTCAGGCTTGTCACATACTCTGAAGATGAGGACTAACACTGCAACCTTTCATAAAATATATATTTTTATATGTAACTTGTCTACAGGATTTCTTTGTATAGTCTGTACACTAGATCATGACATTAGCAACTCATTCTAGTGACATGTTTTTAACATTGGTGCAAAACATAAAATTTAGTATAATTTGATCATAATTTGATATGTATGTAGTGGAGCAATTGATGTACACCACAAAAACATTTGTAGAAATTATCTTTATCACACTTTGTGTTAATGCGCAAAAATCCGGTATGCTTGTATTTTACTAAATACTGCATTGCTAGTGGGCAAATTTGGTGCGTCGCGTAATTCCGTGGCAATGCAATATTGGGTCGCTTTTCTCATATAAAACCTTTACACTGAATGAAGACATGCCAACCAGGTTTATTGGCAATTTAACATATTAGTTCAAAAGAAACTTTCACCGATACAGTAAAACAGAAGACAACAATTGACACTACCCTGGCAAAAGGGTACTGAATTTAGTGTTAGAACACATAAGTAATGTTACAAACTCTTACCACTGGCACTGCGTTCGTAGTTAAACTAGACTTCTAAAACATCCATTACATGCAGTGCACACTCGCTATAATTAAGCAACATGTTGGGACCTAATCCTGTTCCTTATATATGATGTTTCTTGTTTAGTCAAGAGCACATAATACTACGACAATGATTTCCGGGAAGCGACACGATTTCAAAGACGGCTTTGAAAATTAACGAGTGTTTCTTTTATAGCGAGTGTTTCCTGTATTGAATGCTATTCCACTTAAATGAATACTAGTTTCTGGTTGTCGTAACATATGCTGCTGAAGTGCTTAACTATTTAGTTAATATTATAAACTACTTATTTACCCTTTTTATTTCACGTTTGTGAAGCAGTGGGCGAGTCACAGAGGCAGAGGCTCCGACTGTATAATGAGTATTACCTGTGCCACTGTGGCTGTGCCATTGGGCGCTTGTACACGATGCCGAACGGTGGGAATTGCCGTCTTGCTAAGGAGGGGATAGCGCGCAAATCCCATTTCATATTCCAGATTATTAATAAAAATCACTTGGAATGAAATGCTGACTACATATATGTGAATGCCGCGTCGGTTTCCAATGGGATCAAGTCGCTCGGACGAACCGATGCCATTTACTACATCGCGTCGACTCAACAGGGAATCTTTGCAGGGTGACATTAAATTTTGTCTTTGTACCCATACAACCCTGCACAACACACGTCTTTACCATGTTGATATTAAAATATATCCATGTAGAACAAGATGAAGTGAAAAAACTATGTAAAATGTTAACATATATTGTAAAAAAAACAGACGATGAATGCGAAAACCGCTGTCACTGTTTATAATGTAAATAACAAATGACGCGTTGAGGCAATCCGCTACTTGACGTCATGACCTAGTTATCAGACAGTGCCTTCAAGAGAGCGCAGACGGAAAACTAAAACCTTAATTTCTGCAACTAATTTGCGGGAATATATATATATTTTTTCGCAAATAGTTTATATCACCATAATCTATCAAAAAAATGTAAATATGCAATTTTCCTTTTTAAAATGTCCAACGCCTTTAATTGCATTGTGGCTGGATGCTTCCCACAGATGTTGAGTTTGTGTTCGATTGAACAGGTCTGCCAGGGAGTAAAGTGTAAAGTGCTTTAAGCAGTCCTGAGGACTGGATACTGCGCTATATCAGAACTTACCTTAAATTTTTTTTACATTTTGTGTTTGTGTTTCTAGCACATCCCACGTAACCACAAGATCCACCGGCACTGCTTCACGGGCACGTGGGAGGAGGCTCGCACCTGGCTGCACAAATTCCCCAACTCCTACATCGGTCTCACTGCCCTGCTCACCCACCGCAGTCGACGCGCCTTCCCTCTCAAGGACGTTGCCCGCTACATCCCCCTTGACAAGCTCCTCATTGAGACCGATACGCCCTACTTTGTGCCCTGGAGGGTAGGTACTTGGTTCTTTCTCACAAACCCTACTTCATGCCCTGGAGGGTAGGTACTTGGTTCTATCTTGCACGCCCTACTTTGTGTCCTGGAGGGTAGATACTTGGTTCTATCTCACACGCTCTACTTTGTGCCCTAGAGGGTAGATACTTGAATCTCACACGCCCTACTTTGTGCCCTGGAGGGTAGGTACTTGGTTCTATCTCACACGCCCTACTTTGTGCCCTGGAGGGTAGATACTTGGATCTCACACACCCTACTTTGTGCCCTGGAGGGTAGATACTTGGATTTCACACACCCTACTTTGTGCCATGGAGGGTCGGTACTTGGTTCTTTCTTTCCCGCATTTTCTGAAGCGTTGTTTATTTCTTTCTCATAAGGGTTGGGGAGGGATTATACCCCAACTACCAAGTCTGTTATTTTCCCCAACTATCCTTAGATGCCCGTTGGATAAGCTGAATTTTACCAGCTCATGTGGTGCCTTAACTCTGCTAATTGTGTGATATGTCTTTTTTAACCTTATTTTCTTTTCTGTACACTAGGGGCATTTGTCTTTACTATGAATGTTAGAGTTATTTATAAACATATTTTGCTGAAATTGTATGTGTGTTGTGGGGAATCTGAGTGTATTTCTCTTTTAGACATCATGGGATCAACAAGGTTACTTACACTACAGTAGTCCCTCTCTTCTGCGGACACATAATGTATCAAAGCGTAAGTGTCCTGACATGGCAGGTGTCCGCTCATCGGAGGGACAGGCATCTTAGAGCCAGAGTCCAAGACCAGTACAACCGACACATGATAAATTGTGGCAATATGTCAACGCATTGACTGATAGGAATTAAGCACTATATATATATATACATGTTTATTATTACTATTATGTATTAACAAATAAACAGTTAGTCATGAAGTCATATTGCCCACCTGGCACCGTCCGCCCGACTCCCTGTCGATCTGAGATTTTCCTCAACCGCACACTGGTAACTCACTCCTGCCACTAGCCTACACAACGGTATCGACCCAGCGTTGCAGTAAAATTAGCTGCGCGTATGGTAGCATTCAACCAAAAATGTCGAACGAAACATCTCCGTTACAACAACTAACTAACAACTAAAATACTTTATAAGTAATTCGCAAGTTGACGATTTTGGCTGCCCCCTACCGGCTAAAATAATAACCTGGAAATGATCAACCTAATATTTAAATCGGTTGCTACATGTAGCGTGAACGTTAATTAAATATTAAAAATGGTAACGGGTACAGTCATTAATTATCTCACTTAATTTTTCATCCAATTTCGAAAGATTCATCAATGCACAAATTGTGCATCACTTGATAATGGATTCCACCGTTTCATACACTGGCAACCATTTCATCTTTTCCAGGCACTGGTAATATTTGGCGTAGCACAGCATAATTTGATGATGCTTGTTTATTATTTCACCTCAGTTTAGGCTTAATGTTGGACTACATTGAAAAAAATTGAGATGAACCTTTTATACATCATATTTTTGAATCTTAATTGCAATTTACAAGATGAAAAGGCGAAGCCAAGCTGAAGCGCTGACTGAGGCTGGAGGCATGAACGGGGAAGCCATCATTCATGTCATCACTGGTGGCAAATGTGACTGATAACAGCACAAAATTAACAATACCTTCCTCCACATTCACTCTGTCTAAAATTTACAAAGCGTAATCAAAGGAACTCTGAGTAGTTTGGACAAACACAATGATTACAGCAAGGAAGACAAGCTCGTTGTTACGGGTACATGTGTACTCGGCGTTACCATTGACACACACCGAGCTGTATGTCCACCATTTTAAAACAAATTTGGCAAAAAAATCTTTGAATTAATTAATACTGTTCGTCTTAGGAGGGACATATAACCAAAATATCCTGTCCGCGTACACGAGGTGTCCCCATATCAGAGGGACATTAACATGGCAAAATGGTCTGTACATTGACAAAGTGTCCCGACATAGTGGGTGTCCCCTCGTCAGAGTGTCCGCTGAAGAGAGGGACTACTGTATTTCATTCAGAATTTCAGCACTTGAACTTTGGGTTTTGAAATAACTAACACTTGTACTCATCTACTTGGTCCAGTTCCGCTTCCGCGAACCACTGAATCCTGTCTCAACTACATACACTACATAGTGTTGCAGCCTGAGTGAGCCAGTAGAGTTGCCGTATCTGACAGCCTGAGTGAGCCAGTAGAATTGCCGTATCTGACAGCCTGAGTGAGCCAGTAGAGTTGCCGTATTTGACAGCCTGAGTGCATTAATGAGGTAGAAACACAAGCACTTATACCATGTCTGTTGTAGATCCCAAAGACAGACATGGAGTTCTGCCACCCAGGCATGGTGATAACTGTAGCAGACGAAGTGGCCCGACTCAAGGGCATCCACATTGACGTCGTGCTCAAGGCCTGCTATGAGAACACACGTGACATGTACGGCATTTGATGTATGACTGCAAACACCATCGGGTGCCACAGCGTTGCACGATTGAATAGTCTGCCTGTTGGATGACGGCAAATATAGTTGCAATGTTCAGATTGATACGTTAATTGTGCAGTACAATATATGTGTTTATGTATGAAGGGTTTCAGTACAAAATGCAATGAAATTTTGCCCGAAGAGGGATCAAACGTTTGTTCTACCATGTGTTGAGCAAATGCAATTTTTAGTTTAAACCAAAATGCGATATATTCCTGTTAGACGACATGTTCAAAGAAGTGTTTGTTTTCAAAATGCGATTACATGCCACCCGTCTTTTTTTAATCAAAATGTGATATATCTGTCTCCGCCAGTCAGCAACGCCTGCTATTCTTCCTGCTATTTGTAGTGATATATCTGTCTCCGCCAGTCAGCAACGCCTTGCTATTCTTCCTGCTATTTGTAGTGATATATCTGTCTCCGCCAGTCAGCAACGCCTGCTATTCTTCCTGCTATTTGTAGTGATATATCTGTCTCCGCCAATCAGCAACGCCTTGCTATTCTTCCTGCTATTTGTAGTGATATATCTGTCTCCGCCAGTCAGCAACACCTTGCTATTCTTCCTGCTATTTGTAGTGATGGCGCGTGCTGTATGGATATAATTATTGCATTTTGACAAAAAAACATGGCTATATACCGTGTCTTGATAACAATTTCTTCTAATATCTCGTTTTGTATAAAAAAAATTATTTGCAATAAATATTTCTACGTTTGTTACATGTCTCTTTCATTTTGGATTCTTATGATATTCCGACACCATGTACAAGTTTCCATTTAAACATTGAGAATAAAATACAGAAGTGAGCTTATGTCAAAACCAACAAAGTGGATATATCGCAGTTTGCCCTGTAACTCTTCATGCGTTGTGACGGAGAAGTGTTCCTCATCAAGTGCATCCACTTTCTAATTCACTGTTCCAGTTAGAGTTGGACTAACGTTATCGCCATCTTAAACATTATTTTTGTAGAAACTGGATACTGATATTTTGATATGGGAAATTGCATTTGAAATTCCTGTACTCGAGGAAACGGTGATATTGATCTTTAGAAGTCTGACCGGGTGGTCAGGTTTTGATGGATGAAATCCTTGGTATTCAAAGCAACAGATGCATTCATTACAAAGACGAGATAAGTTCCCACCGAATATTACACATTGGTACTGGTTGGTTCTAAAGTTCTCTGGTGACATTGTTCGAGAATCAGTTCCCTTCAAAACTAAAATAATATTAATTTACTAGTTGGTGGTTAATTATTTTATTCCTGACATCCATAGGTATAACATTGTTATAAATATGATTTTTCAGTGAACATCTTGCCTAGCCTTTCCTTGTTTGTCCAGGAAAACACTACTGAATATAATGTATGTTGCTCTCACAGTGATTTTGTGGATAGCCGTTGTTGCCTAACTGCCATTTTTTATGATCAAGGTAGGTTTCTTAACTCGGTAGGAGCCAGCGATGTTTGATCTTTCCATTCTGTCAATATCTGATTTCATGCCCAGAATAATTGTGTATTTCCAGTTGTAATACAAACAGGTAATCACTGAAATGCATACAACGACAAACAGAACGACAATGATAGCAAGTGCTGAATCATATTCTAAGTGGTAGTGTTTTTATGCAAATTTTTGTTAGTTCAAAAATAAATAAAAATCCAGGGTAGGAATACCACCAGCACTCTCCCACATAGTGACATCTTCATTCTAAATCTTTTACGCTTGTTATTTCAAAAACATGCGTAAAAGATTTAGAATGAAGATGTCACTATGTGGGAGAGTGCTGGTGGTATTCCTATCCTGGATTTTTATTAATTTTTGTCAAGTAACCTAGCATACATGAATACAGGGTCATGTAGGTTATTTCCAAATAGACGAGGGTACTGACAATATTGTCAGAGTAGCAGTCTGCATGTTAGTTTTCTGTGAGATTGTTTTATTTATTGCACTGCTAATGGGAATAGTGATACCTTTTATTTATCACAATAGTTTCACTGACAACCTAGAAATAATCTTTAGGCGCGAAATAATTAATTCTGTGTTGAGAATTTAATATTGAATTTGAGAATTTCTGTAGATCTATATCAAGATGTGCCTCCATTGGGTGTTGTATGACATTCCATAGTCACGGTTTAACAATAGGCAAGAAGCCTGCAAGCATCTGAAGGAAGCAGGGGGTACACACAGTCATTTCGTTGGACGTACATAGTATAGTGGTTGTTATTGTAATGTTGGATAAACTGGAATTCCTAGTCAGAATGCAGAGAAATAATAATAATCTTTATTGCCCAAATTAATTATTTTTGCTATCAGAGCTAAACATGAATGAGCACAACAAATTAAGCAAAGAAAACATACCATATATATAAACACATCACAGATAGTATCACTGGTGTCACAAAGTATTATTGGCAACATTCAAAACTATATGCAGAAAAAATGACCGCATCACAATGAAATGTTAGGTGTTTACTGTGCAGTATAAATAAGCATAGCATGTAGCAGGAAGGTTTTTGTTCGTGATGTGCTGAATGAATAAAGTGACATGTTTTCTGGCGACACTTTCTTACACCTTTGTCACCGCAACATAAATCCAAGTTTTCTTCAACATTTGGATTTTTAGTAGGAATGGTTGATGGGGACACAATAGAAATGCTATATTCTGGTTAACCAATGAAAAACAATACAAAGTAAGGATCATGGATTTATTCTGAATTTTCAAGTAAAACATGAATTTTAAGGTTAATTGTATGGTGCACATATATATACCAGTTTTGTTGTTTCACGTCTAAAAATAAAACAAAACCCAGCAAAACAAACCCTCCATGGCAACATTTGTATTTCAATATCGGCTACAATAAAATACATGCATAAATATTGGTATTATTCACCACAGCAAAACACATCATGGTAAGTAAAGTGCTGATAGTGACATCTCCACTGAAAGTGACATTTGATATAACATACTGAAAGTGACATCATAACATGTCACTTAGTTGATATAACATACCAAAAGTGTCACTTAATAAATGTACTGAAACTTGCACACTGATGATAAAATGAAATGAGCAACATTAAGATTCACTTCTCTCCTGCATCCACTTACAAATATTTGTGCAACCGACTGTTTTGGGCTCCATTGGCAACATCAAATATTGTACCAAAACAGTGGAATAACTGATATTCCTACTGACTGTTGGGCAGAAGCAACGATGTCACTGGTGGTGTTTCCATTTTGAACTTTGGGAAAACAATAATGTTGCACTAATTACATTATGTTACACATATTGCAGCCTGTCAACCAAAACAGTAATCTATGCAGATAAAAAGCTACAAATTGGTTTACAAAACCACACATTTTATAATGCATTGGAGTATATGTAACAAGAATTGCTGCATAAAATACTGACCTTTTATTGCTGCTGCTATAATACTAAGTTAAGAGCAGAGATAATAAATGACCTTGTTTTTAATATTCTATAACTTCCTAAAATTTTGCAATCCACTGATATTTAAACTGTACAGAAACTTTCGCTTTCAACATTGATCTTGTTACTCGTACATCTAGTCTGTTATCTATTCCAGTGTCGGATAGCACACTGTTCCTACTGCACTTGGACATGGCATGTATAGACGACTTTTGAGTGCTCATTTCCAGATTGAATGGGAATTTTACCAAGCTCTGAAAACAGAGCCAATCGCAAAGGTTGTCTGGTGAGATTTCACATTTGACTTATGTCGGATGAACAAATTAAAAATAAAACAACAGTATGAAAACACAAAATTATTTCACAAGCTGAAACAGTTTCTGACTATGCGTGTAGCCTTACTTCTATTTATAAAACTAGTGCTTATGGTTAAATCATATTGTGAATCGACGGGTATTATTGTGGCAACATCTTAAGTGGCATAATTATCATTCCATAATTTTACAAATTATACTGGCAACTAAAAGTGCTGTTTATTTGGTAATCAGTTGGGTTAAGATGAACCTATGAATGCAATAACTTGATTCTGGTAAATACCTACTTAAATTTGCTTTTTAAGTATTCAGCCACTATACAGCTATTACCCTAAATATAGATACTGGATATTCCCCATGTCTACATAGAAAAGCTCATTTACACATAAACAGGGAGGAGTGGAAGACTTAACTTCTAATGTGTCTTAATAAAATACCCTATCAGACACATCTACTTAAAACTAAATGGTTAAACATGTGTATGCTTTAACAACTATCATACTGAAGAGTGTTCTAATGTGTGTGGTATTTTTGCAGTATTTTACCTGCTTGACAATACAAAACCCGTTAAGAATTGTGTAACTAAGGCATGCATGCATGAGATACACATCAATAGTGCACCAAAATCAGCTTCTTCAAATCAAAATATTGACTGACATGTTTGCCTAGCTATCACTTTGTATAGGTTTGTATTCATGTTTTATTCAGAATCAATTAATCATAATATTACTAACTGAACAAGAGTCATTTAGGATGTTTTGATAAATGTTGCCATAGTTAGTGTCACACAGAAAGATAACAACAACAAGAGTAACAAGAGTATAATATAATAATTATCAAATAATACTTTGTTCGCATATATACAACACATCCACAGCAGTAAAACAAAAATGTACTCTGCACTCTCCCACAAAAGCTCAAAAACACTAAATGTGCACCAAAAATAATTCTACCCATGTTACGATTTTACACCTGCCAACTAAGCCGGTCTAGCCATTATACAGCAATTAACTGGGCTAATTTATATACCTGTCATAGTTAATGACACATTCAATTGCGAGAGGGGCCTGGTAGGTAACAAGATTAGTATCCAGAGCAAAAACCCCACATGGCATGTGGATATTGTGATCCATATATATGTTTTATGTTATCTGTATCCAATGATACATTCATATTTATAATCCATTATGTTGTAATGATGTTATTTTTTCAATGTTGTGTTTTGTCTTATCTGCAAGCCTCGGGTAAATCACTCTTATTTGGCAAATGTTTGTGTTGGATAAAACCTCAAGTGTTTTCTGTGCAGTATAAAATGCTGCTGCTTATATTGTCATGAGCACAAATAATACCAATCTTTGTAAAATATCAGACTCATAACGACATAGTTTCCACCAACAAGAACCAATTAGTGGTACCACACTCGGTGACATTCATATTCATAGTAAAGAAAGAAAAGTCCCCGTTCCATCTCCATGTAAGCTCGACAGAGCATTCCTGACCCTTTCAGTCACATCCTGAACATCAAATTGAACCATTCCCCTATGTCATGTGACTACATTGGTGGTCATCACGTAACAACTATTCCAGGAAGATTGCACGAAGGCTGTAGCACTGACGGAGACAAATTTATGGTGCAGACAAACCACCGACGTAATATAAATACAGTATGTGAGAGGGATCCAAGGATGAACAAAGATAGACGCAATCAGGGCCACTGAAAAATGGGTCAGCCCGACACTGACGGAGGGAGTGAGACACATACACTATTGACAGCGTTACTGTCGCATGTACTGGCCCCACTCACAATACACTACATACTGGCATTAATGACAACACATACCAACACCGTTGACAGACCATACTGGCATTATGCATCAAAGTGATTAGGTATATGGCATGTTAACATACAATACATGTTAATATATTTAACGTGGCACATGGAATTCTATTGTGACGAGTTGTTACAATGACCAGGTATTTTCACCTGTAGAGCATGGCATACACAAGCACACTGGATACCTAACACTATTCTTTGGTATGTTTATATCTGATATAGCGCCTCGCTACAATACAGAGACTTTGTAAAAGTTATGACAATTAACACAAGTCGCCACTGAGCACATAAAATGGACGTGACTGAAAGTTTAGTTGTAGGGAATGTCACCAGCTGGAGCCATCTGTGTAATATGATTGTACACTCGCCACGAAGAACCTAAGATATATATGGATGGTAGGGGAAGGTGGGGTCATATTCAGTAGCAGACCAAATGTAATAATAGCTAAGTTCTGCAACTTTACATAATAAGTACTGATTTGTGCATTCTGATGTAAAATAGTTAATCTCTAAACATCTACAATTTATTCTACAGAATATATCCTACAGCATTTTTGCTAAGGGTCACACCTGACGTAGGAAGAACCTTGAAAGCGCATCTCAACGGACGACATGAGATCACGATATCAGCTACAACAGCACCCCTGGTGGAGATCCAGCGAACCGGCTTTGAATGAACACACCCACTAGATGGCGCCACTGCCTTATCTACGCCGTTTTCTTCTTGTCTGAGACCAGTGTCCTGAAAGCCTTGGTGAGGAGTGTGAAGGCGTCGGTGAAGAGAAGTGTGCCACTGAAGACGAAGGCCGTGCCGAGCCAATGGTACTGGGTGAAGGGGTTGCTGAAGTAGATGATGGAGAAGAGAAGGGAGAGGAACTTGCGCAGGGTCACGACCAGCGTCACACTCAGCGACGTGCACTCGGTCGTCAGGATGAACACGGCACGGATACACACGTATCTGTGGGCCATGTCAAGGAACCAACGAAGGCTGCCAGTTTTGCTGTAGACACATTCGGCTAATAACTATGGTCTCTAAATACAATGCGTGATATTCGCAGCACATCACATCACTGGATGCACAAGTGTTGCGAATATTGTGTGATAACGTTGTGGTGAGTATTGAGGATAGGCAACTCATAAATATTTTACACCAATTGGCAGTCCAATCACAAAGCAAACAAACAACATTTGCTATAGATTCTTCTGTTTAGATTAGGAAATTTTTTTAAAATACACAATTAATGCAATGTTTTGTGCCCAAGATATAGAATATGTCTTATACCAAAATATATTGAAATTGTTTTCTGCCAGAACTCCCGTTTCCGTGGCAACAATCAAAGATGGCCGCCGGAGAGGGAAAATATAGCATAATTTGGAAACATTGTAGCTCCTCCAATAATGCAGTAAACAATTTAATTCTGTCTAGTTCTTATTTATAACACCTCATTCAATCCAATGTTGAAGATATATTTTATGTATTGTCATCACTTAATATTTTTTTAATATGTTTAAATTTTGTTGGTAAAACACCATAATTTTTATTACGATCAGTATGTTCAGCATAACTAAAAACAAAATAAAAAATGTATCCTCGTCATTGCATAGATAAATTAGCAAGGATCACATCAGTCAAAATTTCATTAACGTAGCATCATTACTTCTAAAGATGTTTCCAAATTGGAAAAACACAGGTTTTAGCAAATGGGTTTAAACGGCTGTCAAAGATTCAGTAATGGGATTTATCACATGACAGAAGCATACTTTATCCATGAACATAAGTTACTTAGAGGTATGTAAATGTTATAAAAGAGACCGTTATTAATAGTGAACATAAAATGCTATCAGATTACAGAAGAATCACATTTTGAGTATTTTTGTCAAAAAATTTAATTTTAGTTGCAGTGTCTCTCCCCAACAGTTTTAATGCAAGCTTTCCAACAATTCCATGTGCGCACATGCACAGCAGACTGTAGTGTAAATTGGCGATCTCCAAACAAGTTAATAGTTCAACTTCAATCATCAGACATCAGCGATAATGTATTTGCTGCATATTATTACAGATATTACATTTTCATGTGGTTTTTACATCAATATAACACTATTGTTATATATGTGTAAGAACCACGAGAGTTGATGTCTTGGAGTTGTTGAGTAAACAAAGGATACTGCGTGAGGGTGTTTCCAATGAGAAAGAGCCACAGTTTGGGCACGGCAATGCCAAGGAGAGGCAGAACAATTGGTGCTGAAAGTGAACAGAAGACATTGGTTAGTTAATCACTTGCAATGACAGAGCACACACAGACTGTCACAGATTGTCACTGCCACAATAACTGAACATGTGATGCTCAAATGATGTAGGCACTTGCCGACAGGTGTGTTTGTAAGTAGCAATTAAGTCAAATTGTCTCCTGATTAAACATCAACATTAAGTAGAACTGCAGATTAAATGCATCAATGTGGAACCTCACCATTAAGGTCACTCTTGGGACTGAGCCAAAATGACCTAATTAGTGAGGTGACTGAATTAACTGAACTCATGTCATGTACAGTGGAACCTCACTATTATGGTCAACTTTGGACTGGACAAGTGACCTGAATAGCGAGGTGACCATATTAGCAGGACTAATATCCTATACTTTATTATACATGGAAATAATGTGTGACTGTTCTAGGGTGACCTTAATTATGAGGTGGCTGTATTACCGAGGTTACCTTAAAATGAGGTTCCACTGTACTTTACTACAGAAATACATTGTTTACTGTCTGTAGAGCGAGGTTCGACTGGAGACAGATCAAATAAGTTTGTAGCTTTACATTAAGTCTGCAGTGTGTCAATAAATTATGCCTTCTATAAATGAAGTTAGATGCCGTTGACACTCACTTGATTGGCTGTAGATGATCATGTGACTGTAGATGTCTTTGGAGAGGAAGAGGAATGCAGGAAGAGGAAGGAAATGCTGCAAGGATCAAACAAAATGTTAAGTCATCGATGATAACTAATAATAAATCAGTAATAAATATATTCAGCCCAGTATCTGTGGCAAAGACAAGCACGTTATAGTGTTTCTACTATAGCTCACATTCCTGTTAATTAATCTAAAACGAATTACTGTGCTCATTTTTTTGCAGATTAGATGTATAAAAATTAATATTTTGAAAAGTGCCCATGACATGTTTTTCTATTATTGCTCACATTCCAGTTACTTAATCTAAAACTAATTAATGTGCTAATGTTTTGGTAAATTAGAGGTGTAAATAGTTCATTTTGAAAAGGTTGCAATTTCCACCAAGAAACAAGTTTTCTTTTTGCATTGAGAGAAACAGGAAAGGACGTCAGCAGGAGACTACGTAATTACACACACTTGGTCACAATGTTATGTGTGTTTCTTATACTATTGTTGTTTCAAGCTACATTAACATTGTCAAATGTTCCTGAAACCATAGACTGCACTATTTTTAGCACTAAAAGAACCAACTTCAAAGACCTACAATGTCTTTAGCCATGCAGTTGTCACACTGTCCCAGTGTCTCCCACTATGTAAACTCTCATAACCTCCCAGGTGTAACTGACTGAGGGCCACAATTTACAGGGTACCAATCATAAAACGAGGTGAAACTAGTGGAATATTCTTTTCTTTGTAAATAATTACATAACTAGACTGGAAAATAAGCGCTACTCAAATTGAAATGTCCATTAGTAATATAAAAGTAATAAGTAAATTACTATTACATTATTTAGTATTATATTGTGTTTTTATTCAACCTATTACTATTACTTCAATCTTATATTACTATTACCCCATGATAATACACAGACATACACTCAATCAGTTGTTTCTTTGTCCCATTTATTGTTCACATCCCATGATTCCAGGTTCCAAGCTCAAGGAAGTATGTACATCATTGCCCACCCAACCAGTGGCAAGAAATAATAAAACATAAACATCAACAATAAGTTCTTATATAGCGCAGTATCCAATCCTTATGACTGCTCAAAACACTTCTGGCAGTTAATTAAAAAAACAAATCTAAGTCTGACAGAGATGCTGTCAGCAATGCTCTCAAGGATGAACTGAAGTAATGAGTCAGAATCTTACATTGTAAAAGAGAGCCTCAGAAGGATGCTTGCCGAACTGTGCATACACTGTCTCCTGGTAGATGCCCATTCTGGCTGACATGTACAGCGCAAACAGTAGCAGCGTTATACCTGCACATAGAGGAAATATGCACTTGTAACAGGGGGAATCATGACAACTCTATACAGCACAAACAGTAGCAGCGTTATACCTGCACAAAGAGGAAACATGCACTTGTAATAGGCGAAATAATGACAACTGTATACAGCACAAACAGTAGCAGCGTTATACCTGCACATAGAGAAAACATGCACTTTTAACAGGGGAAACCATGACAACTGTATACAGCACAAACAGTAGCAGCGTTATACCTGCACATAGAGGAAACATGCACTTGTAACAGGGAACATCATGACAACTGTATACAGCACAAACAGTAGCAGCGTTATACCTGCACATAGAGGAAACATGCACTTGTAACAGGGGAAATCATGACAACTGTATACAGCACAAACAGTAGCAGCGTTATACCTGCACACAGAGGAAACATGCACTTTTAACAGGGGAAACCATGACAACTGTATACAGCACAAACAGTAGCAGCGTTATACCTGCACACAGAGGAAACATGCACTTGTAACAGGGGAAATCATGACAACTGTATACAGCACAAACAGTAGCAGCGTTATACCTGCACACAGAGGAAACATGCACTTGTAACAGGGGAAACCATGACAACTGTATACAGCACAAACAGTAGCAGCGTTATACCTGCACACAGAGGAAACATGCACTTGTAACAGGGGAAATCATGACAACTGTATACAGCACAAACAGTAGCAGCGTTATACCTGCACACAGAGGAAACATGCACTTGTAACAGGGGAAATCATGACAACTGTATACAGCACAAACAGTAGCAGCGTTATACCTGCACACAGAGGAAACATGCACTTGTAACAGGGGAAACCATGACAACTGTATACAGCACAAACAGTAGCAGCGTTATACCTGCACACAGAGGAAACATGCACTTGTAACAGGGGAAATCATGACAACTGTATACAGCACAAACAGTAGCAGCGTTATACCTGCACACAGAGGAAACATGCACTTGTAACAGGGGAAATCAAGACAACTGTATACAGCACAAACAGTAGCAGCGTTATACCTGCACACAGAGGAAACATGCACTTGTAACAGGGGAAACCATGACAACTGTATACTGCACAAACAGTAGCAGCATTATACCTGCACACAGAGGAAACATGCACTTGTAACAGGGGAAACCATGACAACTGTATACAGCACAAACCGTAGCAGCGTTATACCTGCACACAGAGGAAACATGCACTTGTAACAGGGGAAATCATGACAACTGTATACAGCACAAACAGTAGCAGCGTTATACCTGCACACAGAGGAAACATGCACTTGTAACAGGGGAAATCATGACAACTGTATACAGCACAAACAGTAGCAGCGTTATACCTGCACACAGAGGAAACATGCACTTGTAACAGGGGAAACCATGACAACTGTATACAGCACAAACAGTAGCAGCGTTATACCTGCACACAGAGGAAACATGCACTTGTAACAGGGGAAACCATGACAACTGTATACAGCACAAACAGTAGCAGTGTTATACCTGCACACAGAGGAAACATGCACTTGTAACAGGGGAAACCATGACAACTGTATACAGCACAAACAGTAGCAGCGTTATACCTGCACACAGAGGAAACATGCACTTGTAACAGGGGAAACCATGACAACTGTATACAGCACAAACAGTAGCAGCGTTATACCTGCACACAGAGGAAACATGCACTTGTAATAGGGGAAATCATGACAATTGTATACAGCACAAACAGTAGCAGCGTTATACCTGCACACAGAGGAAACATGCACTTGTAACAGGGGAAATCATGACAACTGCATACAGCACAAAGAGTAGCAGCGTTATACCTGCACACAGAGGAAACATGCACTTGTAACAGGGGAAATCATGACAACTGTATACAGCACAAACAGTAGCAGCGTTATACCTGCACACAGAGGAAACATGCACTTGTAACAGGGGAAATCATGACAACTGTATACAGCACAAACAGTAGCAGCGTTATACCTGCACACAGAGGAAACATGCACTTGTAACAGGGGAAATCATGACAACTGTATACAGCACAAACAGTAGCAGCGTTATACCTGCACACAGAGGAAACATGCACTTGTAACAGGGGAAACCATGACAACTGTATACAGCACAAACAGTAGCAGCGTTATACCTGCACACAGAGGAAACATGCACTTGTAACAGGGGAAATCAAGACAACTGTATACAGCACAAACAGTAGCAGCGTTATACCTGCACACAGAGGAAACATGCACTTGTAACAGGGGAAACCATGACAACTGTATACAGCACAAACAGTAGCAGCGTTATACCTGCACACAGAGGAAACATGCACTTGTAACAGGGGAAACCATGACAACTGTATACAGCACAAACAGTAGCAGCGTTATACCTGCACACAGAGGAAACATGCACTTGTAACAGGGGAAATCAAGACAACTGTATACAGCACAAACAGTAGCAGCGTTATACCTGCACACAGAGGAAACATGCACTTGTAACAGGGGAAACCATGACAACTGTATACAGCACAAACAGTAGCAGCGTTATACCTGCACACAGAGGAAACATGCACTTGTAACAGGGGAAACCATGACAACTGTATACAGCACAAACAGTAGCAGCGTTATACCTGCACACAGAGGAAACATGCACTTGTAACAGGGGAAACCATGACAACTGTATACAGCACAAACAGTAGCAGCGTTATACCTGCACACAGAGGAAACATGCACTTGTAACAGGGGAAACCATGACAACTGTATACAGCACAAACAGTAGCAGCGTTATACCTGCATACTGAAGGAATGCTTGCTTGTAATAGCTGAAATCATGTTGATTATATAATAGTATTATATTTAAAACATACTTGTGTGTTGTCTGTCAGGCTACAAGCTAGACGGTTCACCTTGCTAATAAATCTGCTATTACTATTAGTTAAGCCATGTTACTCAACGTAACGTTAACTCCACGAATACTTACCTCTCATCACAACGTTAGATCTCTGGTATATTTGTTCACAAGGCAATAATTACTGTGACATACATATGCAATCCACGTTTGAATTTATACTAAATTGACATGTACAAGTACATACCTAAGAGCAATCGTAACGTATTGTATAACTTCTCCTCGTCAGTAAACTCTGTATCTGACCCATTCTGCAAACAAAACAATATTAGTGACTTACTAGATCAAAGTCTAGGACCAAGTGTATGCTACACTATAGTATCACAGCCATCATGCTTCAGAGGACAAATTGATACATTTTTGTGCAACTAGTTTCTCCTTTCTCAAATAATTACAAAATATCAGATACGTTAATTAATCAATCCTAATTATAACCTTTGTAGAAGATGATAGCAGCAGAAATACATCCAACTTAAAGAAATCTTGCTGCTGTTTCTGTACTAAAGTTCTTATCAGTATTCAATATTTTGAAAGATGTTGCTAAAGACAAAATATCCCGACCCCAAATATTAACAGTAAAATTGCTGTGTTTAGTGGGTACCTACAACTACCAGATAAAACAATATGTGTCGAGTCCTAACGAAATGAGTCACATGTACAAATTTAAAAATATTGAGTTATATATACCGTTGGAAAGAGCATATAATCAGCTTTAACATGGTACATATATTGTGGGCGTAGCATAATCCTAGCTGAAGTTATGTCACAATGAACACATATGGGGTTGAAATGTTCAAACTGAGAAAAAGCCGTTTGAAGTTTTGGTACGTTTACTGAAAAGTACCTTAGTTACTCTTAACGGATTTCTTTGAAATTCAGCACCATCTTAGATAGTGATATCCTGTTAAGTATCTGAAAATATGAACAAAATGTATGGGATATTAAAAAAGTTATGAGCAAAAGACTTTTCTATGTATACTAGTGGAGTGGTATGTTTTTTAGGAATTTTACAGCACACACAAAAACAGTCTGGTTTGTCGGGTAAATGCATTTATTTATAAACTGACATTGTTCTAATAAGTGAAGTTCATTGCTACAAACAAAAACAAAATAAAATTGCAAAAGAAAACTGCTGCAAGTTTATATGACTCACAAAACCAGTCAGTGAGTTTATTCTCATTTTCCCACACTGGCACCACCACGACCCCTGCCAGCATTGCCATGTCCCCTGCCAGGACTACCACGTCCCCTGCGAGCACTACCATGAGTTCTCAGATGCCTCGGTCGGAGAAGGCGATGGCTGGCGAGGACGGCGACCTAGGCCACGAATACCTCCTCTGCGTGGTGTGGATGCGACAGCATCGGGAGCTGTGGAGGGCCCCGCCATGGGGGCATCCTCCCTCTCAGAGGGGCTTGGACACAGCACGTCCTTATACAGGTCCTTCACAAATGGACGAATGTTTGTGAGGAGGTAGTGTTGGCGGTCGTGACTGAGGCCGGGTGGCTTGATGGCGACTGGTGGTGCAGAAGGCAGCAAGGCATCACTGCAAACCAGGAACTCGAAGCGCTCTTCGGGGCTGCCGCATGTTGTCTTTACAAAGACCATGCCCGGGCTGGCTGCATCAAACCTCTTCGGGGCTGCCGCATGTTGTCTTTACAAAGACCATGCCCGGGCTGGCTGCAAAAACACTCAAAAAAGTAGTGTATGTAGGACACAACAGCGTTCGACCCCTTAGAAATGAGATGGGCCTCATCAATCAGGAAGTTCACCTGTTTCGGGAGCCCCTCCCAGCAGACCCCAAATATGCCACACTTTCTAGGAACCAGGAAGTACATGGAGCCTGGCTGGAGAGGGTCACTCGGCAGGTGAACTTGCTGCGCAAAGTCGAAACTGTAGTGCATCGAGATCTGCCGGCTGCAGGGAGCACTCCTGCTGAACTCCACCAGTTTCATCTCGCTGCAGGTCTGCTTGGCAGCTGTCACCATCCCGTTGTAGAATGTCCTGGCCATGTCAACAACTCGCAGGTGTTCCTGTAAAATGCGACCAGTTATGGTAGGCACGTACACAAACGGCAAATATAATTTCATATGCATTTATAAAAAGGCCAATCATAATAGTCCAGTGCCTTGTTATGATGCACATTAAAAAAACATTGCCATGACATGCAATATCATTTTATGTCCCTTTGAAATGCGTAAAGTATCTGTTTTTTTAAGAGTTATGCCAAAAACATTATTGTAGACACAAATGGAAATTTAGGCTACATTAATAATAATAATAAGGAATTAATAAACCTATCCTACTATCAGTGCAGTGGTGTATCAGTATGTCTGACATCATTCCTCCATATCACAGAAAGTCACAATTTTAATTTACTCTTTATGTCAAGCCCTGACTAACACCAGTTTAATGAAACTCATATTAGCATAGTCTATTAGGCTTGGTTATAGTAACGATCTAATTAATTAGTAATCTGTCATGATCTCACCCTGATGGCCTGATAACGTGCACATGCATTTACCCAGATACAATCATGACAATGGCCTGTGCCACTGTTCATATAAATATAACGAACCACAGACAGTGAGACGGTATTCAAATAATAATTTCATAGTGTATATAATATACACTTCGATAGCATGCATACCTGAAACTTTAGCCAGTTCTTCGTCCACCGAGTCAAAAACTATGTCCTCAGACTCGGCAGCCACCGAAGTCATTCCTTCGGTCATCAAAATGGTCATCCTCGTGGGATGACCTGCTATTACAAACTTCTGAATCTGAGTCTGGTTCGTCACCTTTGCCACACTGTACTCCTCCAACAAACTATCGATCTTTTCTCTATCGGAATCCGCCACATTGCAATTAATCAACCTCGCTAACTCGAGTGCCATTTTTAAAGGGACTGGCAAAGAAAGCCGCAATGCGCATGCGCCGCAGCTGCGCAGCCAATGACAGCAGTAGCATTAGTCAAGGCTTCGAATGTTTACATTATAGCTCGCACGTCAAGCCCTCCTATTGGCTAAATTCAAACCAGGTCACGGCGGCCTCACTATATTTAGAAAGATGACATCCAGCGCTCTCTGGCGGTATCAAAATGTTGAGGGACAGCCCACAATTTCCGCGAAAAACTGCGTTACAAATGTTGCGTTTTCAGCTTTGTTTTAGCGAATTCATGCATGACATTTTACACAAGTATCACAAAACTACTCTATAAACAGCAAATGAATGCACATTTAACAAAAATAGCGACGTCAGTCGATAACAGACATATTAAGGACCAAGTTTATTGAAAAAACGCACAATCGTAAATGTTGCGGTTGCAACACATTTTGGCATTTCCTGACGTTCGACAAATCTGTACATCCGACTCATTTCGTCCGGACTCGTCACATATAGTCATCAAACTGTGTGTTTCAAAGGGTTGCTATGTGATCAATATAAAAACTTGTTCTATGACATCAGCTGCTTTGTGTCGGAGGACACTATTTCAACTGAGGCGGTTTGTTCCTCATTTCCTCACATTATGCTCTTAATAAACATGTTGAAGGTATACTGCCCATCAAATTGCAATTAAGGCCTGGTACGGGTGCTAATTTATGCTTTTTTGAAAAAATATGTCAATTTAATTTTCCAGCGCCAGATAGTAGATTTGTATGTTTACTATAAATAAACTTCACTTTTAGACCAACAACATACCTCTAAACGACTTTTATTCATGTATAAAGTCCACCCTTATCACAATGATATATCCATTTTTATTGGGAAGACGCGAAATGCGCTGAAAGTTGTCAATGTTTACGCCATGACAACGCGGTCCTTCCTTCGACTTACGCCATCTTGTTTGATATTTTTGGAACCGCCAAAATGTCGTCTGTCAATTATCGTAGTCGGTAATCCCGCCCTTATGAAAGCATTCGGCCAACATCGGTATTTATGCAAGCTATATTTTGCCGAGAATGACCTTATTTGGCATTCGGTAACCGTCGTGTCGTCATCCGCTAAGTTCCGTGACGCGCCTCGTGTCTATGAACACTCTGATTGGTTTACGAAGTTGCGCGAGCGCAAAACTCTCCCAGCATGCCACTTGTTGCTACTTCCCATTGTTTATAAAATATGGCGGTTTTCTCGAGCGATGTGAGTTTTGTCTCTGACGATGTTGATAAGAGATAGTTTAGAGTTAGTTAGCATAGAGAAAAGTTGCGGAAAGGGACGTTGTGGCTGAATGTCATTTGTGAAGAAAAGGCGGCAGTTATTGGCGGCTTCTGCGTGGGGAAAACGCAAGTTAATTTCGTCGTGTGTCAGAAACGCTGGCGAAGACGCGGCAATGCCAGTCAGAGCTGTCACTTCGACTTCGCTGCCCGTTGCCATGTCTGAGTGTGGGGCTTGTGCTAATGTTACTATCGGCACCAGTGACGGTACGATAGTTAAAGAGACTGCAGCTTTGCCAAATAGTGCGTCCTGTAGCCGGACAAAGTTAGTACTGATGCGTGATGACAGCAGGCCTGTTAACAGGCCTTGCCCTTGGGCTTGACATGTTAACTGTTTGGTATATAAGACTAAGTTATTGCTTTGTTAACTTATATTTTCAGAACTGTGCAACTTATATATGGGCGTCTGTTCTTTTCAGTAAAACCTGTAACTTGCTGTTGCCCCAGATTTGTTGGCATATAAATAAAATTGTATTATTATCATATGGATATATTTCATTTGTTGGCATATAAATAAAATTTTATTATTATCATGTGGATATATTTCATCATAAACATTGCTTGTTATGCATAATTAATGTTGTGAGAAAACAAACACCTTTAATTGAATTGTTTTGGCTGTTTACAGCCATTACTATTCACATCTTGACATTTCAGTGTCAGATGGACGTTTACAGAAAATCAGATGATGATGCAAATGACCTTTATATTTATAAAAAAAAGCAAAATTGTATAAATTCTGTGGGTGTATTTCATCTCAGATATTATTTATTGTGCATAATTAATGTCTGGGAGATAAACAAACACAATTTATTGAATGTTTTACTTGTTTACAATAATATTATTCATATTATCACTGTGTAAACTTTGACGGCCGTTTACAGAAAATCACGTTTTTGGCCATATAAACTTGCAACACTCTGGAAGTAAAAATGATATGATAATCTGGTTTTGATTGTTGTATTCTCCCGAGTATTCTGCACAATCTGTATAAAAAACATTTTGGATTTGTGTTTTACCTTTGTAGTTATCTAAAAAAAAGTCAAAAAAAGTTGCATTTTCAATAAATCGGTTTTGAAAATTCAAAATAAAATATAAATATTAAACAAAATTGAAATGTTTTTTATACGGATTGTGAAGAATATCCAGGAGAATACAACAGGCTAAGTTAGATTACCATATCATTTTTACTTCCAGAGTGTTGCAATTTTCTAGATGTGCTATGAATACCACCATTTGGCGGCCATTTTGTTTATTACCATGGAAACGGGGGGTCTGGCAGAAAAAAATGTCACACATTTTTTACTCAGTAATAGATTTTCTACAGCTTGGATGCCAAAAAATTATATTAATTATGCATTTTAAAAAGTGTCCTATCTAGCTGCTATACCTCCCCTTAATAAGTCCAAAACAGTGTTGTAATGTTGTACTCGTGAAGTGGTCAAAACGTAAAGAAAACAGTCACATAATAAACATCATTTATTGGCAGTATTATGGGGGCTTGTGGGGCTAACTGAAATTGCTGTTTGCTGTTCAGCACAATCGCTTGGTTCCCACACAACCATGACTTGATTCAGTGAACTTCCTGCTAATAATGATCACCTTTGGTATGAGATGATGATTCTGTGTAACAGAACAGACAGCCCCGCTCTAAGGGTGACACTCTGTCTGCTTTTCTAATCACTATGCCACTGCTTCAACTGTTTGACTTCTTCTATGAGACCAGCTGCTTTGTTGAGGGAGATTATTAAAGGGTGACACTCACTGCTTCTCGTGCTGATATGACTGTCGCCAAGATGATACCGACCGTGATCATCACCACGGAGACATACTTCGATGTTGTGTAACTGAAGAAAAACAAGTCATTTATAGACTACACAATCACATGATTGTACAATAGTCATGATCAGTTGAACACAGTCAGTCAAACACATCTTTAAAAATTATGCCCATCATTATTTTTTTCTCAAAGCATCTTTAAAAGTTTTTTCCCGAAAAGAAGATGCCTTATTATACACATAGTGCCCACATAGAAACTAATCCTCTCTTAGTAAAATGTTCACTCAAAAATATATTCAACACTTCCTACACACACCATGTACAAAGATACTAAAATGGGAGCATACCATTAATGTTACAACTTTGCAGAACAAACTGAAATTATCCTCCAGTCAGTCATGTTTCTTGTATATTAAATAATAACAATACTGCATTTATACAATGTGTTAACTTTATGGACCGATGTGCTGTATATTATATACAAATAAAGCATATTATTATGCTGTATAGGTCACTTACCTCTTTTTTAATATGATCACCCCTAGTATTAGGTTTGCTATCAAAGAACCCTAAAACATGAAGTTAAACCATGTTTTATAACGTGTCCAATAGTTTGTTAGTTCTCAGAGCAGACATCCAACTCATTTCTTAAAAGTTAATCAAGATTATTTAAAATACAATACCTCATCTTAATAGTTCTGAGCAAAACATATGTACATCTATAAGCTTATGTAGCCAGGTCATAGAAGCACATGATACATTCTTGTTATTCAAACCAGCAAATGTGTATCTGCACTTATATCACTTCCCATCAGCATAAATTAAACATCTCTGGATTTGGATTATATGTCGAGGAAAATAAACTGGACAATGTTAAATAAGCTCATAGGGTATGCGGAAATCACAAAATTGATGGACCATGCACTAGACAGCTATTTCTGGCTAGTGCGCAGATCCTACAGAACAGGAGGCCATTGCACTTAGTGCCCAGTTGCTGTGGCGTCACATATTATTATTGTCATGTTGCAGTATTTTTAAGACCTGTAAGCCTGCATATTACAGCATGCATGTTTCGCCGGAAACTTGTGGGATTAACACAGGGCAGATGAAGAAGAAAACCAAGCATGTGGCTACACTTACCGATCGGAATATCAAATGCAGAGGCATTGGAATATTGAAGTTGAGTGCATAGTTGTTGGCAACATTGACTATAAAGAACTGCGCCACCATGAAGATGTAGGTCCTGGGGAGGCAACACAGGACACGTGACAAGCACAAGCAAAACAACTCAACGGGGCGGACCAACTCTCAAGAGGCAACACAGGCCGACTGTGAGTACTTCTTTAAGTACTCACTTATTGTGTTGTGAGTACTTCTCTAAGTAATGACTTAGTGTGCTCTGAGTGCTTCTTTAAGTACTGATATGGTGTGCTGTGAGTACTTCTTTCAGTATTGACTTAGTGTGCAGTGAGTATTTCTTTAACCGTTTCAGTGCCACAGCTGATTGCGCTGATTGCGCTGATTGCGCTGATTACCAGTTTTATCAAAAAATGCCACACAGCCGATTGTTTTGCTACATGCACATTGGCTTGCATCTATGACACCATTTTAAACTGACCAATAAGATTAATCATTACAAAAGGGAGGTGTTCGACAGCTGGTTTTACAGTTACACTTAGATTTGCGCTAGTTTGACGGCGAAAATAAACCAGAAGTCGTAACCAAAAAACTCAATTTCATGTTTACCATGCAAAATGCATTGGATGACAGCCCCAGCATATTAATGAGAGTAAGTTATGTTGTCATCTGACTACCGGTATTACATTTTTCAAACTAAATAGAAAATTATCTGACCTTTCAGGAAATTAATAGTTTACTTGGTGAAATTTAAACACTAAGTGCATAAAAATACAAGTTTAGTATGGCGTGCAAGTCTCAAAAATGGCTTGGCACTTTCTGTATGTTAGCACAATTTTGGCTGGCACTCAAACGGTTAAGTACTGACTTAGTGTACTGTGAGTACTTCTTTAAGTACAGATTTAGTGTGCTGTGAGTACTTCTTTAAGTACTGACATATTGTGATGTGAATACTTTTTATGTAATGACTTACTATGCTAGGAGTACTTCTTTAAAATCTGACTTAGTGTACAGTGAGTACTTTTTAAAGTACTTACTGTTCTATGAGTACTTATTTAAGTACTGATTTAGTGCTGACTTAGCATATAGTACTTCTTTAATGTTTACCTAATGTACTATGCTTCTTTAAGTACTGTGGAGCACAGAAGCGCAGTGGTAAGAGCTCCGGACTCTTGACTGAGAGAACGCGGTTTCGAACCTTGGGCAAGTTTGTTTACTCTACATTGCTTCAGTTCACTCAGCTGTACCTGGCTACAGACAGTGGTGGATATTTGTGTACAAATAGTCTTCGCAGATTAATTACAGCATGGCTGAATACTTCCCAGAGAAGTTGAGATGGTGTTAGATTGAACAGGTCTGCCAGGGAGTAAAGTGTACAGCGCTTTGATTTTCGATTTTGACTGGATACTGCGCTATGTAAGCACGTCCCTTTACTTAGTATATACTGTCAGTACTTTGCTAATACTTAACTGTTATATTGTACTTCTTCACTGACTGATGTAGTGTAAATAAAAAGTATATTACCGGTATACTTCCTTGATACTGAGCTTGCATTGCACTTATCACACAGAAAGGGCATCAACATTGTTACATCAGCAGTGAATTTAACAACACTGCGTTTGAAATGTGCCAAACATGTCATAGAGAGATTAGGTATTTATTGTGTCCTCAAATATATGTTACACGTGCAACCACACATCACACCTGACAGCTGCAACACTGCGACATATTTCAAGATAATGTGTATCTAGTGTGCAGAGACTGGCAGATAGCATTATGTCATGATGTCATTGGCCTCTTTTCAGAAACAGCAAGCCATGTACAGTGAGGGTAAGGTTGGTGTCTTCAATTGTTACCTTACCTTGTTACACCTGAACCATTAATAGACATCATGTTAATTTTGAAGATTTCTAAGCGAACATGTATTTGTGATTCTGTTGACCTTATTGGTGGCTAGCAATCTGGTGACTTTGACGGAAATATCACCACCTGTTGTTTCTGCCTGGTACATCATCTAATGGACACCAGTGATATTTGGTGTCCATGGTTACATATACAATTTGTTTTCTTGTATGTCAAGTTATTGGGACTTTGTAATAAGATATATAAGTCTACCTTTAGGAGTAGTTGTAGCTAATGCATTGATGCTACCATGAATCCAGGACAAAACCTCAGCAGACAAAACCCCAGCCTCTTATTTCAATTGTGGACAAAACCTCAGCATTGCCTAGAATGTTTTGGTGTATCATAATGTTTCTATGTATGCATTATATAAAATAAAAATAGATAGTAATGCACTTTAGTTTCTAAATCCAACATAGTTGATAGACATTATAATATTTTCCAATTAGGGGTACTTTCCAACCATCAGCCAATGCCATGTCCTGAAGTTATTTTGAAAGGAAAGATCAAACAAGTAATTACACTCAAAGGGATATGATATGCACCTTTATGCTGCTAATTGTTTATTACACCCCTAATTGGAAAATATAATAATCTCTATCAACAATGTTGGATTTATAAACTAAAGTGCATTACTATATATATATTTGTTTTCAACACTTATTTAAATAAGGGTATATGATGCATACATAGACAATTTATGATACGCCAAAACATTCTAGACAGTGCTGGGGTTTTGTCCACATTTGAAATAAGAGGCTGTGGTTTTGTCCGCTGTGGTTTTGTCCTCGCACCTACATTATTTGCATAATGTAGTTGTATCCATGTTACATGCACAACCTTTGGTCTTGTAATGATCCTGTACCATTTTTTTCATATATGGAAAAGTTAATAATTGCATTAGTCGGCCTATTGGTGACACCTTGCCGAGTTTCGATATACTAGAAATCTAGACATTCATGTAAAATGGCACCCAAACGGTAACTTGCGTTTTGGTTTATGACGGTGGTGGGAGTGAAAACCACACAGGCTGATGGCACTACGTCACTTGTCGACACTTGTGTCGAATGTGGACTCTATTGAAGCCCAAATAAAAACTGTGCATCCTAATCCTATTCACTAGTCGGCATTTGTATCGAATCCGGACCCTGTTGAAGCTCAAATAGCGACCTGGTTTGCGCTAGTCTGTGCCGCTGCGGCCATGCGTTAGAGATATATATATATAGCAGCGTATGTTGATACAAACCGGGGCGCTATTTACGCCTCAAATGGACCTAAGACGCAATATTCTTAAAGGTAAATATGCCTAGGATAATGTTGAATGATGGAACTACAGTGTATCTCACTGAGGTATCAAAGTTAAGCAAAACTCAAGCAGCAAAATCAATGACAAAGTGGGTCCGGATTCGATGCAAATGCCCACAAGTCTATTCAACTAATGTTCTATGCCGTTTTGTTTTAGCAAAATAAGGAATGTGATTCATAAGACATCTTTGTGCTAAATATATAATACATAGTCCGACAAAGTTGTGCAAACAAACTTTTGGGAAAGTTGATTTAAGTGAAATACTTACGAATATAAACCACCGAAGTTCACATCTCATAAAAAAAATGCCTACTACCCAAAACCGTGTATACTAACGGGTTATCAATAACTTGGGTTAAACAATGATATGTTTGCACAACAATTGGATGTACTAAACAACTTACACTGTTTTATAAAAAGGACACAATTTAAGAAACATTCTTGCGATTAATAGAAACATACTTTTTGGCATTCCAGAAATGACTGTTTAATTAATTGTATAGCATTCTAGCAAACAAATCAAATATAATCTTTTGAACATAAACCACCAATTTACCATAATATTATGATATTAAAATAATTTAAAGGTGATGATGAAAAAGTCTTCAGATGATACCACTGGATGCTTCCCAGAGAAATCGAGATGGTGTTCGATTGAACATGTCTGCCAGGGAGTAAAGCGCTTTGAGCAGTCCTGCGCTATATAAGAACTTACTGTTTACTTTTTTATTGACTCTGTCAGCGAGGTAACAAGGCCTAGGGTTAGTGCAAGAAAACAACCACAACCAAGTACCAGTGGTCAAGTGGAAACCACACATCTACTGAGTAGCAGTGGTAAAATGAAAACCACACCTCAACATAATGAAACAATCATGATTACTGACTTTTATCAATCATGATTACTACATTTACGAGTAGTGTCTTGTTGTTTTATATCTCCCCCCTCTATATTCAAGAGTAAATGTTAAAACAGACCTCAGAATGCACCATTTTAAAGCTAGTTTTAAAAAAATCTCCGGGGGAGCATGCCGGACCCCCTAGCAATGCTTCGTCTGCGGCGCTCGCATACCCCACCCCTACCACCTCACCTATCATTTCACCAAGGGGAAACACTGAATACTGACTAGTTTACAGTGACTACTTCTTTAAGTACTGACGTAGTGTACTGTGAGTACTTCTTTTAGTACTGACGTAGTGTACTGTGAGTACTTCTTTTAGTACTGACTAAATGTTTAAGCACCAAAATACACAGTATTATACCTGAGCTGGCTTACAGCACGACTACCCAGCTTAAGTACCCAAGTACATAGATGAAATGTACCTGAGTCACTGTACCGTGTGTACTTCTTTAGTACCCACGTATACAGCACTGGCTGCAGTGTCCCATGTGCACAGTGTTAGCGTAACCTGTCCATCCAGTCTGTGCTTATCATTCACCGTTGACACGATCAAAGTTCACACAATAGTCCCATGACAGTTCTACGTCCAAACAGAACACAAACTGTATCACACATGCTAGTTTAATACCAATCTAACAGCCAGATGAACAACTCTCGCTTCTTTCATGCCTCTGATTACATCTAGCTACTAAAACACTAAGTGGATGAGCACGATTAACAAACTTATGTAGACCATGTAGATAATTTATTATTAGAATATGTGTTAGGTGTGATGGAAGTTATCATGAAACTGCAGCCAAAAACACAGCCAAAAAGCCACAACACTGCCAGCGTACTGTTACTACTAAAGATAAAAAGTTATAAGAAATTAAATATATATATATATATAACTACTGGTGTACTGCATTAGTTCCCTATTATTACCAACTACAGTACTAGTATCAATGTTGGTTGCAACAAACAAAATAAGTTATATGTTGGCATCAAATCTGCAAACAACGTGTCACCGAAGGATTAAACTATTGTAACCTTACCATCATCAAGATGATGATGCTGAAAACTTAAAAACCACAAAAATAAAGCAAACAATAAATCAAAAACAGTGACATCCAAGGGAATGGTGTCATGCACACAATTAACACTTTTTCATTAGCACACAAACGGAACTATCAATTGTAAGCACAACACAAAATGAAACCTGGAAAAGCACCAACATTTTGGGGTAACATTTCAAAAACAAAAGTGTTAAATTTATCTTTGTAAAATTACATTGATACACAAGCATATCATTAAGTTTCAGAGAAAGACTGATTAAATGTCTCAGCCACGGACTAACAAATTTCAATTAAATCCATAAACGTAAATGCCCTAACAAAAACATTCACCCACAAAATTGTGGTAACTTTCTCAGCTTTCATTTTGGGCAATTCTGTGTAGCAGGTAACCCCACACATTGCAGCAAATCCGACTGGTCAGTGCGACCGGTCAGCAGGGTGAAGGTAGCACATACTGGATGCACACAAGCTACGCCAACACTGTCCACTCACCGAGCGTAGCATGAGCTGTATGGGAATGGAGACTTTTACAAGGTGGAGGACGTTTTGATACATGACGTCCACCATGTGCATGGATGCCATAGTGGCAAACATTCTACAAGGGGACATATCAAAACAAACATTACATTACACCCACATCACAGGTCTACACAAACATCATGTTGTATCTACCTGGTACTAGTAGCACAAATATCCATTCTCCAGATGGCATTACAAACGCGCCAATGCGACGTGTTCTTATTTGACATTTAACAAACGTGTCATCAAGTTATTTGAGCAATTGCTACAACTACTACTTGGAGAATGGAAAAATCTCTATTTATGCTCATTAATATGAAAGCATTAAGTTGCCTTTGAATTTAAAATATAGATAAGTTTTGATTTTGCCACTGTCACATTGCATAAAGTTTATTAGGAATACTCTTCTATGATCTAAGAAAACAGTTGATCTTCAATTAACTTCAATGTGACATGTCCACAAATGTAATAACACGCCATTTATAACCGTAGTAATACTTACGAAATTGGTATTGCAGGCTTTTTTGTGAAAAAATTTGAAGTGAAGAATAAGCCTTCAATGCTGATGAAGACGAACTGTACAAAGGTGATGAGATTGCCACTGCTTGGAGATTCTCTGTAAACAAAATTTACACAAAATGTAATATTACAGTTTTCTCTTACATGAACTGATGGTACTATTGGGAATGAGGGAATTGCTTTGATTATCATAATTGATCATCGGCTTGATATGATTACATATTTGGTTTGTGGGCAGACATTCTAGTTTTGGTTTTTGGTTATATATATTTAAAAGGAATGACCTGTAAGGTAGTTTTTTTTTAGCCCCACATGAGGGTGTAATTGGAGGTTTTTTGGTACAGCCCCAATATTCACCAGCACTGCAACTATTCATAATAACCAACACAATCACCAGAAAATCCAATAAAAATGACTTGTCTAGACATTTGTTTGAACTCAATCAATGTCATAACTGCTTGTGATTTAGAACATACATATTTTGTGCAATTTGTGTCAGTTTGTTTAGCTATTGTCTTTTAAAATAGCACATTTCAATAACAAAATCAATGTATCACCATAATATGCTATAGCCCAGTCTACAGCAGTTTTGACCACCATCCAGTGAATGTAGTAAACACTATATTTATTCTAGCCGCATTTGTGTCTTTGTCAGTTTCAGACGGCTACGACAAACCCATATTATGGCATTTTGTTTTGTGTTTGACATTGTTATTTCAGTGTCAGACACTAGCAGCGCTTCTTCGACAGGTCATATTTTTCTAGTAATGGTACAAATGTGCGACAAAAGGCACATGTTGGAAGATCATACAGCTCACTCCTTCTTCTGTTAGTCTCTATTTATATTGAACATATATACATGATCTTGGTGTGAAACTGTTTTGATAACATTTCAAAAAAATTATACATGATGCAATGTTATTAACTGTTCATTTTCTTATTGCCGTCATATTTGATGTCTGTGTTTATTTCATTTTAATACTGTTTCAAATAGCCTATAAAAACTTTTCTGCTGTACCCTCACTTTTCCCTGAAAACGAAAGGCGATCCTCTTGTTGCTTATGGTTATGGCTATCCAGTGCTGTAATCGCTGAGTATGTAACCACCTAGATCTATATAGACAAGATTAATCAACAGTGTCCATCACTCAGGAGTCAGGATTAAGGATGCTTTAATGAGCACTACAACTGCACTTTGCTAGATGTGAAGGTACAAAGAACGGTATAATCAAATTACGAGAAAATGTGAAACAACCAAACCCCTGCCATGGGTTGAAGGCCGGCAATTCTGCATGCTGGAAACTTGAGACTGACAGTGTCAGTGACTGCATGAGACTGAGTGAGTGGATGGTTAGTAGGCCACGAACAGTCGAACACACTAGCCATTACTCCTTAGGCTACGCCAGAATAAGTCACACTAATCTATTCACTTGTCATATTTTATATCATGGACTGATGTGAATGTCTGAATGAAGTTAATTCACCCTGACAGCTGAGAATGGTCTCGATCCGGCGCACCGGTATATTATATAGTATATATGTCATCATGTTCAATGATGTTCATGATGATGTTGTGATGAAAAAATACTCACGTTATCAGAAGTTCCAAGAAAACAAGATTGCTGCAGCAACCAATAAATACGGCTGCAATAGCGATTGACGGGTTCATTTTGGGAATTACTAAAATAACAGGGTAACAAGAATAATCATTGCCTAAAGTGTAGCAAACGTTGAAGCATATTGACACGCGACGCGTCTCTTCCTTGGCAGCCCTTGCGTAAAAATTGTCTCCAGAAACATAAATTATGGCAAACTACCTTAAAGGCAACAAGATCATAACTAGTGTCGCCATCTGGCGTGTATTTTTCTGTAATATTAGTAAATTGACAGACAACACAATAATTAATGCTATCGGATAATGTCGTCACCCAATATTTTGCCAAGGGGTGCGGTTGGAGGCTTTTTGTGCGCATCAATGCGGGTGAAGTAGGAGTTTCAGGTGAGCCATAAGGAAGTGCAGTTAAAAGGTTATGGTGAGCCTCAGCCCCCCCCCCCATATTCACCACGTTGCGACACCTGTGTACAAGGTTTGTATGGTAATCCTATAACCATTACCGCTGTTAAAAAAGCTATGCTATTTAAGGTACCGTGCCCGTTATCCTCAATGGGTTGGTATTTGCGTAGCCCGCTAGCATATTTCGCCCATGACCGGCTTACCCACTGTCTTCAACTGTCAGTTATTTGCATGGGTTGATTCGGGGAAGTGCAATTTAAAGGACTGTATGCTGATGGCGAATGAAGCTATATAGCTACGCGTTTTAAGATGGTCCCGAGAACAAATGCAATATTACAATGAATATTCTTTAATGCTATTGGACTCGTTCACGATTCATAAATTTTACGAAATGCTCCGCGCCGACGAAAAACTTCCGCTGTCTGACCGGGTGGAATTAAGGTTGCAAGACATTATCTACATGCAGTATTTTCTTCTTAATTCTTCCAATAGCTCCTTGTACCTACTTTTACTTTTCTCATTATTCCATTCATATTTCTATGTTGTCCGCAGTGACCTTCTATTCTAGGCTGTTCACACCTGTGGTTCCATTTCATGCTGTCGTGCTATCTCAGCTTAATTTTCTTTTCCTCTTCATCGTTTGCTACTCTCTTCTGCTTTCCATGCCCGTTTTGACAGTCTGTCTTCGGTCATGCTTTGCACGTGTCCTGCCCATCTCATTGTTTCCGACTGTTTTCTAGCCGTACACACGTATGCACGTGCTTCCACATCAATTGTCAAACCAAAAATGTCATGACAGTGGCCGCTGGAAGTCTTGATGAAGTTGCCCCCTTGCCAAAGAAAATGTCATGCCTACGGCCGGCAGGCAAACGGGTGATTAGTCAAAGCATATCATTTATGTCATCACACACTTCAGTTTAGGAATGTTTAACTACATCTATGGGGCGAAACTAACAGAAACATGCAGCCACTATGAATTAGTCAGTAACGAGATATAGCATTAGCCAAACAAACCATTTGTGGTGGCGTTGACGCAGCCCCATATCGGCAAGGGAAATTAACAAGTAATTTTTTTAAATAATTTAAATTATCAAATAATGGTTTATGCAGCTGATGTTGTCATTGTTAATTATTATGTAGCTGGTGGTCAAGTGGGAAAAGTGGTGCACAAGTGGGAGAAGTAGTGGTCAAGTGGGAGAAGTGGTGGTCAAGTGGGAGAAGTGGTGGGCTAGTGGGTGAAGTGGTGGGCAAGTGGGAGAAGTGGTGGTCAAGTGGGAGAAGTGGTGGTCAAGTGGGAGAAGTGGTGGTCAAGTGGGCGAAGTGGTGGGCAAGTGGGAGAAGTGGTGGGCAAGTGGGAGAAGTGGTGGTCAAGTGAGAGAAGTGGTGGTCAAGTGGGCGAAGTGGTGGGCAAGTGAGATAAGTGGTGGTCAAGTGGTCAAAGTGGTGGGCAAGTGGGAGAAGTGGTGGGCAAATGGGAGAAGTGGTGGGCAAATGGGAGAAGTGGTGGACAAGTGGGAGAAGTGGTGGTCAAGTGGGAGAAGTGGTGGTCAAGTGGGAGAAGTGGTGGATAAGTGGGAGAAGTGGTGGGCAAGTGGGAGAAGTGGTGGTCAATAGTGAAGAACATGGGAAAGCCATTGACAAAGAATAGGCTTTATTACTGTTACCTTCGAGAACGACACGTTGCTTAACTGCTTTGTCCATCAATGTGGACATAAATGATTGAACTTATCAGTGTCGTTTAACAGATGTGACATAATTTGCCTTTCCCAGATAATATCTACAATGGATGAGGCGTCTATTCGTATCCCCAGTGAATGTCTTTGATTTGTTGAAGTCGCCAGTATAACTGGTGAAGCAATGTTCCAAACTGTATGTGACGGGGCCAATTTGTACAACAACAAGTCGGCTCCAATCTTTTCGATCAAGTTCTTTATTTGTGGTCTTACTTCCGGATACAAAAAGAAACCCCAACACTGCTCTGGAGGCTCATTAATGAATCTCACATCATTCATTCGAGGCCTGGCTCCCTCCAAAAATAAATGTCTCCTCCTTGTTGTGTGAAACCTGAGCCAGCCTAGCCCACAGCTGCTGTACCAATGCTTGGTGAAAATACACACGTGACCAGTGTCTCTGGAGTTTATCTCATACCATTCAAGCAACTGGTTACTCATAGTAATTAATTACCTAAATATAATTATAATCAACACCTTAGCAATTAAATCATGAAAATGTAGTTTCACAAAATAAAGAATGTAACAATATCCGTCATCTACTTAGCATATGGTGCTGCCATATTGTGGCTGGTGGCGACATTAGAATGACAATTAAGATGTATTCCATCTCTTAATTAGCATGTTACAACATAACTATGAACATGTGTAGGTGTCCAAACTGCTACCTTACATGTATATAGTTTCACGGGAAGAATATGGAGTTTTGGTGGCAACAGCTATGCATTTAGTGATATGAAGGTACTGCCAAAATGGCATCCAGCGTAGCGTATACGCTACATTCGCTCTGTGAGACAAGATGGGCCAGTTGTACAAATGTACTGTACACATTGAAGTCTGCATTCTCTGTTGTAGCCACTGTCCTAGAATATTTGGAAGATACATTGGGATGACGAACCCGGAAGTAAATTATCTATCAATAAATTTGACTTCATCGTAACACTAGTGACCATGACATTGTAGTGAGCATGTCCACCATAGTCTGCTTCCTCGGTCTACTATAGGTCAAACAGTGTGTCCTTGTACATGCATCCATTGATGCAGCCTATATAGTCTCACAGCTACAGTAGGATGTGGAATGCGTTGTTTGATAGTAGAGCTAGCAGGACAATTTGAGCAAGAAATAAACATATCCAGGCAGCAGTAAATGTTGCTATGCTACACTAAAGGTTTATATCCACTTTTTTTTTAATCAGTGATGGGTGTTATGTAATAATAATAAAGTAACTTCTTCCTTCTGCGCCTATATCTTTAGAAACCAACCTCAATGGCCAATGTAGAAATCATGTAGAAATTGTGTGTTTTTCTCCGTTATTCCAGAACCCTTTTTATGTTTTATTTCGGCTTCGATATGCACCCATGCAATTGCATACATAGTTTCAGACTACTAGATCTCCCTACTTAGTCGTCAGGATGTGGCGAATATTGGAGTGGAGCTGAGGTGGGCTGAGGCTCACCAAAACCCTTCGAGTGCAACCCCCATTCTTGAGTTCACTAAACCATTCAACTGCACCCTGTTCTACAAATACACTGCAGCATCCAATTAAGACACTTCCATGTATAAGAACCGTTTGAAATAATTGTCATAAAAATACTTGTCGTTGATGCTGGTCATCTCATCGTAACGCATGCTGATGAACAAACCACCAGGTTGAACTGTAGAAGAATCTTCTCCGCCTTGTCACCAGAGCGCGCCGTCAGGGCCGAATGCCACCATGCAGCGTTTGGTTAAAAAGCGTCATCGCACTTGTACAGTCGCTTACATCAATAACAAAATTTGTTGCGATGGATGACGGTTTAAAATTCAGGAATACATCTTTTTGGAAATTAAGCTGCTTTACCCGGAGAACAGTCTGCTGAGTTATACTGATAATTGCTGTTGTTCTAATACGTTATTAACACGACTTACCGGTGTCAAGCATTTTTTTGTTTGAAAGAATTGTGTGTAAGAAAACGACGGCCGGCTAAACAGGAAGATGGAAGAGGTAAAAAGACGGTAGGTTCATTATTTATTCACGGTAATATAGTTACATTATGCAAACGCTGAACCTCACATGGATCGAGATTTAACAGCGATTATATGGGTTCTGTCTTTGGGCGGCGCTGCACCAGGCAAATGACAGCTTAGTCAGTGTCGTGACATAACCAACTGCATATTATGAATGATTTGCGACACCCGTCTGGGCTCGGTCGTTGAAGTTTAACTGGTTTATCAATGTTTCGAATGAAATGAGTGCACCTGGAATTAAAATGTCTTATTTCAGACGTTTCGCAGTTTAACATATGAATATATGTCTATGTAAATGGGCTGCGTGGGTGTAAACATATTCATGCCATCATATTCATAGGTATTGTGATTTTTGTATGATCAAGAAAATTTAAGACTCAACTTCAGTTCAAGTGACAAGTGTTGCCTTGTTGTTATTCTTGACAGTCACAATGTCAATGAGAGTTAGTCGAGCCATTGACATATACTATGATACTAGGTCATAGTCATATAGAGCAGATACCCGACTCTAGGCTATGGCCTCCATAAATTGCTTATAAATGCAAATTATGGTGGGCCATTATGCCCTGCGTCCTATTTTGGTGATCGTTTTCTTTCTGACCTAACCATGAAAACAACCATCTACAACAGCAAACTTCTCATCACATATCTTACATACATATACACACATTACATTACAAAAAATTCTCTTACATTCCTGTAACGATCAAAACTCACAAAACAAACTCAAGTAAAACTTGACATCAATGGCGGCGACTACCAGTAGCTCTGTGGTTACTGTAAAATTTATAGTGTCAAGGCATTGCTACATAAATGAGCTTCACAGTTATTCCGTCCCGTGACACTATCGTTACTGTGTGCGTAGTTTCCCGGTGTATAGATAAAGCTTTATACAGGGAGTAAGTGCACGTGTTCGCGTGCCCGAATATATATATACATACATACATACATATTTATATCACACGGTCAAGTTATTCTGATTGGTTAATGCCAATGTCACAGATTCTCTGAGTATATTTTGTCTGCTGTTGTTTACCTGTTGTTCAATATTCACATACAAGTGACCTGGTAGGTTGAATTTTCAGCATAAAGATCACATTTTCTGAAGGACTGGGCCATATCAAGACCCGCGTCACCCTCTAACGTGGTTGCATCTGTGAGAGATCTATTGTGTTTATTTACTGGGATGTTTGATATTATGATCCCACACGTTGAGTGTAATGTATAATTTTGCAACATTCATTCAAATCAATGTCCCTAGATAGAATCAATGGTTCATACAAAAACACTTTATTAGTATTACATGAGCTGACAGTCCTCAGAGATTGTACATGCACAGTCATTACAAATGATTGAACTCTATGTGGATATGTATGATCACTTGCATGGTGTGATATTTAGTGTAACAATTTAATGTTTTAATTAAAGAAATAATGGAAATATTCAGTTGAGCAGGATGGATACTGTTTTATGAACACATCATATTCAATTAAGTGTTACTGGTTGGTTTAATTTTTAATAGCTATCACGTTACTGTATTACTTAAAGTGTGATCAGTTCAACATTCAAATGTACTTTGTGTTTAAAGTGACAGACTAGTTATTCGACTAGGAATGGTGTGATTCTTTTTTACCTGCCGTGTCACATAGTTGGGTTATCAGTAATTATGGACTTACTCCTATTTGCCCAAAGTACCCTATCACTTTTATCAGCTCCATATTCAGTGTGTCAGAATCTTGCCTTGTAACTGGGCCACTGCTTAGAGTTCAAGAGCTGCATGTTCTGGTCTCTGTGCGGCCAACTGCAACGACACCTTTGTTCTTCATATTGGACAAGTTAGTGACAGCTATCTGTGATCTCATGGTTAGAGTAGTGGTCTGCAGTCAATACAGCAGCCATTGTTGTCATGTTGTAGTGATTATGTCTGTCTATTCACCCTCAGCAGACTTGTGACAGAGTCATTGGCAGTTATGGTCTGTTGATTCTTTGAACTCCTGAGCACTGAAGGCGCCTTTGTGTGAAACACCCATGAACCTGCATTGGCTCGGACAAGTTGGCTGTACACTCAGCGATCCTGTGCCAACTTGTCGCAAACATTCCACTCTTCCATTATCCATGTTTTCTACTGTTGTAGCAAATCTGTATTTCGTTAGTACTCCTGGAAAAGTAGAAAGCCATTAAGTTAACTTATGTAGAAACACTTGGCAGCATTCCTGTATTTTATTAAAGTTTGCTGAAATTGTTCTGTATTTTTTATTACTGTGGTTATGGATATATTACTATGGGTTATCTGAATAATACTTATCATGATACCCAATCGGGATCATTCACAGTTATCAACATTTACCTGGATTCGTTTTTATAGCATACTCGTTCTGTGAATTACTACTTTGAAATGTCAATAATTGTTCACGTCGCAAATCATAATACTTATGTAGATCTATGACAATGTTATATCACTGTACATGCAAATGACATTATTTTTATAATAAAAAACACCATTGTCATGTCAACAAACATTTATCTATAATTAGTGGTTGTGAGTTCCCACACGACCGAAATTATTATATTTAATATGTGCCCTGTTACCCTCTTTTGTACACTAGATGCACAGATAGGTAAATGTTGGCAATGTGAACGACTCTTTAGGAAGAAACTGCAGGGATTAACCATGAATGTTGTGAGTCTTGTGATTACTGTCTTTTGTTGTGTCATTTCCATGGAACCGTGTACATGAGTTTCCGACATAACAGGGAGTTGAAGAATCAGCAAGACTGTGGTCTTGATTAGCCAGCCTGTGCGCTGTGAGTTTGTGACACTGGCAAGGTGTGCGTTGCTATGGTAACAGTATCACCATGGCAGTGGCGTGTGGTGTCATTACAATTTCACCAAATGTCAAAGAGCCTACACTCATCAGCATAAAGCAGCAGCACTTGTGATTGTCCCTACGCTAAGTGCCGCTGACTTGTATGCATGTCAGTGGAATATATCACTGAGGAGAAGTATTCAGTCGTAGTGATGTTATTGTTAAAAGGGTATCAATTAAACTATTTCTTTCACTGTCAATTGTCAGCCTCTCCTGAGTACAACTCACTGACCTGGGGCATTAGCGAGTCAGGATTCAGCACCCTGGTTGGAGGGAAACTTTGATACAATGATTTGAGATTCTATGATCTAGTTAGATTACCGGTAATAACACTGTCCCCTTGTTTTAGATAATCTTCAATGTGTCCGGTACTTAGCTATTATGTTACCTGTGTTTAATAGTACAATACACTGTTACTGTGGTACCCATGTTCAAGATTCCAAAACTCTTCTATCATGGTCTCCTTGTCAGAGATTCCACTACTCTCCTATCACAGTGTCATTGTCTGAGAGTCCAATACTCTCCTATCACAGTGTCATTGTCTGAGATTCCAATACTCTTTCATCACAGTGTCATTGTTTGAGATTCCAATACTCTCCCATCACAGTGCCATTGTCTGAGATTCCAATACTCTCCCATCATAGTGTCCTTGTCTGAGATTCCAATACTCTCTCATCACAGTGTCATTGTCAGACATTCCAATACTCTCCCATCATAGTGCCCTTGTCTGAGATTCCAATACTCTCCCATCACAGTGTCATTGTCTGAGATTCCAGTAAGTAGTCTCCCATCACAGTGTCCTTGTCTGAGATTCCAATACTCTCCCATCACAGTGTCCTTGTCTGAGATTCCAATACTCTCCCATCACAGTGTCCTTGTCTGAGATTCCAATACTCTCCCATCACAGTGTCCTTGTCTGAGATTCCAATACTCTCCCATCACAGTGTCGTTCTGGCAGTTCAGTGACTGAATGATATCATACAGCAGCCCTCTAAGTTAACTTTTTTGTCCAGGTGCCAACTGGCTCCTACCTACATTTTTTAGGAGCCGAATTTAAAAAGTAGGAGCCAAGTAATTGTGTGTGCGTATGTATGCAATTGTGCTTTCAGTACCAATATAATCCAACTTAACCATAGATGTCCGTTTGAAATATAAATAAATTTAAAACATGTGTGACTATGTGGCCAGATACTAACTTTATGCATTATAACATGGTACACTGGCAAATTAATAACAGTCATATGTGGAATCCCTGAAATTACCAATAATTAACAGCAAATATTCATGTATGTATAGGGACACTGATTTTCTGTTTCTAAATTCTGTTTCAGAAAAAGACAAATTCTGTGTCAAATGATGCATTTCCTGTTTACGGTGAAAAAGAAGCCCTTTCTGTTCAGAAACGGTATATTTTATTTCAAAGTTAACTTTGAGAAATAATAGATTCTGTCAAATATTTAAAACATTACAATGTTACGATCTATGCATCTGTACAATGTATAATACTGTTTTACTGTGTGGTTAACTTTTCTAACAACATTTATTTGAGCAAAATTTGCCTTGCACGTTTTTTTAATCCTGTGTCATAAAACCACCAAAATAAACTAATACCGTTGCAGAGTAATCATGTTTGTTTTAAAATACCGCCAATAAAGTCGGTATAGTTTACGGTGTTTCCGAGAAACGACAACACATGGTTTATGAAACGGCAAATGACACCGCATGATCTGTTATTACAGACTCGTCGCGGTCGTCAGTGGGTGACCGGACACAATCACGTGTCAGTCGCTAAACAGAAAAAACAGTCGCACATGTGACCAATTCAGTCACAATTTAGAGGGCTGATACATGTGCAGTTGTTGTGGTGGTTAAACTCTCTGACGTACACATTTCTTTTGGGTACACAATTAAAATTATGTTGAGATGTGACTATTTCTGCCAGGTGGTGCATCCAAATGAATAATGCATTCTTAAACTGCAATACTTACTTCAAACCAGTACAAGAGTGCACATTGTTGCGAATAGCATGGATTCATTTTATGTGACTATTTCTGCCAGGTGGTGCATCCAAATAAATAATGCATTCTTAAACTGCAATACTTACTTCAAACCAGTACAAGAGTGCAGATTGTTGCGAATAGCATGGATTCATTTTATGTGACTATTTCTGCCAGGTGGTGCATCCAAATAAATAATGCATTCTTAAACTGCAATACTTACTTCAAACCAGTACAAGAGTGCACATTGTTGCGAATAGCATGGATTCATTTTATGTGACTATTTCTGCCAGGTGGTGCATCCAAATGAATAATGCATTCTTAAACTGCAATACTTACTTCAAACCAGTACAAGAGTGCAGATTGTTGCGAATAGCATGGATTCATTTTATGTGACTATTTCTCCCAGGTGGTGCATCCAAATGAATAATGCATTCTTAAACTGCAATACTTACTTCAAACCAGTACAAGAGTGCAGATTGTTGCGAATAGCATGGATTCATTTTATGTGACTATTTCTCCCAGGTGGTGCATCCAAATGAATAATGCATTCTTAAACTGCAATACTTACTTCAAACCAGTACAAGAGTGCAGATTGTTGCGAATAGCATGGATTCATTTTTATGTGACTACTTCTCCCAGGTGGTGCATCCAAATGAATAATGCATTCTTAAACTGCAATACTTACTTCAAACCAGTACAAGAGTGCACATTGTTGCGAATAGCATGGATTAATTTTTATGTGACTACTTCTCCCAGGTGGTGCATCCAAATGAATAATGCATTCTTAAACTGCAATACTTACTTCAAACCAGTACAAGAGTGCACATTGTTGCGAATAGCATGGATTCATTTTTATGTGACTACTTCTCCCAGGTGGTGCATCCAAATGAATAATGCATTCTTAAACTGCAATACTTACTTCAAACCAGTACAAGAGTGCACATTGTTGCGAATAGCATGGATTCATTTTTATGTGACTACTTCTCCCAGGTGGTGCATCCAAATGAATAATGCATTCTTAAACTGCAATACTTACTTCAAACCAGTACAAGAGTGCAGATTGTTGCGAATAGCATGGATTCATTTTTATGTGACTACTTCTCCCAGGTGGTGCATCCAAATGAATAATGCATTCTTAAACTGCAATACTTACTTCAAACCAGTACAAGAGTGCAGATTGTTGCGAATAACATGGATTCATTTTTGTTGGACACATTCCAAGGCTGTATTCTGCCCTGTTATGTCTGTGCATAGTACACTGACCATTTGTGAGTGATTTCTAAAAGGGTATTGACTGGCTTTTGCTGCCTCTAACCAAACATTGACATCAGATAAGGACAGGAACTGTACTTTCAACACAGTTATAGGACTGACTGCCATGGGGTCAGTCAACCACAACCAGTGAGCCGTCAGCCATGACCACAGCTGATAGTTAGCTTTCAGCTTAAGGCACTGCTTACTTCACAACTGTGTCAGTGTTTGGTGCTAAGAAGTCACTCTTGGAAGGTGATTTGTTATGTATGTGCTATGTACATGTGGCTAGTAAAGGTAATTTTTCATTTATATATATATATATATGGGTATTTAATACTATATATATATAGGTGAGGAGTTGCACTGGGCTAAAATAGGAGGACTAGACACCGAAAACAAAAGTACAAAAAACAAAAAGTGCTTAAAATAAATGAAAAACTGTCTTAGATGGTAGCCAAGATACATCTACACCTACAATGAAAGAAGCAGATAAGATCTCTTTACTCACTGTTATGTGACACAATGCCAAGTGAAGTTCACGATGAAAGTTACACGGTGTCTTTTAAGTAAAATATGAGAATGTGAAACCCTTCAGAAATCAAAATTTGCTTGACTGATGTATGCTAGTACCTCATCAGAATCCAACCAAGACTTTTAAAACGTTAAGAATGATCAGAGCTCTCTGGACCTGAAATGGTGGACACTGTAACTTATGTTATCCACCAATTTTTTTGTCCACAACCACAATTTTTTTCAAACAACAATAAACAGGCAGGATGTGTTTTTTGTGTCTCTTTTTTCTTCATGGGCCTAAGATACAGCACAAATGTTAATCAGCAGGAACTGTCCACAAAGAAGCTGTTTATGGAGCAAAATATAGCGTAAGTTACAGGACACCAGTTTGGCTCAGTATTGTGCGACTCCTCAGGTGGTCTTTGGCATTTCATATGTTCATTAGAGGGTTAATGTACCATTGTGGTAAAACCCACTGTAGCTAAAAATAGATTGTTTCATTCTCCGTGTAAGCATGCTGTGGCTATGCTGTTTACAACTATTCTCAGTTAATATGTACGGAATGCCAATTTATACTGTAAACTGTATTATATATAGGTATAGATAATTTAAATTTTTAACGGAGTATGATTTAAAAAATAATGTTTCTAACACGTTACTTTGAAATATATATATATATGTGTGTAATTATTAATGTAATAAATGTCAAAGGTACTTATAGGGTGTGATGTCTTTACACTTGCGATAACGTCAGAGCTGTTCATATGGCTTCATTCCCACACCAACCCAACCTCTTTGGGAAACAATAATAATATATATCTCCTAATATAAAGAAGGGAGGGGTATTTGTTGTTCTCCTCATTTGCTTCTCTGTCTGTCGGGGTGAGGCCAGCCTCGATTCTTATCCTCGATTTCTGGGTTTTTTTTCCCTCGCTGATCTTGCACTGTTATTTCCACCAACTGTCTCCATTCCCTGCTAACTTTCACTGTCATTCTCCACTCATCTCCCCATCCTTCCAAATCTCTGTTTACCTCCCATCACAGTCTAGGTTGTCCTTGTCTCCTTGTTCTCCTCCACTCACCGGGCATCTCCCTTCTTTGCCAACTGTTCTACTCCCATTCTCTCCACATGTCCAGTCCACAGACTCCACTCTAGTCCACTCCACATGTCCAGTCCACTCTAGTCAACTCCTCACCAGCTTCATCTTAAAAAACTTTCTTAAAACTGCCTTTTCATTAATTTCATTTGGAGAAATGACTGGGGGTGTCTGAACCCTGTAAGTACACAGCAGTGGTCATGACTCGTAAGGACTGACGAACTCTTAAAGTTAGCCATAAGGCCAAGCCACTCTGACAATATTGGTCCTTTTGATTGATTGGTAGATGATCTTAGCTAATAGTTTAATGTATCAGTTTGAACTATTAAACCCCCTTAATACGTCATCATTGAGCCTGTTGGGACATGCTGTGACATTACGTGGCACTGGGTAGCAGCTCACTGTACAGAGGTGTGTTTGTGGTGGAGAGAGAGACCTCATATTTCTGCGTCAACCCAAACCACATCCAACATAGAGGTATTTAATTAAGATTAACGTATCAGATACTGCCTGTGTGATGTTAATACTGAAATACAGGCAGATCAATTACAGTTAAAGAGCTAATTGAGATGTACATAAAGATCGTTGCGATGTTGTTACTGTCCGTGACAACAAATGCACATTCACTGGGAATATTCAACTGTGTTATTGGATTTATGTATGGGTCATGCTCGAAGTTGGTTTTGACATGAACTTTTATTTATCGTAGCAAGGAAACAGAATTTATAGTAGCTATGAATGTGTGCGCACCCTGTTCCAAGGAGAGGCTCAAATTGAATCCAGCCTCCAGACAGAGAAGTTTATCTACAAATGTGGCAGAAGCAATGCAGTGTTTTGTTTGGCTTCCTGCAATTGACACTGTTTACATGCGGGAGGCAGAGTAATAGACTTCCTGACAAATTGGATGTATCCTGTCCCTGGACATAGCTGTGATCCAAGTGTCTTGTCTGGGCTGAGAGGATTACCTGCTGTGTGTCGTGATACACCAACTGATGATGTCTCTCTGCAGTTAGTACTTCATTATGCCGTTTGATATGTTGTTGCATTAGTAATCGCCCGTGGTGGCTTCTCTGTACTTTCACACAAGGTGGCGCTAGCATATATGCTCAAATGGATGTTGTTCACTGTGCACACATATTTGGATTATTCAATAGTTTTTGTATCCATAGAAAAATTTGCCAATGTATGGATCTACAAATTAAAACTTAGGGGGCGGTCCCAAAATATGTGCACCCACCCTCCTATCTTTTGTACTGAAATCTGACCCCCAAATTGTACCAAAATTAATTATTGTTGACATAGTTCTGAACACATGAAATTTACCCACCTCCAAATCACCAACATTTAAATCCGATTTACCTCCAATATACAGTAAACCTCACCTAAATCGGATTCAATCAGACCGAATGATTTAATCCGAGTTACGCGAAAATCCAACTTAGCCGAAGATGACATCCCAGCGCCAAAGGCAACCCTCTAAACGCCCTTAGGTAAATGTGAGTAACACTTCAATGTGACTGAATACTGTGGTAATTCTACATATATATGTTGATTTCCTCAAGCAACATACAACATTATGCAGTATTAGAACAGTTTTGTGCTTCATTTTGGCATGAATCTCTAAGGTTATAGCTTTGTAATTTTTATTGATTGTCATCTTCTATCTCATGATAATGGCTTCTACTTGTCAGGCACATTTCACAAGCTTCAAACCAGAGTGTCTTAATTAGCATCTATAAAGCAGCATGTGTGTCACTGAGTTTTGTTATCTTGTCTTCAAACACCGAGACTTCAGCACCCTCATCATTGCTCAGTAAACCAACCGTCTGCGTTGGGGTGTTGTACGGTTTCTATGATCTGCTCATTATTTGGAGTAGCCAACTTTTCTGTTGTTTCGTCCACACCAACACAGTCGTCTGTCGTGCAAACAACATCTCCATACATCTCGTGGATCTTATTCCGTACGTTTCTGAATGAAGGAGCTGCTTCACTGGTTTCAGTGTGTTGCACGCTGGTTTCAGTGTGTTCCACGCTGGTTTCAGTGTGTTGCACGCTGGTTTCAGTGTGTTCCACGCTGGTTTCAGTGTGTTCCATGCTGGTTTCAGGGTAATGACAACGTCCAACATTGTTTAAATTCTTGAGAAAACGGTGTGACTCCTTCTGATGCCACTAGTCTCCTGGTGGCTAGGATGTACCGGTAATGGAATGTCGTGTTCTTGGTTATACCAACGTCCATTGGCATGGTGACGGTAGTTGTATTAGATGAGTGAAGACGTGACACCTATACGTATATTGCTGTGGCTGTCTGGATTAGTTTTTGGAATAGCCGTTTCACATTTTAGTTCATCTGGTACACATACACCAAGCAACCAAGATATTTTGTTGAATACTGCATTCCGACTTAGGTGAAGAAAAACACATTATCTCGGACCAAATGGACCGACTCAGTTATTCCGAGTTAGGCGAAGATCCGACTTAGACGAAGATTTTTATGGGGAATACTTTACAAATCAACTGTTCCTCAGAATTCTGTCCGAGTTGAGCAAAGATCCGACTTAGACGAGTTTTTCTGTACATTGCATTTAAAACTGAGCCTGGCCAATTGTTTTAATAAAGATTAGCTACATCATATATGTACGTGCCTATGAAGTTCTATTTTTTGTAACAAGAATTCTCTGGGAATTTAAATCTTGTACACGTGCACAAGCTTTGTTTATGACAGACTGCATGTTTTGAGCCGTGCAAGTTGCAACTGGTCTATTTATAGCAAGCTGTTAGCCGTATCAGGTTTGTTCCTTATGTAGCCAGTAACTAGTACATTAAAGAAGAGCCAGCCTTAAAAACAGCACTCCCTCCCCGGGAAATAATAATAATATTTTATTTTGTAAAGCGCCACATCCAATGTTGTTCACAGCGCTTTACAACAATATACAAGTGCATGTTAAAATGTGTGCAAACATACCATATGTTGCCACAGTTTGCCTGGGAGTCTCACTCATGGGGTCAATTTAATTTGTGTCTCTTCCAGTTCAAGTCAAGTAAAAAAAGAATTCCAAATTATTAATTCCAATTCCTATTAACATCATTTTATTTGTACTTTTTTTGTAAAAACATGCATGCACAATCATATTTAATCAGACATGTTTAGAAATTCACTATTGTTCATTCAGCATCACTCGAGCAAGTTCAGTGGCTCATGTTTGCTGCTGCAAAAATTCAGTTGCAAACAATTCAGTTCAAACTAACTTTTTAAAATAAATTCCAATTCCAAAATTGGAATTGAAGGTCAATTTCGAAATTAAATTGAAGGTCAATTCCGAAATGGAATTGAAGGTCAATTCCGAAATGGAATTTACTTCATTCCTGGTAAATCTGACAGATTTTCTTTTAAAACCTGAAAGTTGCTTGAGCATAATGCTGATAGGGTACGATCTTTACAGTATAGTTGTACATTTTTATATTATGAGATACCACAGACTTGTGTAAAATGGCATATGAATAGCAGGTGATCAGCTGAAAGCACATCCAAAGACGCGGATATTTTAGCTGTGTGCTGTCCGTTCACTATGCCAAAGTCTCGTAAGACCCAATCAATACATCTCGGTTTGCACAGCAAACTCCTTGTTGAGCCTGTGTAGCAAACTGCCGCATGTGGATACTACTAGATACATAATCACATTGGTTTGTTTGTGTACCTTGCATGATGTCTTGCATGTCTATGGTTGGGCGGTGTGTGTACACGGTTTAATGTGACTGAGTAAAATAAAACATAATTGCAGTAACTTGAATAAAAATATAATTAAAAAAAATATATTTATTTAAATCATCGGTTATTATATTTTACTTAACAACACTATTGTGATTATTAATCTGCCAACATTGGTTTGTTGTAAATATATCTCCCCCGAGACACTGAGGTCTCTCTCTGTGTTCTGTGTTCAGTCACATCCTTGGACCATTGGCCTAGAGCTACTTTACCAATTGGTGCTGTCTTTGAAAAGAAAAACACAGTTTAGATAATATGACATGATTACCTTACATAATAACCTCACAAGATACGTTTTTCTCTTTTGAGAAAAAAATAAAAGTTTCTTATGAGATAATTATGGCATATTATACAACCAAGAAACCGGATCTTCAGTCCATTCAAGGACAATTTAGTTAGTTATTTAGAGCTTTTTCAGTGACAAAATTGAATTGTCAGTCATTGACCAGGTGGTGTCACTCTGGAATTACCTGATCATAAAATGGTTTTGCACACCAAATGTTATACATTGTTGTTTATATATAAATATATAAACATATATAATCATATATATATAATATATGTATATATAGTATATATATATATAATATATATATAGAGTGGAATAATGAAAACAAGAATAAGACATCTGCAGTTACCACCTCACGGGGTAATTACCTGATCATACAATGGTTTTGCACACTAAATGTTATACATTGTTGTTTATATATAAATATATAAACATATATAATCATATATATATAATATATATATATATATATAATATATATAGAGCGGAATAATGAAAACAAGAATAAGACATCCGCAGTTACCACCTCACGGGGTATGCCTAATTTGAAAATATTCCACCTATTGGTTTTATGCAGCAGTGATAGAAAACAGAAGATGGGCAAAGACATCTGGAAGAATTCTTTTCACTAGTGTTTTTGCAAATTTGTAATGATTTTGTTGATCGAATGAATGCACTCGGTAGAACTAGTGTCGATTCAATTAGCTGCCAGAGCGGACCTTATAGCATATACAGTGTTATGCACATGTCTATTGTGGTTACTCATTTAATGGGATAACATGATAAGACTGTGTCAATTTTAAACAAGTGAACTCTACCATAGGCAGCCAAGATAACACTAATGACAGCCGGTAATTATGTTGTGTTTGCAGGCAGTAGCCTACAATTGTGTGTCCTGTTGCAATGGATGCTGCAGATGCGACTGTCACTCGATAAATGGTCACTTTCATCCTAGAATTTCCTGAACAACATGTTTACGTGTGACAGAACTATGCACTGTGCCATCACATTGACCGAACAACGCACGCTGGGAAACATGGTTCAGTAGAGTGGACCCTCATTATTAAGGTCATTCAGTACCGGGCCAAAGTGACCAGAATAATGTGAAATGATCGTGTTAGTGGGACTAATTTCCTCTACTTCACTGTTATGGAAGTCATTTGGGACTACCACGGGCTGATGGTAATTGTGAGGTGGCTGCCTGTACCACAAGGATGACCTTACAGTGAGGTTTGATTGTATTTTTAAGGCAGCATTTGTTTAATAACTCAAAAATATCCATTTATTACATGCAAGTTTAGAAGATAATAGATTTTATGAAAATGCACAAATTCTCTTGGAAATCCATGAATCCCGCTCAACAGCTATTACTTGACTGGGTTTACAGGTTCAGCAGTGACCACCTGTTAACCACAAAGGTCATGGTCTATATTATGTTTAATTTTGACCACAAAGTTCAGGGTCAACATTATGTTTGACCACAAGGTCAATATTTTGTTTGACCACAAAGTTCAGGGTCAACATTATGTTTATGTTTGACCCCAAAGTATCATTGTCAACAGTATATTTGACCACAACATTCAGGGTCAACATGTTTCATCCCAATGTTCAAGGTCATTATTGTGTTTAATCACACTGGCCACACAATTCAAGGTCAACATTATGTTTGACCAAAAAATTCAAGGTCAATAGTATGTTATGATAACAGAATTCAAGGTGGTGTGGTATACATTGTGACTATATGAGCAAGTTGGCAGGTTGGTCACCAGATGGCAGCAATGATTTTACCACCAAATGGTACACTTGGAATGGATTTTTAGAATTATTAATCTTAGACGTGCATGAAAAATAATTTATGGGATTGTTGTGTAGGGATCTGAATGTAAACGTCCTTTGAATGAACAAACTGGTTGGTAATTCCAATAGATAGAATCACAGGTGCGCTTTCTACGGTTATTTTATGAGGCATAAGTGAATATAAAAAGCCATGTGGCCACAGCTCCACTGGGTCAGACTGTTTACGAGGCATTGATGTTTAACAATGGTAGTTCACGCACATGACTGTCTTGAGGAAAAAAGCGAGAAAAGATCCCAAATTACGGGGTTATTTTACAGCTAACAGAATCATACGGTCTGACTAAACTTGAAAGAATGTTGTTAGTAACACTATATATCATTGCAATGATAGCTTTCAGAAAGCAATCCTGAATAGCTTGCCTGGTTTGTGGAAGCACCCGTGACTTCTTGCGACTCCTGTGCCTTTAGAATTGTTTATTATTTAGGTGACGGTGCATTTGGAATATTTACCTGTTTATATTAAATGTTATATTTTGCACATATTTCTTGATTGCCACATAATGAAACATTTAAATTCAAGTATGGAATGAAGGAGAAACTGGAAAAATGTATTTTGTTAAGTAGTGTGAAATACTAGAGTATTAGACTGAAAAATGGTATGAAGTGTGAACATTATAGTATCACTACTGTTGGAAAACTTGCATGAGTGGGTAGGTGGGTGGGTCTTACCGTGTTAGTTACTATGTGTTACTTCTATGTGTGTTAGTGTGTGTTCGGTCTTTTCTCAAAGTTCTTTTGAGTTACCTTTGAAAATAGCAGATGTGATTAACACAGTAAAAATATATGACAAAGACAAAGTGGGTGGGTGGGTGGGTCTTACCGTGTTAGTCACTGTGTTACTTCAGTCTGTGTTAGCATGTGTTCAATCTCTTCTCAAAGTTCTTTCAAGTTACATTTGGAAATAGCAGTTGTGATTAACATATAAATATAATGATAAAGACAAAGCCTGACAAGGGTTAATTCTAAGGAGAATTTCTGTGGTAGGTATAGCCAAATATATTGTATATTTAATAAGTGCACCACACTGTGTAATTGAAATCTGTTGTATAATATTTGGTACACTGTAACCTTTTCATCCATAACCATGCTGGTTTGGTTGGGCTGCATACATCACATCCTACTAATTGTTACGTGACATTACAATACATGACAATAACAGTTACATCTTAGTGTTTCTTACATGGCATTACAGTACATCACAATAACAGTTACATCTTAGTGTTTCTTACATGGCATTACAGTACATCACAATAACAGTTACATCTTAGTGTTTCTTACATGGCATTACAGTACATCACAATAACAGTTACATCTTAGTGTTTCTTACATGGCATTACAGTACATCACAATAACTTACGTTTTTGTGATGACGTTTCCTATCACCCACGAGTATGTTACCATGTTGGATTGCGGGAACCCTCTATATTGTTTGACTTTAAGTCCTGAGCATCATTGCCTGAAGTAAGGTAGACTGACATGGTACCATAGAGGCAGGGGGAAGCCTGAGGTCCCTAGAACAATAGGTGAGAGTGCCCTAGAACAATACGTGGTGTTTACCAGTGAGTTTTGTGACCCAAGGCTCTAGTCACCTGACAGTGTCTCTGGCAGTGACGTTGGACAACCAAAGATAGTCACTGAGGAAATGTTGGTATCATTGTCACTGTCAGTGTCTCTAGGCAATAATAGGACAATTCTCTCTATTTCTACATGTTGTTTGGCAGCAGCGAGTTGTGTTGTTATGTTGCAATGCTGTTAGCGTGTATGTTATCATTTGATGCTGTAATCCATGCAGGGATTCAATTGACTGGCTCGTAAATATGTGTTCTAATGTCTTAAAAGTAGTAACAAACTAACACCACTCTGCTAGGCACAGTTCCTTCTTAAAGTTTGATTTTTTTAAATTTCATTCAGTATATTACTAAATTTTCAACCTTCGATATATAATTTAAAGGATAGTACCTACTACACTGTCATACACATATTTGCATATATTGCAAGTATGTACGCATGCACAGATGCGTGCACAGATGCATGCACACACACATACACCCACCTTTATATTACATCCCTTGAGCAATGAGGTAAAGTAGTTCATTAGGTGTTCCCTAGGGGTCGCCTGTGAAGTCAACAACCTCAGTCTTGTGTAGGCTTTGTAAGAAGTGGAGATTAGACGATTTCTCTAATGTTATAGTCTTTCACAGATTCTGGCATTTAGATGTCTGTTAAAATTAAAAGTTACATGCCCTTTGAAATAAACAGTTTGTATTTAATGTCATTAGCCTGATGTCACAATACGCATTGAGAAACATGAGACATTGATGCCTATCCAGACAATCCGATGTTGTGCAGTATTATTTGTTCTGTGTTATATTTTCTCAACCCTTGAGTATCAAATGTGCACCATTGCAGTTTATTAATAAGCAATAGAAGTGTTGTTTTTGAATCAGAGAATTTTAGAGTCTTTACAATAATAGCGATAGTGCATGAGGAAGATAGGATAGCATTAAGCCAAATAAATGGATACATTGTGCTGTTTACCAGCTTATGACCTGTGACATTTTGTGCAATATTTGCACTGTTAGAACAAACTCAAATTAGTGAATTGGAGACTACATATTTTCTAAAATGAATCTGCTGTAAACAGCCCTTGGTAAATTGCAAACACAGACTTTATGTCGATTACATAATTTTTAGAAACACCTGCAACAATATTGATCAAGAATATATGACAAGAATGGTCTTAAAAGTGAAACCCAAGGGATACATTTTGATATGATTTAGACTTATCAGCTCCTGGCTGCGTTTATAGAAGCATGAGGCAGTCAAAGAATTCCACCCAGATCTATTATTTGTTAACATTCTCATGTCACTCCATGTTTTGTTGACCAGCTGTAGGTCATGGTTGATGAACTGATATGAGTTCATTCTCAGTCACCCTCTCCTTCTTTTGACAGGACGTAATATAAATCAAATATTGGCAGTTGTTATTACATGGTTAAAATTATGTGCCTGTTGAGATGTGCAATTGTACTGCTTAATAACTGTTGTCTTAATATAATTGTATGACCTTGTATTCATAACATTGGAAAGTGCCTATGTCCAGTTATCTTATGTACACATGTATGTTCGCAGTGAAGTTAAGAAAATGTAATTCAGAACTGAGTCAATGGTGCAGCACTTTTAATGTCTTCAAATGGAAAATGAGGCTGAAATCGCAACAATTTGATACTTTTTACTAACATAAATTTGTAATAACTGACATCAACATCCCAATCAAAAAGCCAACTGTCACTGAAAATTAATTCTTATACCTGCCCACAATTTTGTGTCCTTGGCATGTTTATATATTTTCAAAAAGCTCTCAGTTTCTTTCATGATATGTAGTACAACCAAAATATAGCGCACACAGACAAATATTAATCGGCCTAGATTTTGATTCATACTTTCAAACGCACGTGTTAAGGAGACCCTGTTGGCTGTCATCATTGGCAGCTCAGTTTCTGTTGTACTAACCTCTTTACAACGCACACCCAGCAGGCTAATTGTCTACTAGTAGGTGATGACAATTGCACCACATTAGCAGATGAGTTTGCAAGTGCTAATGATTGCGTTAACTGTTTCAAAGAATTGGTTTGAAAGTGATTAGTTTCTGCCCAGTCTGTAGGACTGAGTAGATTGGGGGATACTGCTTACATTGGGGGGGGGGGGGGTTGTGCTACTGTCTTTAGCTGTTAGGGGGGCTATGCTACTGTGGCCCTAGGCTCAGAGGTTATGCAATTGCCTGGGGCTGATGACTATTATGATATGCATGTTGATGATATGACAACACATACAGGAAATGTGACCTGTGACCTCAGTCAGGGGGGTGGCAATTGACCCTGGAGGTTTAATGATAATCCCTGTGTAAGCTCAAAGACAACACAATGGAAACAATTGCCTGCACTTTCTTGAGTCTGCCGTATATAGTTAATGTACACTGTATTTATATTTATACAAGACTACATTTTTATATTGAATAAATCAAAAATCAAAGCACCACACAGGACAAGTACTGATTCAGGTTTACCTTTCCCACCAAAGTACACACTTTGTTGATTTACCCAAATACGAGGGGCACTGTAGTGTAGTGGTTAGATTCAATTAGAACGTAGAACTCTCAATGAACCCTCATGCTGCCAAACAATTTTGTTCACACCACGTTGCTTCAGTTCACCCAGCTTTGTAAAAGAGTACCTGGCTATAGTTGTGTTTCAACAAACTTCTAAAATTTACATCAAGACAAACCTCTGGTACAAATACTTTGGGAATCCAGGCATTTTGACTAGTATTAGCATAATAGACTTTGATATAACCTGCTGAAATAAATTGTTATGCCATACGAGTCAGAACAGTTGTATTTTTCCCAAGCAATAAAACAACGACATTATATATACACACTTGTAGAGTAAAATGAAAATGTTTGCAGAACCAGTATATAAATAAATGTCTACCCAGTCGAATGGGAGAAAATTATAATTTGGTCACTGTTGCTAGCGCCACCTTGTAGTTACTTAACAACCTATATAGAATCTATCAGAATCGAGTCCATTGCTACTTCGGTCCAAGTTGAGTGAAATTCGGACAGCTGTCAGTCAGTTGATATTTTCAACATGGATCAATAGGGATTATACAGGATCAGGGAAGATCAACAGGCCGGGATTACAGCATTCTGGGTCAGAAATCAAGACTCGAGTCTGTGTTGATCTATCTTGTTCTGTAGACCAGGAATTAGTTTCGCAAAATTGTTTATACAACAGCGACATTTGGGATTTATGCTTCATCAAAAACACACTGCAGGATTTCTTTGGTTTATTATCCAATAACCTGTTTTGATTGGTTTGCAATCCGTGGACCGTGTGGTTCACATTCAAGGCCTACAACTGAGTGTATATTCAAGAGTACTATACAGGATCTATCATTTTACAGGGCCGTTCACCAGTCGACCCAGAGACAGTTTATTGCTGGGGTAGTAATCCAAGCCATTCACAGGGTAACCAGAAATCAAATTATGAGGATAGTAGAATCTACCCTCTGTCATAGGGGTGACACTAACAGGCTAAATAGACTTTGACACATCGCAATGGCAGGCTGTTAAACCATTCCATTTGCCCATGCCACTAGGACAGAATATTGGGTGACACAGTTAGTTACAGTATGTATCATTTAATGTCACACGTGTGTACTGTGTTGAACCATTTCTAATGACTTCTCTTGCCACTTAGACTGGTGACGTTTGGCTGAAGTAAGTCAATTGGGGAAAGAGAAGCAACAATACTTTTTTTCAAGTTAAAAAAAACATTTTCCAATACATATATGCATTCAAAATAAGTAAGTTGGGGGTGAATACAGGTCATTATATTGTAGTGCATGTTGTCTATATATACCTGTATACTAAAACTGGTTTAACTAGAAGATTCATTCTAGGGATATGTTCTTTCAGCTCATGTAATTGTTTTGTATACACTCGGGTGGGGTTTGCAATCTTTTTGTGTCTGTTTTCTGTTAATGTTTCACTTACAGTCATATAGACATTACTTGTTGCACCATGACAACATTCTAGTTAATTCGTACATGTATAGCAAGTCTTTGATGAGTTATTGCGAATTTATGCTTATGATATGACTGGGAAATTGTATTACAATGTTCACTGTCATTTTTAACTGTTGTTTTAACTTTCACGATTTTTGTTGGATGAAAATATAAAATCACCATATATACCGAATAATGCCAGTAATGCCATCAGGGGCTTGAACAGTATAAATAATAATACGCTGGCTGCCGGGAACTATAAGATTTCACAAGAATTTCTTTACTTTGAGAATAATTTCTGAGTAAACCGCCTTCATGATACTGAATATCTTTCAGGTGCACAGGTCCCAAAATGCCTGTTGCTTCCCTTTGATGTTATTTTGGACTGGAGAATGTCACTGATGCTGGTGTTGTCTTGCAGGCCGATGCTGTCATTAAAGAGTCTAAAGCGCCGCCTCTCGCAAACCCTCAGAGGGCGCCACGGGCTCGACGAGAGCATGTCATCGCTGGCCGAGCACCTGAGTCTTGAAGAGAACAGCGAAGTGAGAGGAAATGGTGAGTGGATGACTCCTTCTCTCGGAAAACACGTGTATTTAAACGACGCATCTTGAAAGATTGTTTCACTAAGTCTTATGAGCATATAATCCCAATTTTTCTCTTTAAAATTAATTTCGCTCCGTAACAGTGATCTATTATAGTGAAAAGTGTCGACACCAGAGTGCGCCACAATATTTTTGCTGGTGTGTCATGAAAATAGTGTCCTCCGTGATATGGCGGTGGCTTTATGCATTTAAAAAAAGCCCCGTATATTTAACAATAGATTTTGTTTAGTGATTGGTTTTCCTCATGAGCTGTTGTCTGAGTGAGACTCCCCAGTACTCTTATAGACCAACTGAAATGTGAAAGCTCTACAGAGATAATGCATTTTGTGGTAAAATACGTTATAAGAATTAAGACATGTATTTTCCTCAGACGTTGTTGTTAGAAAGTGCAATTTGTTGACTTTCGTTTAAGAGATTGTGTTCACATTAAACAGCAGTGAGGATAGTAATCACTACAAGCAAAATATCCACCAAACCGAATTAGAGATGCACATAATGCAGAGTAACAAAATTATTATTAATAATGACAGTCATAAAACAAACCAAAATATACGTGCAAACATCAGGAGTGTGGGCAAACAATCAAATTTTGCAAAAAAACATGTTTTAAATGTAGATCTACCTCAACTATGCGACTTACTCTTGTGAAATGCTATGTTACGTTTTCAGGCATTAATCTGCTAATCGATTTTAATATTTTGTTGTTGAATTTGTTCTGTTGTGCCGTTCACTCTGTGCATACGTACATATGCACTGTGCATACTTAGATTGAAATAGAAGATTAATTACCAGAAACTGAGCTGTTTAGTAGTTTGGCCTAGGTGAGATTTCCTAGTAGAAGTTATGTAATACCAAAGTGGATCTTTGACAGGAGTACTGGAGCCTTCTGTCACATTGCAGTGATCAATATTAGGTGATAATGACACTTGGTGGTATTATTATGCCATGTCAGAGGCAGTGAATGCCGTATTTAGTTCACACTTGGGATGGGCACATGCACAACAGGAATATTTCAGTTGCTTCTAATAATTCATCGTCTGCAATACCATATCATGTGGTACATAAACTATGATGCCGCCTACGTTTGTGGCGAGTTCGTGCAACCGCTATCTCTGTACCTGGCATTTCACATGCAACAAAATACTGCAATTATCAGAAAAACATTTTCAAGATGTGCTTTTTCCTTGCTTTTTAATTTCCTTCTGTTCTAATCTTGTGTTGAAATATGACATCATAATCAGTTTATTTTCAGACCATTTTCTCAAGTTCTTTTTCCTCTGATTCAAACAATTCAGGCGCCACGTACTTAGACAGTCTTTTATTGGTCATCGCAGTTTAATTACATCTATAAAATAGAGCTGATTCCATAAATTTATTCACGTTCAAAATGTTGCTTATTTGATGCTAGACAAGCATGATACTTTCACTATTTGTTCACAGTTTCATACAAGCAAAAGCAGTCTCCATTTTATATTTTCTTGCAATAAAATTACACATTTATTACAGTAATACTAGTTAAAATGTCATTTTTATGACTATTGTGTAGTGTTAAAACCGACCACCTCTATTTATCCACTTGCCTGCAGAGGCAGTGGACTGCTAACTAATCACTTCTTTCACAATGAGGTCTGCACTTTGACCTCATTCGACCTCTTGAACTGCCCTGTGGGATCATGGGATAATGTTTCTACTTACTAACTTTGTCCTTTGTAGAATTTCTGAACCATTTTAATTATCACAGAACTGGCCAGAATCTGAAGCCACAGTTTCCCAACTTGAAGTTATCTAGCAAAGGTTAGTGATAGAAAACTGTCTGTGACACCTTAGAGAGTTGGAGACTGTCTTGACGTCAAAGCAGCCATGTGGTGACAACTGATGACATTCACATGCCAACTTCCTGTCATCAAACACCAGCCATCTACACTCCTTACAAGCAGCAGCCAGCTGGTGCTAGGACACTGTTCAGTTTCCCATTGGGGACAGCTCGGTGTTTATTTTGCCATTGGGGCCAGGTTACTATTTATTTTTCTCAGTTGGAAAATATGGTAATGTTCTTCAGTGGTGTGCAGAAGATTCCACAGTGACTTCTGAAAACGGGGCTAAGATAAGTCATATTATTTTTTATTAAAAAGAACTACTTTGAACTACTTTCAGTGGTCACGCCAAAAACCAGACTTTGTTTGTATATGCTGTTCACCTATTGTTCTCAACTGGCTAGGTGAGCATAAGTTTAAGTACTTGCCCACCCCCAGAGCATCAGATATGTAAATCTTTTATAGCCAAGGAATTCAGGGTAGGTTCGCCTGGTGACTGCCACTTGATGCAAGTGTGCAGTTAATATTGACCCATCTGCAGCTGGCTTAATTTATTATCTTCATCATGAAAGGTAGGCTAAATAAGTACAGGCTTTATTTCACGATGATAATGATGTCATGTTTATCGCATGACTATCAGTTGGTAGTTGTTACAACATACTCTTTTATGTCCACAGTTACATATGAAGGGATGTATGAAGATTACATACTGTATCTACCCCCAGGTGGGGGGTCATTTACTTTCCTCTAACTAGATTGTGGGTGGGTTTTACTGTCACATTTATTCTGTGAAATAAATTATGATAACCATTAGTGTGAAATGTGATATTGAAATTACAAAGAAATATTTATAACCCGGTAATTTTTGTCATGTCATGGCAACATTGCATGTAATTACTACAAAATGCGCGCGTGTGTGTGTCATGCACTAACGAGAGGCTAAATGCAGTGAATATTTATCACCTGTAAGAGATAGACTGACATGCCTATTGGCGCACAGATAATACAGCTGCCATGCTGGCCATCTGTATCTCTCCAGCTTCTCTTACCCCAAAATTACACCATTCTCACATCACGTGTGACGATAGTGATTAGGAATAATCCAGCTGGAAGTTTATTATTGTATCTACAGAGCGTCTGTTGGCAGCAAAACGGCTGGTAGCATAGTAGATCAATTAAATGGCAGGAGAGTAGGTATCTGACATCATATATGGACTCTAATTACCTCCCCCCAATATGTGTACACAGAATCCGCAGACTCGCTTCTTTTGTTGTGCCTAGTCCATTTCAGTGCAACCCACCAACCCTGCAGAACATGGACCAGTCCACTATTGCCTTCAGTGCCACCTGTGGCCCCTCTGCCTGTCAACGTGGACCGGCCCTGATTGAGCCATGCTGGACACACAAAGGTGACTGGTGAGAGGCAGAAATCAAGCAGTGACCATCCAGCGCAGTGACAGATGTGACCATGTCAGTTGGAAGTTGACATCGTCAAGGCGGACCTAGTCACCCAGTGACACATCTGCAGCATTTCGGAATCCGGCTGCTAGAGAATTGTTTCGATGGGCTGAAGTGCACGCAGGTCTCAAATTAGATCTGTTCATAATTAGCGCAAAGTGTTTCCATGTGGATCTTCCAGGCAGAGCAACAAAGACCCTGCACCCCACTTCATGCCGGTTGAGCCGAGAACACCATACCATGGATTTACGTCTAATTCTAAGCGGATGCTCTCTCCGCAAACTCAGCCTCGGTGGCGTGAAAACAAAACGGAATAAAACGCAAGGTCAAAGTTCACTGGAACGTAAACCCATTGTGGTTGTGCCAGTGAAGGAAGCTCCACCGGAACGGTGGACGCACAAGGGATCGCAGAGTCTCGGTAGGTCTCACGGGCAATGTCATTATTGATATTAATTTATTACATTGTGCAGTGGATGATGGCTGCCTCTGAAGGCTTGATAGATGACAGACCAGATAGTTAATTAATGGGTGACCATGACACAAATTAGTTAAAGTACTTGTCCCTTGTTGACCAACCGATAGAAGCCATGGACACATTGTAGACTGATAGAAGTCATGGACATCCCATTGACCAACTGATAGGAACCATGGACACATTGTTGACCAACTGATAAGGACCATGGATTCCTTGACGGAGACCATAGATACTGATTAATAGAAAGAATGGATACTGACTGATATAGACTGATATATACCTTATTGACAAGCTGATGTTGACCATAGATACTGACCGATAGAGACCATATATACTGACTGATAGAGACTGTGGGTACTAACTGATAGAGAACATAGATGCGGACTGATAGAGACCATGGATACCTTGATGGAGACCATATATACTGACTGATAGAGACTGATATATACCTTATTGACAAGCTGATATAGACCATAGCTACTGACTATAGACACCATGGAGATTGGCTTATAGAGACTTATAGAAACTTTATTGACAAGTTGTTATAGATCATAGATAGTAACAGATATAGACCCTAGATCTACAGGTGTATATTGACAGATAGAGGCCATAGATACTGACAGATAGAGACCTCATTGACCGGCTGATAGAGACCTTATTGACCGGCTGATAGAGTAGCCTGATCCGGAGACAAGCCTGTGTCCCTGCTGGAGGACACTGACCCCTGTCTGTGTTCATCTCGAGCCTCCTCCATCTCTCCAAGAGACGCCTGCGGCTGATGAAACTAACTGAAAGCCAATACATCTCACAAGTACACGGCGGTGTCGGTACCACCGCCAATTATCTGATATTTTAGAAATCCGTGCTTCACACGACCTGTTTGCGCGCACAAAGCGTTCCAGGAAGCCTAGATGCCTGTGGGCCGTTTTCAACGCGCAGACATTTGAGCTTGTCACTAAGGTGATGACACGCACAATTGACGTTAATCATAACATGCATGCATGCTGGATGGTTTAGGGATGGTCCACTAAGTAGATGCAGAATGGCTGGAGTACTGTTTGCTTCCAACAGGAGTGGTGGGCAGTCGTTGTTGAGCTGTGAGGATGGTAGTGCGCTCCTGATGAATCATTAATTATAAGTAAGGATGTTGGATCGATGAGTCTGATCCCTGCGCGACATTCTTCATGTGACCCAAGGTTTATGGGAAATTTGGAATGGTGACACGGTTCCTACTGTTGGTCGTTTTTGCATTGAAATGTTGTTTAAATGTGTTTTTGTTAGGGTTATTGTCAACAGTAGGATTTAGCAATGTAGAGCAGTTGTTTCAGCAGAATCAGTGCGATAAAACTTAGGTAAATTAAACTAGAATGGATATATCTTTGCATAATTAATTATGAAAAATTATAATATAGTTTGACTTAAAATGCCATTAATAACTTGAATAACTTGACTATTTAAAACATATTATATTAGCGCTTTTTTCATTTTATTCTTACCCTTTCCCTTGTTGTCTGCTGTTCTCTCAAAATTATCTTCAACAAATCAAGATTGTACAGTTTTCAAGTAACTTCGCATCTCTTTACCAATTCAAGATTCCAACTGGGTTCTTTATATGTACAGCCAGTGTGTTGAGATTGAGGACCAGCTGTCCTCTCTGAGTGTTCTTTCTTTTGTGACACAAGATTCAACAGCTGCACATGGCAGTTATTTCTCACCAGATGTCTGCCAAGTATATGAATGGTTTAAATTCTGAGATCTTCCATCTTTGAAATACAAATTTCCAGTGATTTCCAGCCTTAAACACTGTATCATTATCCACTACTCCATGTAATAATAATACAATTTCATTTTGTTAAGCGCCACATCCAATGTGCATGACAATGATATATACAAGTGTATGTTAAAAATAATGCATTTGACTAAAAACAATAGTTGTTATATCATAGATAAAATTAACTAATAATAATAGTAATTAAGACATTAAATATAGCAGAACTAGAAAAGGAATGTGATAAAAAATATTATGTAATAAAATAATTAAGGTCATATTATTATTTTAATAAATAAACTAATGTCAATATAAACAAATAAATTAGGCTAAATGTGTATGAAAAAGAAAAAAAAGTAAATAAACATTAAACATCAATCAGTCTCTAAACATGTTTCTATATGATGTGCAGTTTTATGATCAAAGGTGCAGAAAACAAAAAAATGATATCTGTGTGCGATAGGTTTATTACACAATTGGTTGGACCTGGAAACCTGTAATTATGCAAACACATAATGTATCAAATAACATGTATGTTAGCATGTATGATCAAATAATTCATGTTGTATATATACACAGTTAGAAATGGTAGCTTAACTGAGAATGCAACTTTAAAGTAAACTTACAGGGAATGTACAATGGTTGTCATTGTTTGCCTGTGCATGGTCTTAGGTCAAACTCCACTGCCCCTCATTGCCACATGCAACTCTACTGGCTCCAACCATCTGTCTCCAGACTCACCTGCCTCTCATTGCCACATGCAACTCTACTGGCTCCAACCATCTGTCTCCAGACTCACCTGCCTCTCATTGCCACTTGCAACTCTCCTGGCTTTAACTATCTGTCCCCAGACTCCTCTGCCCCTCATTGCCACTTACAACTCTACTGGTTCCAACCACCTGTCTCCAGATTCCTCTGCCCCTCATTGCCACTTGCAACTCTCCCTCTGCCCCTCATTGCCACTTGCAACTCTCCCTCTGCCCCTCATTGCCACTTGCAACTCTCCCTCTGCCCCTCTTTGCCACTTGCAACCCTCCTGTCTCAACCATCTGTTTCCAGACTCCTGCCCCTCATTGCCACTTGCAACTCTCCCTCTGCCCCTCATTGCCACATGCAACTCTCCTGGCTCCAACCATCTGTCTCCAGACTCCTCTGCCCCTCATTGCCACCCGCATCTCTACTGGCTCCAACCATCTGTCTCCAGACTGCTCTGTCCCTCATTGCCACTTGTAACTGTACTGATTCCAACCATCTGTCTCCACACTCCTCTGTCCCTCATTGCCAATTGTAACTCTACTGATTCCAACTATCTGTCTCCAGACTCCTCTGTCCCTCATTGCCACTTGTAACTGTACTGATTCCAACCATCTATCTCCAGACTTCTCTGTTCCTCATTGCCACTTGTAACTCTACTGGCTCCAACCATCTGTCTCCAGACTCCTCTGTCCCTCATTGCCACTTGTAACTCTACTGATTCCAACCATCTGCCTCCAGACTCCTCTGCCCCTCATTGCCACTTGCATCTCTAATGGCTCCAACCATCTGTCTCCAGACTCCTCTGTCCCTCATTGCCACTTGTAATTCTACTGATTCCAGCCATCTGTCTACAGACTCCTCTGTTCCTCATTGCCACTTGTAACTCTACTGGCTCCAACCATCTGTGTCCAGACTCCTCTGTCCCTCATTGCCACTTGTAACTCTACTGATTCCAACCATCTGTCTCCACACTCCTCTGTCCTTCATTGCCACTTGTAACTCTACTGATTCCAACCATCTGTCTCCAGACTCCTCTGTTCCTCATTGCCACTTGCAACTCTCCTGGCTCTAGTCTCATTCATACAGGCAATGACAGAGGAAGTTGGTGTGTCCTGGCTTGATCTTTCATGAGTCGGCTGATTTTATAAAAAATATGTTGTACATTATCTTTAAAGGGAGACTAGCCACTCTGTTCCACTGAGTACCAGGTAGTCATTAGCCATAAGTGCCCATTGCAGGCAACAGCAGCTGTAGCATTTGTGTGTTACGTTTACAATTTGAACATTTCGTGAGTGCAACATTCAAACTGCAAACACTGCTTTGGGTTAATTAAACGCAGTAGTATGCCTTGTACATGTTTATTCCAGTATTAAGAACAGTATATAAATAAATATTAATAAATGAGGAATGCTCATTGCACCTTTTAATCACTAAATGGTGGTGTCCAATAAGTGACACAATTATATAATATGTTGAATTTATAGAGCAGTGTTTTTATGTAAATATAAAAAAAAAAAAAATATATATATATATATATATATAGAGAGAGAGAGAGAGAGAGAGAGAGAGAGAGCCATAATTATTAGTTTGACTTTTACGGTACATTGGTTTTGGCTGTTAGAGTAGATTAGTTTTGCACTTTGACATGCAACCGGATTGTGAGGCAATGGCACTTATATAAGTCACCTACTTTTGGCTGATGACAACAGCACACTGCGAAGTATAAATATCACTACCCATTAAAATGGTTATAGTATGACACAGTTAATACTTTCCTCATTGATGCCAGTTACAATTAATAATAGTAGTGGACATCTTTGTTTTGAAAGGAGTCCATGTTAGGATTTTGGAGTTGCGATAGAATTACACTTTAGATAGGCCACAGTCGAAACGCAGTCTTAGTACAGCCGACATCCATGACTTGGTCATTTGAGCCAATCGTTTCTACCAGAAATAGCCGTAGACAGTCCAATTATGTTGTTGTCTTAGACGTCATTCTGTCTTGGTCCCAATACGACCTGAACAGGTCTTCAAATGACCATACATGAAAGCAAGGTTTCATTTTCCAGAATAAACAAGGTCGATAACTATTAGCAGGAATATCCCTGAATCAGTTGTACTACCTTGTAGTCAGGGATGAGGGAACCATCCAACTTCAAAGGTATTTGTGGGTAGAGATGTCTGCCTCCACAGTGAGTGCCAGTAACGGCTGTTTACAATTTGACAGTTTTGTTTACCAGTTTGCAAGCAGTGTTTTGGGCTTATTAAATGCAATTGGTGGGCATTGTACCTTCAACATGTTTATTATAGTATTAAGAATATTATATTAAAAATGAGGAACAGATAGCCTCGGTTTAAGGTTACTACCGGGTAATCTAATTATAATTGAGGAAATATATGTATGTATGCGGGTATGTTAACGTTTTTTTCATAGACGGCTTGAACCATGAGTGCCAAACTTTCAGGGATTAATGTAGGACCCCATGAATAGAATGTAACTCCTATATATTTTCAAAATACCTAATATATGGCAAGATTCTCACCTTTTATGGGGCAAATCAGTTGTAAGGAACAGGCATTTTGCTAGTACATAATAATGAAGGGAGTTGATTTCACCCATTTCCAGCAGGCTGATCCCTGTAGAAGTACTGGGTTGGCTATAAATGTAGCCTAGATGATGGAGATTAGATAAGCTACTAAGATAAGATAACCTACCAAAATAAGATATGCTACTTGACTTATGCTGTTTTGGTGGGTCTTTTATAGTTGCTGACTTTGATCAATTAATTTTGTGTGTGTTATAAATAGGAACCATTTATAAATACTAATAAGTATATTTAAAATAGAACGGCTACAATGTGGAGGAAGGAGGGAGGGAGGGAGGGAGTGGTGACACTGGTGAGAGGAGGAAAATAGGTACATGTACATATATATATATATATTATGTAAACGTGGAAGGAAGGGGAGTGCATGGAAATGTATGAAATAGGTCTGGGTAAATGAAAGAGAGTAGCTATAAATTGACATGTGACATACATTAAAAAATAACTGGTGTACCGCGGGTAGTTGTGATACTGTTGTCCCTTTCTCTCCCCCCTCTGCCCCTTTCTCTCCCCTTTGTCCCTTTCTCTCCCCCCCTCTGTCCCTTTCTCTCCCCCCTATGTCCCTTTCTCTCCCCCTCTGTCCCTTTCTCTCTCCCCCTCTGTCCCTTTTGCTCCCTCCTCTGTCCCTTTCTCTCCACCCTCTGTCCCTTTCTGTCCCCCCTCTGTCCCTTTCTCTCCCCCCCTCTGTCCCTTTCTCTCTCCCCCCTCTGTCCCTTTCTCCCCCCCTCCTCTGTCCCTTTCTCTCCCCCCTCTGTCCCTTTCTCTCCCCCCTCTGTCCCTTTCTCTCCCCCCTCTGTCCCTTTCTCTCCCCTTTCTGTCCCTTTCGCTCCCCCCTCTGTCCCTTTCTCTCCTCCCTCTGTCCCTTTCTCTCCCCCCTCTGTCCCCTTAGTACTACCACGGTAGGCAGATTTGTAAACATTGGTCTGAGAATAATGCTGGGCCCGAAGTAGCTGTGGCGTCTTAGGTTTAAATTAAGTTTAAACATTTCAATGTTATAATACATAGTACACACATAAATGTAATTTAACTCTTTTGTGCAATTATTTGCAGGAAAAAATAATAAGAATAACAAAAAATACAGAAAATAACACTTGGATTCAAATCGTAGGCTATTCCTGGCATGATATCACAACGGCTTGACTGGTGGTTAAATTGGCAGGGCTAGTTGCTCGTTGTGTACTTGCATTGGGCATGTGCAGTACGCAAAGACCTACTACACCCATCACAGGATACTTTCTGCCCGTTACACCAGTGCTTAGGAGTTAAAAAATGGCGGTCTGCACCCTGCTGGTATTACATTGCCACTGTATGTAGCAGGAGTAGAATGAGAGCTGGGTGTGAGAATGTCCCTCGGGTGGGGCAGACCCTAGAATAGTTCTGGCCCAAGGTGTACTGGCTGGCATGCATCTAAAGGATCGTAAACATAGCAAGTCCTTTTGCAGTGTACTGTGTGCAACTTAAACATAAGGTGTAGCAGTTCAGTTCATCGGCTTATCTGTTAATTTACTGTACTACTAGAAGGATGGATTAACAAATATTTTGAGACTCCCGGTGATATTTATCTGTTACCTTTAACAATTATTCTACTACAGAATTCCCTTGTATTATTAGGTAATTTAAAAACACCATCTTCTGCTTCATTAGGCATTGCAGCTGTTTTTTAGCTCTAGAGACTCCTGTTGTGTCCACTGCTTCCTTAAGCCACAGCTGGTCTTTCTAGAGAGGTTTGTGTTGCATCTTCTGCTGTTTAATCCTCTGCTGGTCTCCTGTGTTCTATCTTCTGCTTGCGTAAAGACTAAGTAAAGTGACATTTTTTATTACCAATCTGAATATTAAATATATATATACACATATATGTACACCAAAACATTAAGCCACAGCTGGTCCTTCTACAGAGGTTAGTGTTGTGTCTTCCGGTGTTTAAGCAGTCTGATCTGGTCTTTCTACAGAGGTTCGTATTGTGTGTCGTCTGCATTCTTAAGTCATAGTTGGTCTTTCTTTCGCGTTGTGTTTTCTGCTTCCTTAAGCCACAGCTGGTCTCTCTAGAGAGGTTCATGTTGTCTTTTCTGGTGTTTAAGCAGCTTCATGCTATGTCTTCAGGTTTTAAGCCACAGCTGGTGTTTCTTTTGTGTTGTGTCTCCTGCTTCGTGAAGCCTCAGGTGGTCATTCTAGAGAGGTTCGTGTTGCTGCGTGCTGTCAGGTGACACCAGCGTGCGTCATTAGAACCTCGGTGCTCCGTCTCATTTCCTGTGTCCCGGAGACTGTCATTTCCTTCTCGTCTCTAGTGAGTTAGGAAGACTGTCAACCCACCGCCAGCTCTTCCAGGAAAGTTGCCATTCAGCATGCGGGCGTGCCGTCCTTCTATTCACTTGTCGCGGTGTGGTGATTGCACATAGGCAGCGAGATCACAGGCGGTGGCACTCTCAGCGTGTTTCAGGCCGTCCGTCCGGAGAGGCAGAAGTGTTGATTGACATTTACGCTTGAAACAGTGTCGGCTGATTGGGTTGAGAAGGAATGCCGGTGTAAAGCTGTGTTAATCGTGGCCGTGCATCACAGCCCGCAGGTGTATCTACACGAACATGCATGCACACACACAAGTGCATGCATGCACGTGCTGGAATGTGTGTTATGTTTCCTTGTTAACCCATTTCTCATTAGGGTAAGTGTATTTTCGTTTCACAGAAAATTTCCCAGTACATACACATTTTTTTTAGCTCTTTACTTTATGAAATATTTATTATACATTTGGTGGTTCAGTGGATAAGATTCTTATGGTGCTTATAAACAGGCTTTGGAATAAAGAAAATTGAAATTTTAGACTTTAAAAATGAAATGTTACTATAAATAGTTCTACAGCAAACTAAATCCAGAAATACAACATATTGTCTTTAATAAATGTATTTTAAAGGTGAATGCTCAAATGTCATTCTAGATCTGTGTCATCCAAAATTATTCTATCGGAAGACTTGAATAATCCTTAATACAGTTAAACATATTTAAGGTTTGACTAAATAATGTTATGTCTAGTTGACACCGATATGAAGCCATACCTGATATAGCACAAATGTAGTTGCATGCTTGTGCAACATGAATTTTCTTTTTGTAAAATTGACTACATTTATTTAACTGTACTAGCAGTTTATATCAAAAATTGTAGTTTCACAAGTTGTGGCTGAGGATTCAGTGATAGACACTGTTTGTCATATGATAGATTTTAAATATAAACATATATATATATATATATAAAATGGTGTTAGCATGATTTGAAGTATGAAATATTGATGATGATTTAAGGTTAACCACGAGAACCCTGAATGGGGTTCACTGATTTGTGTGAACTAAGATGGTGTTATTTCAATTAATTAATTTTAATGGGTTGATTCATGCTTCTGATAAATTAATTAATTACAGTATTGTGTGACTGATGATCATTTAGATAATTTTTATTTTCTTGAGTGATATATGTACACTTACTAAATGACCAAAACCAATTTCTGTTTCATTAAAAAGGCACCACTGACATCGTTAAAAACTGTTGTGCTTCTGGCAAGTTCAGAAACTTCATGTTAAGGGAAGACACAATGGATTAAATTTATAAACATCGCAGGACCGTTTGATAAATTTAGAGATCAAACTTTTCCTAGAATGGCCGCCCACAAAGTGATTATATAATCGATCGATTATGAAATTCATATCAAACCGATTTTCAACACTGGTGACTTGCAAGAATAAATCACACATCTCAGTCCCTGCTACAAGCTGTGATCTCCCCAGTCGCCACCACAGTCAATCTGCAACCAATGGCAGGTGTTTCTTTTCTCAGAAGTGATCCCCTAATGGAAGTGTTTGACACATCCACTGAAGTCTTCTCACAAGCTGTAGGGAGGGTGGGTTGGTGGGGGCAACTGGTGATCCTCTACGTCAGATGAAAGACAGTCACAGCCTGAGTGATGTGACCAGATTCAGCCACTAAGTGACATCAGATTAGGATTAAGGCTGTGATTTGATTAATTTATGTCAAGTATTTATGTACTTCTCTGTGGTGCCTGCCTGTGTGAGTGCATGTAAAAGGGGGGGGGGTTATATACACCTGTATGCATTATTATTTTGTTCAAATACAAGTCATAGATAGTTTTTGGAAAACAATCATAAATTGATTGATTGCTATTATTTTTATTCACATGTAGGTTGTCTAGGGTTATGTTAGCCATTAGTCGTTTAGGCAATGACTAAACAATATTACGTTCGGCTAAACAAAGTGGAAGAGCATTTGCCGATTTGGCTGTTGAAAGTGTGTTACTTAAGAAAAAAGCAAACACTGCCAAATGGGTTTAATGAAGAAAATATGTTAGAGTGAACCCATATTAGCTTTCATATATTACCAATTGTAACAACCAGAGTGAATTATTTTGACGATGTAAACCAAAGTACGGACTTGTTTATGACACTGATTTTCAATATAAGCTTTTCACACATTATATACACATTTGGATATCAAAGAATTGGATTCATAATGAGTTAAACCTGTTGAGGAAGCAGCTTTTATTGCCTGGATGTACACATGCCAGTGAAGCTGCTGATCCAACTCCCCATCATCTCACTAACACACTCTGACATCAATGTCCAGCAGTGGGTCATTTTCTTTCTATTGGACAAAGTACTGTCAACCTCAAACCTCACAGACAGTTTACTTGGCTAATTCAGTACATAGGTGCATTCTGGGAATCATCCCGAGATGAGCGCTCAAAACTGTCTGAGGAGATCAGTTGCTCAAAATTCTGCTTGTTTCTGGATGATTTAGATATGTGCATTATCTGTAAGCTGTTGCCAGGAGTAGATGACTTGCCCACACCCAGTTATGACTAGAAGCTGATAGTTTATCACTGCTCTCGGCATAGCTTAGGTGAGATGAGCTGTTTGTAAATAGATCCACCTCCTATGCCCCCCCCCCCCCCCCCCCCCATATGCAAACACACCCTTGCACCCAGATGTAGATTGGTTTCCCCAATGTTCAATTTTTTTAAGTCACAGACAAACAATTAATTAATTACTCAGTTAGTTGGTGATGAAAACGTTTTACATATGCTTTTAAATGTAGCTCCCATAGGACAAAACCCGCAGTTGTAATGACTTACACATGACGTGATGGTTTGTTAGTTGATGATGATAATTATCCATGTACACAAAAATGTACAGTGGAACAACACATACAGTGCTGCCACCCGGTGATCACTCAGTATACCAATTGTTGATCTAGGACTAGTGCATGGTTTGGGGAAATGAGAAGTGAGTGTTGAAGGTCTGTGTACTCTGCTCTCCAGTTTAAATTAGATGTTATAGGTGTGTATTGTTACGTGGTAGGTACTGCAAAAGACTGCCACATATCCCTATAATAATCTAATAGCTGACCAATATGGACTGACAGCTAATGATGTAGCCGAGCTATTCATATTTGTATGTATGAATTTTCATAATTTTCCTTCAGCGACTTCATGACTGTGCTGTATATATCAATGTTAAACTCTGTCGTGTTTAAAATTAATACGATCTTAACCGGAAACATAATAGAACATTCTGCCATGGCTGTCGTCATGGTTTGTAATCACTGTTATCAATCAAGTTACCAGATTTTATTCACGGGAATATTACTAATAATTTTGCTGTAGCTTGACTTGATTGTATTGTTTAGCATTTGTCATTCCCAACAATGGTGAGAAATCTCATAATATCCTGCACGTGTAACAGCATTTACGCATGTTGTGAATCGTCAATGGAATGCAGTGATGTAGTATTTGGTGACCGGCATGTCATTATCTTGTGTATGTATCTAACCCACTAACTGCATAATCTCATGGTAGATTATTAGCAAGTGATTATCCTGTGTGTGAATGGATTATCCAGCTATCATGTGAAATTACTCCTATTTCCATATTATCCCACTTCTGTCTCAAGCACAAATAGGTTGTGTAGAATAAATAATAGAAAACAGCAAGCGATGAACTAAGTTTACAGTGGAAGAATGTCATTGGTCATGCAGTGTTTACACTGTTGTACTTTTAGTTTTGTTCCTTTAAACATTGTTACAGGAAGCATCCGTTCTTGTCTTGACCAAAGGAAACACTTGCTGTGTTGAAAGTGCAACATTTATTTGGTGCACCTTTTCTATTTTCAATGCTGGTTTGTTTTAGCAGTGCTATATTTAGCCTCCAGCTGGTAGCGGGCCATTTAGAGGGCCTATGTGGGACAATAGCCGGTTCTGGTATGTACACAAAGTAAGAGAAAAACACATGTGTTTAGATAAGGTAATGAGAGAGAATTACCTTGTCTCTTGCACAAGTAGATGTTTGTTTAGGGCCAGATAAACAGCAGGTCTGTCCTATGGAGGAGGAGGGGTCACTCGGTGCACCCCTGATAACCCAAGTACCCAACTAGGGAGCTCCTGGACAGTGAGCAGGGGATCTCGTTCAGTGAGTGGAATAAAGGGTTGTGGTGGGGACAGATCACTATTTTGTGAATCTTGTTTTTAATATTTATCGTGCTATCATCTTTTGGATGATTTTGGTATGTCGTGCTAAGCAACTTTTATCTATTATTATTGGCAGGATTCGTTGCCGGAGAGGAAGGCCCATAAGTCAACAAATGTTTGTAGTTTGGGTAAATTTTACTTTATGAGTTAATATAATTATTTCCAGTACAGGACAGACAATTAAATTAAGGTGCACTTGGGTCATTTGTGCTGAAATAGTTGATCTGATAAATTTATTAAATTTTATATTCATCAGGTTAATGTTGTGAGAAAATTGGCTGCAGCAGCTCTCAGGTTGGAGCACCAGGATGTCAGCGAAGAGACGTTTGAGTACACTTGATAGCATTTTGAAGCTTAGGCAACTTCATTCATCCCACTGTGCCTGTGTCATTGTGATGGCTGTGCCAAGGATATAATCAATGCCAAACAGGGTAAATGTGTAACCTGTGTTGGACATGTCATTGCCATCACAGTGTCACAGTTGCCCAGACTGTGATAGATACCACAGTAATGCCTGTATGTATTCAAACACTTAAATTATCAGCTGGCCGAAAACAGACAGTGTCGGAGTACAGACAGGCAGCACACTATATAACTTTTATGTATGAAGAGGGAAAGCAAACAGTACGCATCCGTTCCAATGATTGGCTTCATTAATATAATACTAGCCTTCATTTCAGCAGGAACAACAAATGTATTATTTACACATGAATATCGATGTGTTCATGTAAACGCAGTCCCCAACCTGGAGTTGATGACGTAACTGTGTCTGCTACATGGCAGGCTAACAGACTCCTTCATGTGACGTCTTTGATGCCCTTTCTAGCTCCTGCAACTGCAATCAAGAATATTATACTAGTAGTTTACTAGAATAACCTTTTCGAACATGTAATATCGAACGGACAGCGCCATTATGGTAGAATGCCCGATGTCACGGATGCCTACCAGTACTCATCCTAGTTCACTGGTCACCAAACTGGGAACTCTAGTTAGTGTCGCTCATTAACATGTCATATATACTTCAACTAACCTGTTGTTGGTCAACCGTTGGATGCATGTCCCGGTATGTCAGCCTTTGGCAACTAGGACATTTTGCTAGAATCTACCACTTTGAGAACAAATTCTGAGTAAACTGGCATGATATGTGTGGTTGTAGTTGCAACTGGTTAGTTTGTACTAACTCATGTAGGTATATAGGGCGAGATTATGGGCCCACATGAATGCCTTTTGTTTCCCTTTAGCTTTAATTTACCTCTGAGTTCATGATATATAAAGATTCCTGTGATAGTCTGGATGAACTTACCGATGTTGTGACCAGTTACTTTTCTTTCTGAGCTGACACTGTTATACCTGTGAAGAAGTGCAAAGTGTTCCCAAACAACAATACTTGGGTTTGTAAACAATTGAAAAAGTTTTGAATGACATGAATAGGGTCTATTTTCAGGCAGATTCAGCTGAACGAAAGGAAGTTCAAATGATTATCAGATCAGAAAAAACAAAATAGAACTGACGTTTAAAACAGGTGATATGAGAACAGTCTGGGAGGACATTAAGACTATGTTCTGTCATTGACGATAATATGAGTTCAACCAAGACAGATGGTAAATTGGAAATTGAAGAAAAAGATGTGTTGAGATTATGACTAGTGTACAAATGTCATGAAAAGTCCTGGTCCTGATGGCATTTCCAGTCAGGTTTTGAAGTATTGTGCCACTCAGTTGTCTGGTGTCTTCCACTTCCTCTTCCAGGCCTCTCTTAGCTTACAAAAATCCCTATTTTGTGGAAATCGTCAACTGTCGTTCCTGTCCCCAAAAAAGCTTGTCTTGCCAGTTCGTCCAGTAGTGTTGACATCGCACCTAGTGAAGAGTTTTGAAAAAATCATCAAAACCATGATACTGAACCATACAGTCCATCTTCTAGACCCTCTACAGTTTGCGTATTGGCCTGGGAGAGGGGTGGAGGAGGCTGTCGCTACTCTACTAAACGTTGTAATCTCTCATCTTGAGAAGGCTAAAACCTATGCCAGAATTCTCTACCTTGATATGAGTTCTGCCTTAGAAACTGTGCAGCCTCACCTGCTTTTTCAAAAAACAGATTTCTGAGTTTAAACGTGAGTCTGACGTGGCCCTATGGGTGCTTGATTTTGTGGTGGGGAGACCCCAACAGGTTCATGTGAATAACACCATGTCACATGTGAAGGTTGTGTCCACGGGCTCACCCCAAGGATGTGTACTGTCTCCCCTGTTGTTTATTTTGTATACAAATGACTGTGGGAGCACCCGTCCCAATAGGTTTTTTATTAAATTCTCAGACGACACAGCTTTACTCAGTTTATTGTTTAACGATGAGGTTGGCCACGGTCCTGTTTTAGAAGACTTGAAAGGTGTGATAATCATCGTATTTGTGCCTGAACGCAACAAAAACCAAAGATTTGCGCATTGACTTTAGGACAGACCCTCCACCCCAGACTGACTCATCCACGATGATAAGGTGGAGGTAGTTGACCAATGTAAATACCTCGGTATGACAATTGACAGCAGGTTGGGGTGGGACCGTCACTGTGGCGTTACGTCTAAGAAATGCCAGCAGCGACTATACTGCCTAAAGAAGCTATGCTCTTTTAACATTGATAATACCATTTTGGCCATGTTTTACAAGTCGTTTATCCAGAGTGGTTTAACCTTTTCTTTTATCTGTTGGTTTGGGAACGTCAGACAAAAAGAAAAGTATAATCTTCAACGCATTGTAAATATCAGTAGTAAAGTGACTGGTGTTAAACAGTCCACTCTCACTGCTCTTTATGAAATGCAGGTATTGTAAAACGCAACTCGCATTCTAGCTGATAACACGCATATTTTGCACGAAGAATATGTCCTTCTGCCCTCGTCCAGATGGTTTAGATTTTAAAACTGTTATATGCAGAACAAGTAGGAAGCGGTTGTCATTTGTTCCTCTGTCTGTTTGGGTTTTTAATGACTGACCACTCTGTGACATTGCCTTGAGCCAGACTTTGAATACGTGTGTATACATTCCACTGTGATGCTCTAGTAACTGTGATGTGACGACCATAATTAGAATATTAGGCAATTAAGCAATTAGGCAATTTTTTTATTATGATTATGTTTTAGAATTTTTTTTTTTTAATGAACGCTGCACACAAATTTCCCTTCATGGAATAATAAAGTTTTATTGTACTTTTAGGGCATCAGCCATACCCAAGTATACCTTTCAGCATCAGCCATACCAAAGTATACCTTTTGCATCAGCCATACCCAAGTGTACCTTTCAGCATCAGCCATCCCAAGTATACCTTTCAGCATCAGCCATACCCAAGTATACCTTTTAGCATCAACCATACCCAAGTATACCTTTTAGCATCAGCCATACCCAAGTATACCTTTTATCATCAGCCATATCCAAGTATACCTTTCAAGTTTCAGCATCAGCCATGCCCAGTATACTTTTTGGGCCTGAACCACATCCAGTGTAGGGTTGTACCCAGGTAGACCGTGACCCTGTTATTGACTAGACCCAGCCTATAGTCTACCGATGCCCTGAGGGTTTGAACCTCTGATTGTAGTAAGCCACATTGCCTCAGGTAGTCATTCCTGGCCGTGCTACGTGCTAAAGGTGTGTTCCAGGAGAGTCTATCTTCCTGCAATTAGCCCCCCCCCTTCTGTGGTGCTCTCTCCACCCGACCAATCGATGCCATTGATTGCGAGATGCTTTCTTGTGCTCTAGCACTCTCCAAGATGGAGGTTCTACTGTCATCACTGCTCTCGCGTTGCCACGGTAACATCTTTTTATTCACACATCTGTCATCGTGCATGTCCTGCTAGGTGTGTGTTTTTGTTGACGTATCTTCAGAGTTCTTGGAACGTGGCCTGTGTCTGGGGCATTGTCGCTGTCTGACACTGTGAATGAGTCTTCTGGTTTTTGTCTCCATGTCGTCACTGGCTGGGGACAGGTGGACCTGTCACATGACAATGTAGAGGGATTATAAATAGGTCCTGACACAGGTATAGATAGTGTCACATGTCCTTGGATTGTTTGGCACAAATGCCTTTTAAAGGACTGCTAGTAGATGACGCCTCGCCTCGTATAGTTGACAGAAGTGTCTTTCAGTTATGTTTTCAGTATAGGACGTGATGTTAAAGCTCTACAGTGTATTTAAGAATTGAAGAGTTATCTGATCCAGACAATAGAAATGGTTAATCTTGATATGTTGAATGATGCTATGAAAACACCAATACACTGAAGTATTGTGACAGTATATATATAATTAATATATTTCAGAGTCTGTTGTCAGTCTCAATGGATAGCAGTTTTCCCTGTTGCTAAATCAGTTACAGGTGTAGAAGGTTGTCAAAGCTCCAGAGTATAATGATAGACCCTGAAAGATACCACAATATATTTGCTTTAATATAGCACCAGATCCAGTTAATTGGCAGGATAATTAAAACAACAGTACCAAGTTACAACAATTGCTAAATAAACATAAACTTTAAAATACTCTAAGCAATCTATTATGAATAAGAATACATATATATGAATCTCTTTATTACATAATATGACATTCCATATATATTAAAAAGGAAAAAAACTAGTTCCTGTGTGTCATATATATACAGTATATAATGTACTAAAAATATAAAATAATACTTATGTAATAAGTACATTTGTTACATGTTTCAAATGTAATTGTGTCAGATGATTATTAAAGATTTATTTGACGATGCTAAGATAGTTATTCTGTTGCATTGTAGGTGTGATCCATGAGAACCCTCACATGGGCTCGGATGGAGAGAGTGAAGAGATCTCAGGGACGTCGGACGAGAAAGATGATGTCATATCCCCGGTGAAACTTAGGGCAAAGCATCCAAGGTTTAGTGCGGTAAGTTGTGACTGAGCGCATGCGTGCTTGTTGTAGGTGTGTTCACAGAAGTTAACATGATTGTCAGAATGAGGCGGAAACATGCATTGGCATCTCTCTCTACTCTGCTGTGTTACTGGGGTTACTACTTGATCAAACATAACAACATTGCTACTATGAATTTTTGTAAGCTCTATAGCTACAACTCTGCAGCTGTAAGCTCTATAGCTACAACTCCGCAGCTGTAAGCTCTACAGCTACAACTCCGCAGCTGTAAGCTCTACAGCTACAACTCCGCAGCTGTAAGCTCTACAGCTACAACTCCACAGCTGTATGCTCTACAGCTACAACTCCACAGCTGTAAGCTCTATAGCTACAACTCCGCAGCTGTAAGCTCTATAGCTACAACTCTGCAGCTGTAAGCTCTATAGCTACAACTCCGCAGCTGTAAGCTCTATAGCTACAACTCCGCAGCTGTAAGCTCGACAACTACAAGTCCACAGCTGTAAGCTTTATAGCTATAACTCCACAGCTGTACACTCTACAGCTACAACTCTACAGCTGTAAGCTCTGTAGCTACAACTCCAGAGCTGTAAGCTTTATAGCTACAACTCCGCAGCTGTAAGCTCGACAGCTACAAGTTCCACATTCCACAGCTACAAACTTTGTAGCTACAAACTCAATAGCTACACGTTATATTGCTACATGCTTCACAACATGAAGAGGACAGAGGACAAGGCAGTGTTTTTTTTAATCAAAACTCAGTTCAGACCAACAGTTCATGGTGGTTCTTTGGAAAGAATGCCAACCAGTGCATAGTCATATCCTTAGCAACCTCGGGATAAGTTTTAAATATTAATTTGCACAGCTAAACCTTTGAATGGTGGCACCGTCTGTTGAATTGTTTTGTATTACTTTCCCTCGATCAGCATTTTTATCAGCAGACATGAAATTGTTATCAAGTTAGTCGGTGTGTAAATCACAAGAAACTTGGTCGACATTTTATAATATTTCGGCCATGTCTCATGGCCTTCATCATGTGACAAAGCCAGTCTGCTGATGAAACAGTGACTGTGAGGTGTGCAATTTCTAATGAAATGTAAGCAACAAACCTTGAATTCTATACGTAGTAATTCACAAAGTTGCTGCCGATTAGATTGGAGGCACTGTTGGGGGTCGTTCAGATTTGCGAAGTTCCTGCATTAATTTTCCAACTTGATTTTTTTCCCGATAAAATGTCATTAGGAGCCTTGTCATTCCTGAGAACCAAATTGCTTTTTGGTTTGGGTGAACTGATGGCAGTTGCTTTTAGTGTGCCACTACTGGTGGAAGTGACACTGATTACTGCTCCCAGCTGGGCTGTGTCAGGGAGGGCAGCCAGATATTCAGGCTCCCAGGGCTTGGGAGGGGGAAGTCTCCCAGAAAGATAACCACTGAAAGAGATAGTGAGGTGTATTTGCATTATGTATGAGGTGTCAATGACCCCAGATGACATCATGGAACCAGGTCAGGTTATCCTCACTGATCACTTGGATGTGATCTGGCAGTAGATCATGGATCATAGGGATGTGATCACTTGCTAGTTCATGGATCATGTGGATGTGATCTCAAACTAGGTCATAAATCATGTGGATATGATCTCATTCTAGGTCATGGATCATGTGGATGTGATTTCACAGTTGGTCATGGATCATGTGGATGTGATCTCATTCTAGGTCACAGATCATGTGATCTCATGCTAGGTCACAGGTAATGTGGATTGTGATCTCATACTAGGTCACGGATCATGTGCATGTGATCTCGTACTAGGTCATGAATCCGGTGGATGTGATCTAACAACATGTTATGGATCATGGGGATGTGATCTTATGCTAGGCAATGGATCATGTGGATGTGATCTCATAAACTTTTGTGGATCATGTGCATGTGATCTCATACTAGGTCACAGATCATGTAGATGTGGTATCATACTAGGTCACAGATCATGTGGATGTGATTTCCTACTAGGTCACAGATCATGTGGATGCGATCTTATACTAGATCACTGATCATGTGGATGTGATTTCCTCGTAGGTCAGAGATCATGTGGATGTGATCTCATACTAGGTCACAGATCATGTGGATGTGATATTATACTAGGTCACAGATCATGTGGATGTGATATTATACTAGGTCACAGATCATGTGGATGTGATTTCCTACTAGGTCACAGATCATGTGGATGTGATTTCCTACTAGTTCACAGATCATGTGGATGTGATCTTATACTAGATCACTGATCATGTGGATGTGATATTATACTAGGTCACAGATCATGTGGATGTGATTTCCTACTAGGTCACAGATCATGTGGATGTGATTTCCTACTAGTTCACAGATCATGTGGATGTGATCTTATACTAGATCACTGATCATGTGGATGTGATTTCCTCCTAGGTCAGAGATCATGTGGATGTGATCTTATACTAGATCACTGATCATGTGGATGTGATTTCCTACTAGGTCACAGATCGTGTGGATGTGATTTCCTACTAGGTCACTGATCATGTGGATGTGATTTCCTACTAGGTCACAGATCATGTGGATGTGATTTCCTACTAGGTCACAGATCATGTGGATGTTATTTCCTATTAGTTCACAGATCATGTGGATGTTATCTTATACTAGATCACTGATCATGTGGATGTGATTTCCTCCTAGGTCAGAGATCATGTGGATGTGATCTTATACTAGGTCACAGATCATGTGGATGTGATTTCCTACTAGGTCACAGATCATGTGGATGTGATATTATACTAGGTCACAGACCATGTGGATGTGATTTCATAACAGGCCGAAATGTGCTGTTTCTGCTAGTTTATTACTATCTCATGTTTCTCACAAGGTAAACTTACACGCCAACAGCAAAGTCCAACTGTCCACTTCCTATGTATGTGCCTGTTGTGTATTCATACATCCAGCAACAGTGAGTGCGTTATTACAATTTCCTCTTGAAAACCTGGGTTCATTAAAAAATTACTACAAGTATTAGTTGAACATAAATATGAACTGCCCCTACAAGTGAAGATTGCTGCTAAAGCTGCATTGGAGATGCAAACATTGATTTAAAAGATTATTTGTTAACACTTATCCTGCAGTCTGCTATATGTGGCATGACGAAACAGCAGAAGCACTCTAGACATTTTAATTCTTCAGTAACAACTCCTAGATGTGACATTGCTGTGTGTATCTACTCTCTAGAGGCTGCCAGGAAGTGCGGCCACATGTCAATGACTCTCATTGGTTTTGACAGCAAATGAAGGAAGAATCTGGAAAACAAAACAATAAAACTTGGCATAAACTCTGCTCAATCTTTGTGATGTGATAAACAGTGTTTTTGAGAGTAAGGAAAGCTGACAACGAGAACACAGAAATATTGGTCATGTGACACAGTTACGAGAATGCACTGCGCATGAATTTCTGAAGTCACTTAAATTTATGGTTAGTTAATAGTTAATTGTGTAGGGCATTTTGTATAGGTTTTATTTTTTGCAAAATTAACTGGAAATGAGACGAGCAACAAAATTGAATGGGGAAGCACCTTTAAATTAAGAAAGCAATCAGTAGGTATTGGTGAGCCATTAAATAGTTACCGGCCTTTCACTTTGGCATCGCGGAAGGAGTCTGCACCGATTAGAAAAAATCACAATGAACAAACTTGAGTTTCTGCGAGTGATGGATAAATCACATGCCAAAGCTGTCTGGCTCCGTACCAGCGATTGGCAGAGCCTGCTGTGTGGGGGATGGGGTGGGGTGGGGGAGGGGTGTGGAGTCCTGTTCCATACTCCACACTCTCACCAATGCTGTGATGTAGCAGTGGGTAGTTTTGAGTAGCGGAGTCTATTTTCTTTCATACTGATTCTACCGGTGAGTGAACGGTGGTGATAGGAGACACAGGTGTAATTACAGTGACACACGTGATGTAACCGCCTTCCCAGAACAAGGATTAGGAAGTAACAGGGACCGCTTTCATATTACGGAAGTGGTGGAAAAGATCCGGGCGTCTAGACACGGTCTGGAACTGACATCTCGCGTCTGGCCTGGGAAGATAACTAGGTTCTTGTCACATGAGTGGTTGGTCTTCCTCAGTGTTGGATAACACGCGATCGCACAGTGCAGTGTTTGCACTTATTGTTTGCACTCACTCCATGCGATCATTCATACTTTGTCGATGCATACACGTTGTGCAGTTTGGGATGTCACCAGCCATCATTCCAGATCAAGTGAGGTACTTGGATTTGTGTACTTAATTAAGTGAGTGAATGTCCGGTGCTGCAGCTGTGGTACGAGCCAACTTAAAACATGCAGTTTCCGATGCCAGCGTGATGACTGGTGGTGTGGCGCTGTGTAGATTACGTCAGTTGTCACTGATGTCAGATTAATTGTAGCTTCCGCATGTGTTCCCCGGCCTGCTGCCTTGGAATAATACCGGTCGTTTCTACACAAATTGAGCGATCCTTCACGACTGAGCGGTATGCAGTTGTGTTGTTCTATTTGTGGCCTTGAGCAGACGTTTGAAACATTGCAACAACATTCAGGACGACCAAGTGTGTTCTGGTAAGATTACTTGAATGGCATCTTACTATTCCTGAACCTGTCTCTGGCATAGTGCTCAGCTCCACCTGCCTGTTGACTGATGGCTAGGCAGCGACTGCCACATACTGAGTTTTAGGTGGCAATCATGGTGGCAAGGCAGTAGTAACTTGTCGGTGTCTTAGGTTGAACAGTGCGCTGTCGGTGAACACAGCTAGAATGAAAATAGAGCCCGTGTGATGAGGGAGCTCAGAGGAATGTATACGACAATGTTCTCAAAGGATTTACTGACATCCTTCCTGGTTGATCTCCATTGGATTACCGCTGGAGACGTTTGCATGGAATTTGTTGACATTTTGTCACATTCACTTCACCAAATGACTCATATTGTCTTTCAAAGTTGGTGAGTCCAATGGATTCCCAGAATGCAGTTTCACAGTTTGTTGCCAGAATTATGCAGAAATATATGAAGAAGAAACAGTTTCTCGGTGCAGTCCTTAGAATCTGTGACGTGTTGTCCTAATGAAGACGTCAACTACAGAAACGGAGTGAGTTGTTGAGAAGATGATGTGCATCACAGCTGCGATGGGTTGCCTTCTGAGCGTGTGCAGGCGACACAATAAGTATCACTCGCAGCTCATCGAAGTGAGTATTGGTAGTGTTGATCTTTCTGTTGGAAAATTATTAATTTATGGTCGGGTTTCAGTAGTTATGTGATGTCATCGGAGAAATGTTTAATAGCACCACTGCCATCTTTTTGTTTCATTACGTGAATGTGACGGTTTGTAGTAATAAGGTATATTAATGACCAGGTAGTTACATCACAAATGCCATCAATCACAGTTATGATTAATGGTAAAATGTATGCATGCAATTTCTTAAAAAATGAGTAATGGATTAGAAATATAATTATTTTGCATGTACTGTAATCATAATTACAATCATGGTTACATTAGTGGCTTAGCCATTGTGTTTACAGCTTCCTGGTTGTTAGCAGATGTAGGATGACACTTGGAGCAAAACGTATTTATCTATACCTGCCTGGTTCCAATGTACTTGGCACCTGCTCATACAACGTAATATGATGCTCAAGAAAGTTGTAATTGTGATTGAAATCATGGTTACGATTAATTTGGCAGTGTACTAGTAATTGGGTACGGTTACTTTGCCTTTTTGACCAGTGCCATTGAGAACAAATACCAGTACAGACACTACATTGGAACCTCATTATTGAGGTCACCACCAGGGGCCGGTTTCATGAAGCGTACTTAAAGTTACGCAATTACTTAGCGTCATGTGTTTGTGTAAACTCCTATGTTTCTTATATTTAAAAAATCACGTCATTTACTAAGAAAGTCATTACTGTTAAGAATGTTCTTAGACGTGGTTATTTTATCAAAGTATACTGTCTGACATAAAATTATCTCGTTACTGATGGAAAAGTATTTTCTAAACTAAAAAAGTATTTATAAAAATCAATTCTGAATACACAACGTTTTTACCAGTTTATGAATCGATAGGGAGAGGTATCATATCTGCCTCCCAGTGGTTGAAGACAACATCTAATTTACCTTATAAATCATCAGGTGTGATTTTTTCTTTTCTTTTCATTGATTGCAAAACATTTTTAATAAAGTACCTATGTAAAATTACAAACAGTCTAACAACTAGAACAGTCTAAGGATCTGGCAAACTGTCCTGGTGGTGCACCCTGGTGTTAATTGTTTTCAACATATAAGTTTACTGTTAAGGAGCAAAATCATTATATAAAACAAAATTGGGCTTATGAGCCGATAAGAATGTCAGTGACATGGTTCCTTTTTTTACATGAAATTGTATACAAACCCCGCATATGTAGTTTGTATACAAACCCAGCATATATCTGTAGTTTGTATACAAACCCTCGTATGTATCTGTAGTTTGTATACAAACCCCATATATATATATATGTAGTTTGTATACAAACTCTGTGTGTGTGTATATATATATATATGTAGTTTGTAAACAAACCCCGCATATATCGGTAGTTTGTATACAAACCCTCGTATGTGTCTTTAGTTTGTATACAAACCCCATATATATATATGTAGTTTGTATACAAACCCCGGTATATATCTGTAGTTTGTATACACACCCTGTATATATATATGTAGTTTGTATACAAACCCCGTATATCTGTAGTTTGTATACAAACCCCGTATATATCTGTAGTTTGTATATAAACCCTGTATATATCTGTAGTTTGTATACAAACCCCGTATGTATCTGTATTTTGTATACAAACCCTGGTATATATATATCTGTAGTTTGTATACAAACCCTGTATATATATATATATATATCTGAAATTTGTATACAAAGTTACAAACTCCCTGTATATATCAGTAGTTTGTATACAAACCCCGTATGTATCTGTAGTTTGCATTGGCTAAATGGTTTGTTTTGATTGAGCAAAATATTCTTACATCAAACCAAATGTTCTACGAGTTACGTATTAAACGGTGTACGACCATATTTCTCCTCTCAAACACTGGTAAAATATAGTTTATGTGAAATCTGTAGGAAGTGGCCTGAGGTGAAGTTTTCACCAAAAATATGCCATTGGAGTGTGGTACATGATGCCGAAACCAGCATGATTTATGATGAAGGCCTGAAGCCTGGAGGGCACTGGTAGAATGTGGAAAGAATCCATCCTGAAAGAAATCAGAGAATGAGCACTAGCAGCTGGTGAGAGTGCGCAGCTGCTGGAGTGTGCACGCAGCAACTGGCAGTGCGCAGCTGTGACATCCCTTGTACCCACATCACCAAATGCTGCATAAAAATGCTCCTTTTTATCTCGGGAATGCTCTCAGCAGCTGATGGAAACTGGATCTTTCGTTTAATGTGGGTTGAAATTCGGATATTTCTGGGTCTACCCTGAAGGATTTTGGGGTCCTGCCAGCAGCCCAACTTGCCGTACATGCTAGTTCCTCTGTCTCTTTATCAAAAACGGATAATTAAAAATGAAATACATTTACCAAGCAAGACAAGTTTTTATGCTATAAACAGTTTAAGCATCTTGATGCATGAGTGCTGTATAACATGTCTTGAAACATTACGTCATGTCACAATTACTGCAGAAAATTGGCAAGAAGATTGTAGCACATTCTGATAGTTACATCATGTCTTATTTATAAATGGAAACAAAATTGGTTACTTCAACTTACTTGCCTTTCTAATTTTTATTTTAAATATAGATGTCTGTTATTTAAAGGTATATGCACATACGCATGTACTCGTGACCAGTTGATGTATTTAGTAAAAAAGCAACATCAAAAGTGAAACATCTATATCTAAATACATCTTGGATAAAGTGGATATGTATGATGTAAACTGCCATCTGATTTAGACATGATGATATAGATACTGGCCTTAATAGATACAGAGGGTGGTGACTGGTGAAAAGTGATGTATACAAGATGTGTTCAAATGTGGAAAGAAATGTGTTGATGTGATGTTAGCTGCTATGTGGGGAAGTATTCAGCTGTTTGTGTAGATCTACTAAAGATGTGCATACACATGTTTTTGCAACTTTGCATACTGAGAGTACCTGGTACCGCAATTAAGTAGGTCGGAAAATGTTAATTTATTATTAAAACATTCTTGGGATTATGTGGAATTATGGCTTTGCATGAGGAAATTTATACGTAAATATTTATATATTATATAATATATATTATCAATCATAGTAAATAATAATAATGATCAGTGAATTATGCAAACAGTAACAAGTGATAAGTACTATAGGTAGTCTGGAACTGAATTTTTTATAATAATTTTTAATAATTTACTTTCATGTGATGTGTAATTTGTGTTACAATTTTCTTTATAACCTTTTTACAAAGGTCAGTTTCACTAAAATCAGTGTGTTTCCTGGCAGCTTTGTTTCCAAACATAGACCAATTCTTTCTGATTATGATTGTGTTTGTGGGAAGCCGACATAGATTTTCTTAGATGTCAGTAAGACACCCAATTCTTCATAGATCTCCCACACAACAGTGGGGGGGGGGTAACAGTTCTCCCCCAGGGCCCACCACCCACTTGAGGTGATCTCACAGCTGCAGGGTGGAAGTTCCCTTCACTCACGGACAATCACTTTCTGACATCATACAGCCTTACCTATTCTCAATAATTCAACACATGTATTTTCCATAAGCCCCCTGAGTGGTATTGAAGTGACCCCTAGGTTCAACAAAGATGAGCTCTTAGAGACCTCTGTAGTTGACCAGAGACACAGGTATAGACCGCTAGTAAGTGGCAGTCAGCTTCCTTCTAGAATATACCACATTAGTCAATATCACTAATAGGAGTGCCTTTGAAGATTCTGTGACAGACACTGTCAGACAAATAGTTGACATTGAAAGCTAGTTTCTTACTGTAGTCTGTTTATAGAAGTTGTCAGAACTAAAACCAGGTTATAGGAAGGGTTATTAATAAATAATGTGAGTATACTACACCCTGTAGTATACATAAATATAATGTATGGGAACAATTGAATACTGTGATGACTCTGTATTTGGGCACTAGGTTTTCGGACACGCTAAAAATCTACCAAATTAAGTATTTTTTGCTAAATTTTTTGCTAAATTTATTTGAAGAGTTCGATAGTGGAATGACTGTTGAGAGAAGTACCACAGAATGTAGGATCATCCCAGGTAGGTGTGTAGGATCATCCCAGGGGTGTGGGATCATCCCAGGTTTGTGTGGATCATCCCAAGTGTGGGATCATCCCAGGTGTGTGGATCATCACAGGAGTGTAGGATCACCACAGGGGTGTGGAATCATCCCAAGTATGTGTGGATCATCCCAGGAGTGTAGGATCATCCCAGGGCTGTGGGATCATCCAATGTGTGTAGAATCTCTCAAATGGTGTGGGATCATCACAGGTGTGTAGGGACATCCCAGGTGTGTGATATCATCCCAGGTGTGTGGGATCATTCCAGGTGTGTGGGATCATCCCATGTGTGTAGGATCAACCCAGGTGTGTAGGAACACCCCAGGTGTGTAAGAACAGTCAGGTGTGTGGGATCATCCCAAGTGTGTGGGAACATCCCAGGTGTGTTGGAACATCCCCGGTGTGTTGGAACATCCCAGGTGTGTGATCATCACATGTGTATTGGAACATACCAGGTGTGTAAGAATATCCCAGGTGTGTAGGAACATCCCAGGTGTGTAGGAACATCCCAGGTGTGTTGGAACATCCCAGGTGTGTAAGAACATCATGTGTGTTGGAACATCCCAGGTGTGTACGAACTACCCAAATGTGTTGGAACATACCAGGTGTGTAAGAACATCCCAGGTGTGTAGGAACATCCCATGTGTGTGAGAACATCCCAGGTGTATGTGATCATCCCAGGTTGTTGGAACATACCAGGTGTGTGGGAACATCCCAAGTGTGTGGGATCATCCCAGGTGTGTGAGAACATCCCAGGTGTGTGGGAACATCCCAGGTGTGTGTGAACATCCCAGATGTGTAGGAACATCCCAGGTGTGTGGGATCATCCCAGGTGTGTGGGAACATCCCAGGTGTGTAGGAACATCCCAGGTGTGTTGGAACATCCCAGGTGTGTTGGATCATCCCAGGTGTGTGTGATCATCCCAGGTGTGTTGGAACATCCCAGGTGTGTGTGATCATCCCAGATATGTTGGAATATCCCAGGTGTGTAAGAACATCCCAAGTGTGTAAGAACATCCCAGGTGTGTTGGATCATCCCAGGTGTGTGGGAACATCCCAGGTGTACAGGATCATCCCAGGTATGTGAGAAAATTCCAGGTTTAGAGGCAAACATCCATCAGACTATCAACCATGCATCTAGTTTTCCCCTCAAACGATACAACATAAATCAGCAGATGAACCCTGCATGTCAACCACTGACTGCACAAACGGCCATGGTTGCTAAATCTCCTGTCGCTTGCGTTTCCTGTTATCAAATAGGAGGCAGAATGTGGGTCTTATCTGAGATCCTGCCAACGTTTTGACATGAATAACAAACTACACCTAATGCCAAAGTTGGTTTTGGTATTAAGACAGATGATGTCTGTCATTCAGGGAATTGTGCAGTATTTCTCAGGGGCGGGTTGATCTGAAGTATGACAGTCATCTCACAACGTTTGTCAGGTGGATTTATTGAAAGATATTTTTGTATTGATAGTTATTTATTTATATGGCACCAAATGTACACAGTGATAACTGATATTCTATAGGTTTGTACAATAATAAATATGCTTGGTGTGCTAAAATGAATATCCAAGAAACGTCCAAAGATTCTTGCTTTTTAAACACTTTTACTTAAGAAATGTAAAAAAGTAAAGGTAAGTTCTTGTATAGCTCAGTATCCAGTCCTGAGGACTGCTCAAAGCGGTTTACACTTTACTCCCTGGCTGACCTGTTCAATCGATCACCATCTCGACCTCTCTGGGAAGCATTCAGCCAGGCAAAGACTATTCGTACACAAATATCCATCACCGTATATAGCGAAGTACTCATTCATACAGCTGAGTAAACTGTAGAGTAGACGAACTTGCCCAAGATTCAACACCGCCGTATGTAGGATTCGAACCCGTGTTCTCTCAGTCAAGAGTCCGGAGCTCTTACCCCTGCACTGTGTCCAAGTTATGATCTATTCACCTTGTTATCATTTATTCTTATTTGTAGTGTTTAACTACTAGTATTTTTTAGTAAAGAAAAAATATTTTTATTTATTATTGATGTTTGTAAAAATCTTAATACCTATTCCATGTGTTAGTGTTGCAATGCACCTCTAAATGGCCACAGTTTTTAGGTTTGTGGTGCAGACAAATGCTGTGACATTATTATTATATTGTTATTATTATTATCATATGGTAAAATGGTTAATTAAAACAACAGCAGGACCAAGTATCACTGCACACACTGATCTAAATATGCCACTTTCCAATCAAAGCCATCCGGCAGCAATGTAGCACTTGTGACTGCATCACCAGATGTTAGCTGGCTTTCCGTATCCTTGCCAGTGGTGACTGTATACTCCGTAATGTCAACTGATTTGTTGAGGGCAGAAGGGGGTGTGAGATGGCAGGGTGTGAGATGGCAGTTCCTTGCACTATGTACTGCGGCATTGCTCACACACGCTCAGTTTCCAGCTCAACTCTCTATCACTTTCCTATCTAGTCTTGGGCTGACGTATACCAGTGTTGGGTAGAGTTTTAGTCAAATGCGGTTTTCTGGATCAAGTACAGATATGTTGCATTTGAAAAATAATCTCAATACAAATACGCAGTGTGAATATTTGTAGATGTTTGTATACATAAGTACAAATACATAATTTTGATCAAATGCTAATAAGCTGAGTTATAATGTCACAATCATTTCTTTACAACTTACTTTTTTAAATATCTTAATTAAGTCATATTGGGATTTTGTTGAGAATGTATAGAAATTGTTGTATTAAATGGTGAAGAAGTGGATTAGGCCAAGCAGAAATACAACAGATACCTGTGTTTACTAATTATGTAAGATTCTAAACAGTGCGTGTTCAAAATGGCCGCTTTGAGGGGGTTCTACCGAGTACATGACGAGCGGGTATAACTGTGTACTGAGTTCATTAAGAAGACGGGCATCATTGAGTAAATGATGTTGACATGGCTGTCAGCACTTGGCGTGCACAGCTGGAATCATATTTGATTAGTTTATAGAATCTGACCCCTCACTTTCTGGTGTTGCACTTGACAGTTATCACCAGAAGCCAAAACGCATTGATTCCACCTCTCTGACGATACTAAACATGCGTTGATATATCTTCCGTGAAAACACAAAAGCTTGTACGGAATCAGTTGTAAGTTTACTGAAGCCAAAATATGCAGACAATTATCTGTGGGAAGTGGTGTTTCTCTACAGGGTGGTCGCAAAGTCCAAAAACGTATATAGAAGTTGAATCCGGTGGCTTTTGGCTGTGGCTTTGACAGCCATTTTCAAACTACCATGCACCGTATTGGTGAGGGTGGGTTCTGAGGGTGGGTGGTGGTTTAAATAAGTGCAAAACGCTGCATTTTTTGGACTTTGACATTATGAGACCAGCATCCCTAAGGGTTTGAAAATTTACTTAACTGGCCTAAATTATTAATCGTGTCTGCCTACTAGGTATATATATATATATATATATATGCATAAGGTGTCGCTTCAGGCAGACCACTGTTTTTAGGCAGGCCAAAGCCGGTCTGCATATAGTTTTGACCATGGTTGTGTAGATAATGTTTTATTTAAAAATTTTAACTGTTTGTATACATAAACATAGCTAGAAATATAATTATGAGAACAATTATTTGCACCAAAAAGTAAATTTTTTCTTTTGACTGCATTGTTTTTGGAGGTTGTATATCCGATCTCTCATAAAGGAGCAGTCTGCGTATGCTGGCCTTAGAAATATTTATATGTATTTATACATACATGTATACTTGGTGTTTTACCGCATTCACAGTGAACTGTCAAGGGGAACCAGATCAACCCTGCTGTACATCGTTAGCATATCTTGAATGGGGAAGTGAGACCCTGAGTGCCCTTCCATGCAGGGATCAGTGGGCTCTGACTGATGTGTTCAGGCCCCATTCTGGGACTCTGTACAACCAGCAGCTCCTGGTGCAGTGTGACCCGACTAGAAATACCTCAGGTCCAGTTGGCGGTCAGCTGCCCATTTAGACTGCAGTAAGTGGTCAGTGCGATGTATGGATAAATCACAGAAAGTACTGATGTACATCAACTGTATACATCCTCTACTGGAATGTACAGATGGTGTACATAATTGTATACATTATGTACTGGAATGTACCGATTATGTACTGGAGTGTACACATCCTATACAGAAATGTACAGATGATGTACTAAAAAGATATACATCCTATAGTATAAAGAAACGTACATATGATGTGCTGAAATGTATACATCGTCTAAGTTGAATGTACAGATGATGTACTGAAGTGTCACATTTTATACTGGAATATACAGTCTCCAACTGAACAATTTCAGGGCAAAACGCGATAAACACCATTTAGGAAATTTTGCCCAGATAGGGATTAGATGAACATTATCAACCACACGTTGAGCCAATTCAAAACCACATTTATGGCAAAACACTATATATATGTATATATATATATATATATATACATATCCTTGTTAAATAAGATATATTTATCAAAACATGTCACTTTAAGTCATATTTAGTATAACAAATCTGCAATACACATTTCAGGATTTGCTACCATTCACCTTTACTTCCGAGTCTGTAACATATTCAACCTCACGGGTACATTTCCATTTAAGTTGACGATGAAACACAAAAGTTAGTTTCCATCTCAAAACCAACTAAATGGGTATCGCATTTTCCCCTGAACCCCTTCAATTCCAGAAGTAAAGAACCTTGGAATTGTACATGACTCCACTTATGATGAGCATGGGAAACCACTGTGTACCATGGTGCGTATAAGCAGCTTCACAATATCAGTTGAATTAGAAGATGTCTTACACAAGATGCCACTAAGACTGGTGCACACATTTGTTACTTCTAAATTAGATTGTGGAAATGCAATGCTCTCCAGTCTTTGATTTAACCCTTCATAAACTACAGCTGTGTGTCCACAATTATAAAGTCTCTGTACACAACATGTAATATACAGAGAGAACTAATGGTAGTACCATTAGTTCTCTGGGATGTATACTGACTGCAGGATGAGTTTAAGATTCTCCTGCTTGTCTATCTATTTTTGTATTTAGTTGACATTTTAGATAGTTACACCTTTCGTGCGAATCTGCTCTAGTATTGTGTCATATAGCAGAGAAACTCAAGCGATACGAGAACTGAATATTCTTGTGCCTGTTCTATGGAATGTGCAGCCAGCATCTGTCAAAACATCTTCTTGAGTAGGTGGTTTCACAATAGTCCTGAAAACATTCCTGCTCTGTCAAAAGTGTTCTGGAAAACTGACAAACCTTGTCAGACAAACAACATTTTAAAATTAATTTTATACTATATTTTTAATTTTGCCAAAGTTTTTTTAATGTTAAGTTCTCATGACTAAAATTATCCTTCATGGTGCATGAGTAATTATAATATATCTGTAACAAACATGGTACATGATGATGTAATGTGATGGTGTCATGTGATGGTATCATGTGATGGTGTCATGTGATCATGTCCCACTTGAAGCCTTGGAGAGAGATCATATACACAGTCATGTATACATATTACGTAATATACACAAATATATATATATATATATACAGAGAATATGACTATAACACATTCACATCTTTCATGTGCATGTGCACACACTTGCACATGCACATGCCTTTTATGACGTGTGTGATCCGCCTGTCACGAGTGTCACGTGTACCATGTGTTGTTTGTAGGACATCAGCAAGCGGTTGTCACTGCCGCCTGACATGCGACTGCCAGAGCGCTTCCTTGTGAAACAGTCGCTCAGTCCAACGCTGAACGGACCTGGACCAATCAACAGACGTCTCCGCAGAGCCTCGCTGGTAGGCACACACAAACAGTCCAGTCGACAGTTTACTTAAATTACATGGATGAAAATTAAAATGCAATCTATATTTCTATACTAAGTTTGGCGCACTGTAAGAGTATGTCGATTGAGGTGCTGAGATCCACTCACCTCTCTCTGTTATTTTGCTTCCTTGAACCATTAGCCTCTGATCCACTATTTTGTGATATTTAAAAAAAACAATGTTAATTATGTACTTGTTTACTTATACACTATGCTTTATTAGAGAGGCAGTCTTCTGTATGAGAGATCTAGATAGTATCACTGTTATCAAGTTTTAAATCGAGATACTGTAATGGTGATATGGGTACCAAGAAATCTGTCTTGTGTTCATGTTTGTGTAATGTCTGGTGTCTCTGTTGCAGTCGGAGATTGGGTTTGGGAAGATTGAATCGTACACAAAGTTAGACAAAGTTGGTGAGGTAAGCAAAATGAGACTCGCCACCCAACAGTCGTACCATGGGGACAAGTTGGTGATTTATGTGAAAATATGTACAGCAGTAAAATAGTGTAGAATTGCTAAATAAGGAAAAAACTTAATGATTAGCTGCAAGTAATAAGAACTATAACAAATAGAACAGTATATAGCAATAATATTAATAAATATATAGTTATATATATGATTAATAATAATAAATAATTTAATCAGTCGTGTGCTGTGTAGTGACATGAGGTGTTGTTTCAGGGGACGTATGCGACGGTCTACAAGGGTCGGAGTCGCCTCACAGACAACCTAGTGGCACTGAAGGAGATTCGCCTGGAGCATGAGGAGGGCGCCCCCTGTACAGCCATCCGCGAAGGTTCGACCCACACCAATTTCTGCATAATTTAGATATCGTTTTTATGTTGATGTTTTTTATTTTTAATACATACTTTAGTGAACTTAGGAAAAGCACTTTTGAGCAGTTTTTGCTGGAAAGGGCACTATGCATTGATTGGCTGGCTGGCTGGCTGGCTGGCTTGCTTGGCTGGCTGGCTGGCTGGCTGGCTGGCTGGCTGGCTGGCTGGCTGGCTGGCTGGCTGGCTGGCTGGCTGGCTGGCTGATTGATTGATTGACAGCTGTTGAGGACGTTTTGCTGTTGTGGATATATACCTGATGTCGTTGTTGAGTTTTTCCGGTGCATCTCGGAGATAACTGGGAAGCGTAACTTAATTGTGCTTTATCATACATATATTTAACTTATTATAGAGTTATGTTAGCACACACCCTTTAAAGTCAGTAAACACACATGCACTCACGACACACGCACGCACACACGCGCACACACACACACACATACACATATAAATGTACTCATATATACATGTAATTATGTCCAATGATATAGATTAGAACGGTGACGTGTCTGTCCAAATGCTATAATGAGTTAACTGTAATGAGTTAACTATAATGAGTTAAGCGGTGTATGATGTGTGGTTTCTGAATGGTCCGTCAAATGAAAACATACTTTCGGTTTCAGTTTCTCTGCTGCGCGACCTGAAACATGCAAACATCATCACACTGCATGACACGATACACACTGAGAAGTCACTAACACTAGTCTTTGAATACCTGGTACGTTTATTGCATTAGTTTAGTGGTCGTTCACAATGGTTGACACTTACCTAGTCATACAGAGCATACTCATTCTTAGACTCCACTCTCCCTGCACGATACACGCAAAGGACATGATGACAATTGTGTTTACAAACATTTATTTACAATGACTGCGGCTATGCAGTTCACATTCGATCAACATTTTTTTAATTGATATGTGGAACTTGACCCCTGCGTACACTCTGTATGAACAGGTAAGTGTTGACAATTAGGAATGAATTGTAATGTTCTTAGTACCAGAATAAATATATTGATGACATATTGCCCACCAAATTGCATTTAATAAGCGAGATGTTGACAGTGTAACCAAAACATCCAAATTGTAAACATCCACTATTGGCACTTATTGTGGATGTTGACAACGTAACCAAAACATCCAAATTGTAAACATCCAGTATTGGCACTTATTGCGGATGTTGACAACGTAACCAAAACATCCAAATTGTAAAACATCCACTATTGGCACTTGTTGTGGATGTTGACAATGTAGCAAAAACATCCAAATTGTAAACATTATTGCGGATGTTGACAATGTAACGAAAACATCCAAATTGTAAACATCCAGTATTGGCACTTATTGCGGATGTTGACAATGTAACGAAAACATCCAAATTGTAAACATCCAGTATTGGCACTTATTGCAGATGTTGACAACGTAACCAAAACATCCAAATTGTAAACATCCACTATTGACACTTATTGCGAATGCAGGCATCACAACTCACACGCACCTTTGAAGTTGGCTGGTTCTCACACTCCCGGCATTACGTGGAACAAAGTACAACATCAGCAGCAGCAAACTGTTCATTCTATTACCACCCTGGTTTGACAGAGTGATTCCAGGCAGTGGAATAGACAAGGTGGCTTTAATGTTTGCATTTTGATGAATTTGTTATGTTTTAGTATCGATCTGAATGACCAGTTTTGTTAGATTGGTGGCACTGTGTAATTGTTATTTTTTCAATAATACAGCTGTAGTGTCGTAAATAAATAACATCCTTATCATTGCTATTATCAGTTATTGTTTTTTATTTAATTACTATAATTATTATTATATATAATTTTGACGTTGCAGGAGAAAGATCTCAAACAGTACATGGAGGACTGTGGCAATATCATGCACATGAGCAACGTAAAGGTAGGCCAGTACTGCTGTCATCACACACTGCTTGCACTCGCTCTAGTCTGTAGTGATCCCACTCGTTGCTTGGAATAATCCCAACATGTCTTAGTTTTGTGTGTCAATACCGGTATTTTCCATGGATCAGATCATATTTAATAATAACGTATGTTTTAGTAAATTATTGTTTGTAGTAAATTATAGTTCTGTGGGAATAATTGTATAGTTGTAATTTGGTTGAGATGGCAGTAAGACGATTCAAACCTTGTCAGTTTGATTGAGACCACCCAGTGCTACCCTAAAACGCCCCTCCTGCTGTAGCTTGTGTGCTTGCTATGGAATTCTCTGAACCAAAACATCTGATGTGTCGACATTGTTTTTATAAAATAATACAAAAGACAAACTTACTAATATTACTGATTGCTGGTTTGATGTATTAAAGATGCACAAGATTGTTGTCTTGAATGGAAAAAACGTTTTAAGTTTTTACCGTTTGCTTTCACTTTTCCACAGTAATTGTGACCACTATTTTAAACCATGCATGTATTATAATGTTATTGTGGAAATAAAATGTACTGTGTCATTTGCAGTTGTTTCTCTTCCAACTCCTGCGTGGTTTGTCGTACTGTCACAAACGCCGTGTTCTCCACCGAGACCTCAAGCCCCAGAACCTGCTCATTAACGACCGCGGAGAACTCAAACTCGCAGACTTTGGTAAGACCACAGCAACCTAATGCCTCCTTTCTCATCAGAGCTTTCTCAAAAAGTAAACAAACGTTTTATTTTTATTTTGCTGATGGAGGTGTTAGCGACTGTCAAAGGGGCTCTGTTCTTGACAAGCAACAACTTGTGATGTGTAAGGAGTGTACTTCTTATAAGCGGCAAACCCAATGCAGACCTGTGCACCCCCCCCCCCCCCGTATTCTTCCATATTTGTTACGGAATCGAACGCTAAATACGGATTTGTTAGTTTTGTTACGGAATCGCCAGTCCCAAAATACGGTCATTTTTTTTCATTAAAAATGTGGCACCACCTTTCGGATAAGTTTCACCTGTTTGCTCTTGTCCACTAACATCTAAAAACGATCTGATGCGTATGCTATGCATTGAATTGAATACCCATATGCAGCTGTTTGACATGAAACAAAAGCGAATGCTAAAGCATGTCTGTACTCGATGGCTGAGCATTGCTAGATGCTTGAGATTCCTGCTACATACCTGGAAGTCACTGAAGGCGTTCTTCAAGTCGGAGAAAGAAGCACAGGAGAAGGGCGTTCCAGCATCCAAGACGAACGACAGTGTGGCCAACAAGCCGTATGTGGAGTGTAAGGTGGACTCCATGCTGTCGTTTCTCAAATCTCCCACAAACAAGCTGTACGTGCTCTTCCTTGAGTACACTGTGAAGGTGTTTGATGACGTTCTTGTCAACCTGTTGTCAGACGAGCCAAAGATCCACATGCTGTGGCAGTCACTGCTCAAGGTCTTGAGGAATCTGCTCCCGCAGTTCATAAAGCTGGCTGCGATCCAGGGGCGGTCCCCAGAGTGTGTGCAGTTCAAGACGGCCTACAACCTGAAGAATGACATTGATCTTGTCATTGAGAGACAGCCCGTGCCTACATCGCGGATGCGCACAACAACTCGCTGCGAGACAAGAAGGTGCAGCAGTTCTTTGCCAACGCGAAGAAATATTTCACTGCTTTCTGCTAATACAACATGATTGAGAATCTGCCCCTCACTGAGCCACTTTGTCTGAGGTGGCTGACGTCAGGGGGCAGTTGACAGCGAGACTATCGGACTTGACTTTCTTCCTGACGAACTGTCCACCTCTGCTCCGTGGTGTTTTGATAGACACTGTGACAGAGCAGTTGTCGCTCTACCAGGACACTGATATCACGACCTGCTGGGCATTCTTGCCTTCCTCACAGCAGCTCGCATTGTTAGAGAATTTTCTCAGCTGTCCACAAGAACCGAACGGATCAGCGAGCCTCGTTGTCAGATAACATGCTGGAAGCTCTGTTGGTGTTAATGTCTCAGCCGGGCCATCCTATCGACTGTGCACGCCAGCACTCTGAGGCCAGGCTTGAGGCATTGAAAGGAGCATATTACCTAGCCAACAAGCCATCAGCAGATTAGCTTTGTCATTACATACATGGAATGGTTGGACTGTGGTTGTTCAAATCGTATTTTATTTGTATCTGCAACTTTGCATTATTTTTATTCCAAGGTGGTCTGATATATATATATATATGATGTTTTAAGTTTCTGATTGAATCTGTATAAAATAATGTATGCCAGTAAGCTTGTACAATTGTATGTATGATAGTTTAACTGGGTTCCCTCAGGGTAAAAAACATTTAGGCAAATTGCCCAGCATGACCAGAATGGATACAGAATTTGCAAAAATTTGCAAAAATTTTCGATTTTTGTTTAGCCAATTTTGTGTGAAATTCACCAATGGCACCGGGGCGAACTATGACAGGAACGCAGAGTTGGAATATTTTATTTATATGATGTATCTCATTAATTTTATGTCCTTTTCATTTTGTGTGTGATTTGCATTGATTGTACAACTTTTTCAGCCAGATTGTAATGCACGAAAAGTTTGCGTCTGAATATTATGCAAGTGTGTTTTTTTCACGATAAAAGTGGTACTGAAAGTTAGTCAGGAATACGGAAAATAGCTTTGAGGATACTGAGAGCTGTGAGATCAGGTGCACAGGTCTGCCAATGACAAATTAATTTGGACGGACACCAGTCATAGTTTTTACATATTGTACCCAAACATGTATTTAGAAGAATAAGTATATTTAAAAAATAAGAAGTCAAGTTTTGTGACAACCGTTTCTAAATGCTCTCACTGATGAGAAATCCCTGAATGAACTTATGAGATCATCCCTAAATTAACTGATGAGATCATCCCTGAATGAACTTATGAGATAATTCCTGAATTAACTGATGAGATCATCCCTAAATTAACTTATGAGATCATCCCTAAGTGCTAGCAGTGTGAATATTTTAACGAAATTACAATGAATAATTACAGTTTCCTTGTCCACTTGTTATCTGAAGATCGTTGTGAAATGATTTAGATGAAGGTGGGGATTACGCAGCCTTTGTCACTACGTAAATGCAGATGCAAAAATTCTTTATAATTAGTTGCATTCATCAAAGTGCTTCTCCTCTTTGCCCTTGTAAACCTGCCCGTGTGCACGCTGATTGTTGATGTATGTCTCAGTGATGTTTCTATTTCAGGGCTCGCTCGGGCAAAATCAATACCGACAAAAACATATTCAAATGAAGTAGTCACGTTGTGGTGAGTTGTTGGCATTGTCTCGTTTCATTTCTGCAGACTACATTAACAGAAAGTTAATTAACTGAAAGTGAAAAGTGTACTACAGTTCTGCTGCTACAGTAAAGATGTGTTAGATGTGTTATCCACATATTACAACATATTAAACTTGTTATACATTTTTAATGAGATACTAGACATGTTAGAGTTAGACATTATAGATGTGTTTGACATATTACTTAGATAGGTGTTAGACACATCACACATGGTAGACGTGTGTTAAACATATGCTACATGTGTGTTAGATATATTACGCATGTGTTTGGTATTTGTTTTACATCATATGTTTTCCACATTTTATTGTATGTGTTAGACATGCATGTTAGTCATATTACAGATGTGTTGGACATGTGTTAGACATACTATAGATGTGTTAGACGTACTATAGATGTGAACGAACATAGTATATATAAATTAGTAATTTACGTGTTTCTACATTTAATCCTCAGATTGACTCAAGATAATGTGTCGCTTTCTAGAGGGAATGTTCAGGTCACACATTGATGTTTGCTGTGTACTGTCTGATGTGATCGCCTCACAACTAGTTCGTGGGTGTACGTCTGGTTAAGTAGCTCTGTTTACGTGTATCTCTGAAAGCACATTTATATTTGATGGGGGATCAAAAATTCACTTTCCATATAGTACTGCATCATCATTACATAGTTTATTGGTATAAATTGCAACTAAGTGCAGCCATGTTTGAAGATATTCTCTAGTTTGTTCATATAATAGCAGTCTGTGTTTCTTACAAATCTCGTTGTCAAACAATCCCAACATGCAAATGTCATTGTACTCAATCATTGTTATAAGAAATGATTTGTTGAGATTTAGCCACAGCATGAAGCACATTTCCACTAGAGGATATGTATCTTCAAAATGTGTCTACATTCAGTATGTTTTCTGTGCTCGTTGCATTTGTGGGTCGACCAGTTAAAGCACCGGACTGTTGATCAAGGCTGCTTCAAGTCCACCTACCGCCATTTTAAAACTTGGACAATTTTGTTCACCCCGTGTCACCTGGTGTTGCCTGTGTCTTTTGTTCACCTGGTGTTGCCCTTGTCTTTTGTTCACCTGGTGTTGCCTGTGTCTTTTGTTCACCTGGTGTTGCCTTTGTCTTTTGTTCAAGTGGTGTTGCCTGTGTCATTTGTTCACCCGTGTCATCTGTGTCTTTTGTTCACCTGGTGTTGCCTGTGTCTTTTGTTCACCTGGTGTTGCCTTTATCTTTTGTTCAAGTGGTGTTGCCTGTGTCTTTTGTTCACCTGGTGTTGCCTGTGTCTTTTGTTCACCTGGTGTTGCCTTTATCTTTTGTTCAAGTGGTGTCATCTGTGTCTTTTGTTCACCTGGTGTTGCCTGTGTCTTGTTCACCTGGTGTTGCCTGTGTCTTTTGTTCACCTGGTGTTGCCTGTGTCATTTGTTCACCTGGTGTTGCCTGTGTCTTTTGTTCACCCAGTGTTGCCTGTGTCTTTTGTTCACCCAGTGTTGCCTGTGTCTTTTGTTCATCCGGTGTTGCCTGTGTCTTTTGTTCATCTCATGTTGCCTGTGTCTTTTGTTTACCCAGTGTTGCCTGTGTCTTTTGTTCACCCAGTGTTGCCTGTGTCTTTTGTTCACCCAGTGTTGCCTGTGTCTTTTGTTTACCCAGTGTTGCCTGTGTCTTTTGTTCATCTGGTGTTGCCTGTGTCATTAGTTCACCCAGTGTTACCTGTGTCCTTTGTTCATCCGGTGTTGCCTGTGTCTTTTGTTCATCCGGTGTTGCCTTTGTCTTTTGTTCACCCCACGTTGCCTGTGTGAGCAGACATTATTGTGCTTGTGTTTGCAGGTATCGGCCGCCTGACGTACTGCTCGGCTCCACGGAATACTCGACCCACATTGACATGTGGTAAGTGCACCTAACCTGTCTCCATGCAACAATAAAATGAAATCTTAACTCTGACATGGTATTTACCTCTCAAGAAACTGTTTTCTGTTCTGGATTTCACTCGGTTGGCGTCATTGGCAGACTAACACCACAATGGCTGTGAAGTAAAACAATAGAATAATTTTCTCCCATTATTTCATAGTAATGCATACTAGCTTACACCCCACACAGAGCAAAATAATAAATTTACATTGACGCTTTCTGGTGAATCGATCACCATTCAACCCTCTCAGTTAAAGAAAGGCCAAATTAAGGCTAGCATTGCTAAAATGTGTGAGTAAGTAGTAAAATAACTATTGTTGTGTTTTCTTAGATATATCACCAACCTGTAGATCATAGGCTAATGGTCTAAACAAATTAACATTGAAAAAGTTGAATTGCCCTCTGCGCCGTGGAGGGGATACACATACGTTGAACAAAAGTGATCGTATTAAAGGGATGTAGTCTGTTCGTCTACCCGGAAATGGCGGGGGTAGTAATTTGTAACAGGAAGTCTGCTGTGTTGAACGTTGGTTGAACACCAAAGGGTATAGCAGTTAACTCAGCCCGACTTGGCCGTATTGCCAATAAAGCTTGTTTTGAAACTGGATGTTTTGTTTACTATTTGAACATGCACCCATGCTCGTACTTTCAAATTGCGACCGTTGTTACAGGCTTACTAAACACAATTTGGCAGGCATTTTACCTTCAACATAGTTAGTATAATCTTAGGAACATTATATTAATAAATGAACAAATAGGGACAGCCAGCCTCCTTTTAATAACAAAAAAGACGCCTTCTTTAACTCTGGTCTCATAACGCCACAATCTGACTAATGCACATGTTCGCCTGTAGGGGTGTCGGGTGTATATTCTTCGAGATGACGTGTGGTCGCCCGATGTTCCCTGGCTCCACTACAGAGGACCAGCTGCACCTCATCTTCAAGGTGATTGGGACACCGACCGACGACACGTGGCCTGGCATCATCTACACCGAGGAGTTCCAGGGCTACAACTTCCCCCACTACCAGCCGGACCCCCTCATAAACCACGCCCCAAGGTGTGACCATGTGCAGTGGGGCGCAAGTGATTGTGTCCTCTGAAGTGTGACTGTCACACCTCAGTGAAAATAATTTGTGTTAAGGGCATTGGAGCATGTTTGCGGTTCTGTAGCAACCAATAAATCCTTATTTAATGGTTCTCTAGCAACCAAGACATCCTTGTTTAGTGGATCTGTACCAACCAAAAAATTCCTTGTTTAGTGTCACAGGTTTAATGTTAAATAAACTGGAGTTGCTCACATGACAGTCTTGCTAAAGTGAATACTTTTATTATAAATCACTAAAATGTAGTTTTCAATACAAATTATGAACAATTTGTCTGGTGACAACTTTAATATTGCATACCAATTTAAAAATTGCACAAACCGTTTGTTTTTATGTTGTTCCAAGGATTTAGTGACAACTGAAGTTTTCTTATTATAGCTATTTATTCATATCAGAAAGTTTCGGAGAAAAAACATAACTTTTAATGCACACAGAAATGACAGAAACATTTTATGGATCCATTCATAAAGTCAACTTCTTACCGTGTGGGTCAATATATGGCTACTGCTGAGATGTGTTGCCAGCGTACAGCGAGCTAAACGATAGATTTGTAGACATGTAACAAAGTGTACAGTTTGATGTCGTAGAAATACAGAAAATGTAAACTGACCACATTCCATGTTTGCAGGTTGGACGCTGAAGGCTTGAGTCTCCTCTCAGAGTTCTTACAGGTAGGGGGCCGTATCAGAACGCTATATTTTATATTAAACGGTGGTCAACTGTATGTGCCCCACCCCAGTGAATCGTGTATGAAGTCGCACGAGTCTATTGTAGACATGAGCCAAAAATAGCTCTCAAGGTCAAATTACATCAGTTTTGTTATTTTGACAGAAATGCATACTTCATAATCTGGTCTACCCATGTCCAGTTTCATATCATCAACAGTCAGCCCAAAACTAATCAAATACATGCGTTCATGAACCCATAGAGTAAAAAACTATTCAATATGAGTCCAAATTACCTCATTTCTCAAAACTTTTTCATGATCTGTGGAATAAAAAGGTACAAAACTAAATTTCAAAACTTTGTTGGGGCAGATGACATGTGAACGAATCATCCACCTCTGCAATCTTCTAGATGCCATAACCTCCATATTAAAATTAGGCCGAACAGTGATGTTAACTATGATTGATCAAACTAGACATTTTCTACTGTTTAATATTGTGCTTTGTGAGAGTGAACTTGAATGTTTGTATTTCCAAGAGGTTAGGGAGAGACATTGCAGATAAAAAAACCTCAAAATTTGATTCTTCTGTTTTCCGATAGCATTTTATGTTTCCTATTAATAAAGATCTCTTTTATAACATTTACATACCTCTTAGTAACTTATATTCATGGATAAAGTATGCTTCTGTGATGTGATAAATCCCATTACCGAATCTTTGACAGCTATTTAAACCCATTTGCTAAAACCGATGTTTTTCCAATTTGGACACATCTTTAGAAGTAATGATGCTACAGTAATGAAAAGTTGACTGATGTGTTCCTTGCTAACTTCTCGAGGAGATTTTTCTTCTTATAAGTTATGCTGAACATACTGATTGTAATAACAAATATGGATTTTTACAACAACAAAATTTAACATATTTTTAAATATTAAATAATGATATATATATACATAAAATATCTCTTCAACATTGCATAGAATAAGGTGTTATAAATAAGAACTAGAAAGAATTACACTGATTACTCCATTATTGGAGGAGCTGCAATGTTTCCAAATTATATATGCTATATTTTCCCTCTCCGGTGGCCATCTTTGATTGTTGCCACTGAAATGGGGGTCTGGCAGAAAAAATGTCAATCTATTTTATTCAATAAGACATACTCTACAAGTTGGGCACAAAACATTGCATTAAATATGCATGTAAAAAATGTCCTATCTAGCTGCCATATGTCTCCTTAATAGTTAGTTATGTGTTTGAGTGAGGCTTTCATATCCTCTGCAAAAATTCAACAGTATTATATAGCAGGAACACTTTCACGTTTTTTTGGCTTTCACAGTTTCCACACCCACCGTTCATGCTGGCTGTATTTAATTGAGATTCCGCAATGATTTCTTGGATGAGTGTAAAGCTTGTCCTACTTTTATGCATCACATAAGTATCTGTATGATAAACACAACAAAATCTTTACTTTATTAAAATATAAGTTGAAGCAAAACGGCATATGGCTGTATTCTTCCCTAAATAAAACATCTGTATTGTATATTGGAAATCTCCGTGATGTGACAGGACTGAATCACTGATCCGTTGGTGGTCTGTTACAGTACAACGTGAAGTGTCGAATATCGGCGCAGGAAGCGATGAAACACCCGTACTTCGAGTCTTTTGGACCGGCCGTACGTCAACTCTCTGATCGTGAGTATTGAGACACACTGATAATAATTATAACCTACTTTAACAATTCACTTTTTCACATGCCATTTTCTTATAATTTCGATAAAAATTGATTGCATTTAGTTTATTATTTTTGGCTAGGACCCGTTAAAATTTTGCCATAAATTTCAACAGTGGTCCGGTTCAGTAACTGTATTGTTCACTAGCAAATTACACAACTAATGTGAATTCTGTCAATGATTTTAACAGAACTCCACACTTATCAAACCAGCTGCACATGTAACAAAGTGTTAATGATTTTGCCCAATGATTCTTGTATGTTACGCCTCTGAGCTGACATTGCTGGGGATAGGGCGTTTATTATTATACACCAGTGGACATGATATGCTGTGGACTAAATGAGTGGTGCAGGAAGTTTTGAACAGTTCTAACAATCATAATGAGACACACGCTTCATCATAATCTCGGTAGATTATTTATTTCTTGATGTTGAGGGTTTGATACAGACAAGGGATTGCGGAACTTATAGGTTAACCGCATTGCACTCAAGTATGTTTAACCGTAAGTGCCATTGGTTGTGGTGTTGGTGGGTTTGATACAGACAAGGGAGTGCAGCACTTTTAGGTTAATCGCATTGTACTTCAATATGTTTAACCGTAAGTGCCATTGGTTGTGGTGGTTGTGGTGTTGGTGGGTTTGATACAGACAAGGGAGTGCAGTACTTTTAGGTTAACCGCATTGCACTCCAGTATGTTTAACCGTAAGTGCCATTGGTTGTGGTGTTGGTGGGTTTGATACAGACAAGGGTGTGCAGCACTTTTAGGTTAACCGCATTGCACTCCAGTATGTTTAACTGTAAGTGCCATTGGTTGTGGTGGTTGTGGTGGTTGTGGTGTTGGTGGGTTTGATACAGACAAGGGAGTGCAGCACTTTTAGGTTAACCGCATTGCACTCCAGTATGTTTAACTGTAAGTGTCATTAGTTGGTAGGTTTGTAATGTCTGGTATTTTTGTGTCTTCAGTCTCATCATTGTTTGAGGTACCGGAGATCAGTCTACACAAGAACCCGGGTTTACGATCGTCTGCCACCCTGACAGGTAGGAACAGACAAGGCAGGTGAATTTACCCTCTAAGCATGCACGCACGCTACCGTCTATGCATGCAAAAATTTGTTACCCTCTAAGCATGCACGCATGCTACCATATATGGATGCAAAAATGTGTTACCCTCTAAGCATGCACACATGCTACCACCTGTGGATGCAAAAATGGATTACCTTCTAGGCATGCACGCATGTTACCACTTATGGATACAAAAATGTGTTACCCTCTAAGCATGTGCGCATGCTACCACCGCAAAAATGTATGTTACCCTTTAAGCATGCAGACACGTTTCCTTCTAAGTATGCAGTCATGCATGTGCGATACAGTCTAAGCATGCCGACATGCAACCCAGTGACATGCAGGCGTGCACATTTATTACCCTCTAAGCAAGCACACATGCAGGCATGCACAAGAATTACCCTTTCAGTATGGGTGCTCACATTTTCTGTGCATGTTTCCCCTGCGTGCATCATACATGTGGTGCTGTATCAGGTTGGACTGGTGAACAGTTGCCTAATGTGTTTCTTTATGTACATCACAATGAAAAATAGATAAGTGAGTGAAAAACGTGAGTGAAAAACATACAACTGAAAACATGTCCAAAAACACTCAATTCACCGGTCACTAGCATCCTCATGGTTCGTCCAGTCCTGGCGATCTTGGTATCATTTGAAAGCTAACTCTTTCTAGCATGCAAATGTTATCTGGAAAAAATTCATTAAGCAACCTATAAATAGACTTATAACCGTATCGTGTTCGGTGTTCTATACACTTCTGAACGATGTTAGCTTCGGGTACTCAGTTCACCACTTTCAAGTTTGCATAGGTTTCAGACATGCATAGTTCATGAGTTTTTGAATTGATGCTATAAGTTCCACCTTCTTTTAGGTACCGGCAAAACTGACATTCTTGAAGTAAGCGTAACAACACAATCACATAATTCAACCACCAAACGAAGATAAATTTGATCCTTTTTCTCCATTGGTTGATTTATGTGATTATGATGTCATGCTGACTTCTAAAATGTCAGTTTCGTTGGCGTCTAAAAGTGGATGGAACACAAAATAGCATTAAATCAAGAATACACATCTAAAACCCATGCAAATTAGAAAGTGGATCTGCTATTGGTGTATTGCGCACCTGATGGTAACATCTTTCAGCAGTATGCATAGAACATGGAAAAACCCACAATTGTATGTCCCTTTATAGGTTCTTTTAGGAATGTTTATCGGGGAACTGTTGTTTGTCTGCTAGAATAACAGAAAGTGTAAGCTTTTAAATGATACCATTAACATTGTGATCAGATGAGCCACAAGGGTGTTAATGACTGTTGAATTGAGGGTTTTGGACACGTTTTGTGTTGTACATTTTTCGCTCAGTTACCTATTTTGCTTTAATGCATGTACCTTGGATATATGTTTGTTTTGTGTATCACACGTGGCTACATGTATGGACATATGCTTATATGGATCATATGGATGGATGTGTGTTTGTTTAGGCATATCAGAATGACTGGATGTCTGTTTGTGTATCGTAAGTGTATCATGGATGTGGTTTCCAAACATTTCTTAGAATATAATTGATATTACAAATGTGACAGCCACTGCAGTCAAATTAGTTGTCTTGTGAATGTGGATGATGCTGACAAATCTTGCAGTCACCATAAATTACTCAGTGTTTCCTCTTTGACCTCTATGGGGCGGTCGCATACCCTAAAACTATACAGCTTTCACCGGGTGGTGGTTTGTTTGTCACTGTGTATCGTGGGGTAAACTACTCACTACTTTGGCACCACATATGGAGTGGACCAGATACTAATGCACAACCACTGGCTGTGGTTTTGTAATCCATTTTGGGTTGTGTCAAATCTTAGTGACACATTTAAGTTTTGTTGGTTTGAACTAATACATAACACTGTATATGTTTTGGTTTTGCGAGCATGTGAGATCACCCCCAAATGTAGTCAAACTTGACAGGATCATTGAATTGATTTGTGTCTGTCTGTCCACAGGGAAGCAACGCAGACAGAGCATGCTGTTCTAGGGAAGCGGTCAAGCACTGACCCGTGTCCCCAACTGATTGACCGGTGCATGGCATTCCTGTCACGTGTGACGTCACAGTGCCACATGATAACAGCGTCACTCCTCGCGTCGTGATGACACGTCATGACAGCCAGTGGCACGAGCGACACTGACGCACTAGGAGGTGGTTGCCAAGCAACAGGCGTCCGCAGTGATAAGACTTATGTGTGGTCGACACCCACCCGACGGTGCTGCCACCTGTGACATGTATTTCATTGTAATTCCGCTCTGCAGCGAGGCCAAGTCGTAGATCGCTGAGCGGCCATTACAGACGCGTTGGAAATACCAGTCATGGTCACGGCCGCTTGAAATTGAACTTCTTGCGAACCACGATCAACTCTGTGAACACAATGATTAGCCGGTGCGATTTCTCTGATAAGAATTTTGGATGTTTCCAAGTAGTGGGAATAAGCGTTTTTGAAGATTGTTGGACGAAGCGATTCGTTGCACAACCTAGGCATCTTTCTGATCTTTCCACGGTTCGCAGGATACAACACGATACATTCACTTAACTATTCCACAGCGACGCTGTATGTTTGGTGCAGGCAATCCATGGATCTCTGCTCATGCCTGATTGGTCAGTAGACGTCGATGACACGTCGCTTGTGTCGATTTTCTTGCGTCATGACACGTCAGATGGCAGCGTCGACATCATTAAGTGGAGTGACAGATGTTATTTTTACAATGTTGAATGCGATTCACTGACAACACAGACTGCATGTTTGCATGGTCCGACTCACAACAGTTGTGGGTCGGCACCAGACGATATATTCAGTTCTGTGTTCAGACTATAGCGTGTTTCATAAAACATAATTTCATGTCTCGTTGTCATACAGTGCAAGAAAACTGATTATTTATTATTGACTTATAATCTGTGTTAGATAAGTTAATTGTTTGTGTAGTTGTTATCGTCACGAAATCAGATTGTGAATGATTGGAAATGTGTTCATATTAATTCATTGAAATGCTGCAATTAAATTGGCTTGAGCAAATGTATCACCGCATTCTACAGGGAGGTTAATGAAACTGTTAAAGTGTAGGCACACTAACCCTAAAGTTTTTACAACATGCTGCACTTTGGGCTATCTAATAGTGGCTAACTGAAGGTAGATTATTTTAAGCACGACTTGGTAATTCATAGTTTTGTCTTCTCTTCAGTAATCTTCCTACATGATGACTTGCCGCCATCTTTGCCCTATGAGCTCTTCGCACATATTCAACATATCTCTTCACTCTTTCAGTCTTAATCTTCCTATTACCTTCTTACCTGCCCTGTTCTTTCCCGGGTGTTTTGGCAGTCTCTCCACCCCTGTCTGTGGATAGGTCCAGCCCACCGCAGCCTTATCCCAACTAACCTCTTCAAATGCCTCCTCGGTCCAATTCCTTCTTCGCCATCTATCATATTCGTTCTGCCTCCCCGATTCACCCATAACCCTGTGGAGACTAGGGCCCTCACTGAAGGCATTCTGTTTCACTTTTAACTCCTGTGGGGTACTGCCTCCCTGTTTCACCCCACTTGTCTATAGACTACGGTCCTCTCTGCAGGGGTTCTAACATTCTGATGTTCACCCCAAATGACTACCTCAAAATACTAGCTACTTTTATGCCATCATGAAATTCCACCATTAAAAACATCAACATAAAGCATTACATTAACAGGACCCAACATTCTAGAAATACCTGCAATATCTGTACATAGTGGACTCTAGAATCAAGCATCCCAAAAAGTAGACATTTAAACCTACAGTATTCACCAAATGCCATGTTAGTATAAATCATTGTTCCACGGATTCACTTTATCTTGAACCCAGCTGGTTACAACCAGTATAAAGTGCAATGCAATTGAAGATAATGTTACATCATGTATAAACATGTTTCACATAGCCATGAGATATTTATTGCAAGTGGTTTACTTTCGTTTTGTGCGAATGTTTGCCAAATATTTACAGCATGTTTGCAACTACCCTGGGTATGTAATGTTCCATGCCAAGCGCAGCGCAGTATTCAAAACTGGATGTTAGTGGAACTAATATCTTACAATTCACCTTTGCACGCCTCTTCTAAAAACATTCTTTTGTTGATTTTCACCATTTTCTAGTTGGCTTATGCATTTAAGTCAATGTGTCTTTATTAAATAGCTGAAACAAACTATCCATAAATACAACATTACAGGAACTAACGATAAGCTTCTCGATACTACCACTTACCTGTACAGATGAATAAACTTACCTGTCGGAAATGGCACAAACATTTTGTGAATTCAGGAAATGTTTGATACAGTCGCAGCTCTGCCGATCGTGTACATATTTTTTTAATTCTCGTGCAGCGACTTGTTACGTTGTTGTTCTTTGGCCCAAATCATGCATAAATGCGGGTTACATATGTTTTGTTTGTCACCTGGAGTATGCTTGTAGCATGTTATGATGTTTCTTAGGATAATCTGTTGACTTGAAGTAATGTGTAGAACAATTGCAGTGGTGCTCTGAGCGACAGACTAAGGGATAGACATATCCACTTGTTGGTTGTATATCATGGAATATGTTTGTTGTTCGACTGTAGTGCCTAGTTTGAAACGAGAGCGCAGTTCCGTGTTTGCGCCAGTTTCTCTTTTCTCTGCCATCACTCGTGACAGTTCAGTGTTAACGTTCCACGATATTATATTTGTCATATTCTATTGCTCACTGCAGGTCAGAATTAAAATAATAAATATTGTAGATATCTCATTAACAGAGTGTTCCTTCGTTTTTGTAATCACATTTGATGTTATTTGTAAGTTAATGGTCTTAATTATATTGTTGTTTATTATTTTATGAAGATAATTATTAGTACCATTGCAGTGTTGGGGTATGCCTTTGTCGCATTCCTCTAAGAGTGTTCAAGAAAGTGCCCTTGCTTTTAAACGTTTACTAACAATAATTTAACAAAGCTTACATCCAACACCAACAGCTCCAAATGGCAAGTAGACAAGGAAGACATTGGCTTATCAAGACTTCAACTGTTGATCATCTACGCATAGGCTGTCCTTATCAAGTATCTGCATGTCAGTTTTATCATTCACACCGCTAGCATTAACATGATCATCGGATAATTTGTTCTAGTAATTTACTGTGAGAACCAGTACTTTCATAAATCCGACCAACATACAACAATGTAGCTCATTTAGGTTCCTTTATAATAATGGTGCGTCAAGAGATCAATCTAAACCATCTAAATGCCATTGGTGTTATCTGTCTACGGGCTGCTCTCCCAGCTTACACCTTGTCAATTTGACGTCCTGGTGATGTATACGATTACTGTGTGGTTATGCTACGGATTACAAAAGCATTAGTGACATCTGACAATACTAACTTTTTATAATCGATAATTCAATATGTTGTCTTGCTCTTGTTAGACATGTAGGGAGACGAAATCAGCACCGTGGCTGATTCGGCAATACGTAACATGATTGGGCGCGGCCGACGCCGACGGGAACGGTTTGGCATTGCCATTGGCGACAGTTTAGTAGATCATTCCCAACTGGTAAAATGGTGGGGGCACAAGGCATACAGTTTATTGAGTCATTTCCAACTGGTAGATCTGCGGCAAGGCTAATTATAGTAAGGATGATCCGACGGCGATGGTACCGGTACGTGATAATATGCCTGCCAAGACAAATCTCCCAGAAAATCAGGGAGTCTCTCGGATGTTGTTGCGTACTAGGTATGCCTCCCGATCTCCCAGAATACAGGAAAATCTCTCGGATTTCTACTGAAAATCTCAAACAGAGAAAACGAGAAACATTGCCTATTTTAAGGGAAGAGGTGGAAGAAGCCATCCGCAGTATATGATTAGGGAAGTCACCAGGAGCAGACAACATTCCAGCGGAGCTGCTCAAACATGGTGGCGAATGGTCACTGCAATGACAGCCATTTGCCAGAAGATATGGGACTTCAAACAGTGGCAAAAGGAATGGACACAGTCACTCATCATCCCATTACCTAAGAAAGAAAATGTCCGGAAGTGCCAAAAATGCCGAACCGTTAGCCTCATTAGCCACCCAAGCAAGATCCTACTACGTATCATTTTGATCCGGTTGAAAAATCAATCGTAAGAATTACTAGCAGAAGAGCAGGCCGGATACAGACCCGGAAGAAGTACCACAGAACAAATCTGCAACTGCAGAATCCTGATCGAAAAGCACCATCAGAAGAGCCTAGCTGCTCCACAACTTTATAGACTTCAAGAAGGCTTTTGACAGGTGTGGCACGAAGGTCTGTGACAAGTGCTAAGGCGCTTCAACATTGAAGAAGGCATCACTCAAATCATCAGCGCACTGTACAACAACGCCAGCAGTGCGGTCCTTCTCAACAGCCAAATAGGGGAGTACTTCAGGACCACAGTCGGAGTCCGTCAAGGTTGCTTGCTGTCGCCAGTTCTCTTCAACATCTACCTCGAGAACATCATGAGAGAAGCCCTCCACAACTTCAACACCACTATCTCTGTGGGAGGCAGATCTGTCAGCAACCTATATAGATCTTCTTGGAGGAAGCAACAACGAGCTCCAAGATCTCACCAATAAACTAGTGGATAGAGCAGGCGCTTACGGCGTGGAAGTAAGCAACGAAAAGAGCAAGGTGATGGCCATCACGATGAACGACCAGAAGCTGGAGGAAGTGGATACGTTCAAATATCTCGGCTTCATACTCACCAAAGATGGACGGTCGGACAAAGAGATCCATATCCGAATAGCCCTTGCGACAGCAGCAGTGACCAAACTCAGTAAGATATGGAGACGCGTTAACATCAGTTTCGCAACTAAGAACAGACTGTACAGAGCCCTTGTTGTCTCCATCCTGCTCTACGGCTGCGAAAGTTGGACACTGACGGCTGCAATGACGAAGAAGATAAAAGCGTTTGAGACCAAGTGCTTCAGACGCCTGCTGCACATATATTGGGCCGAGCACAAGATCAATGACTTTTTCTGAAACCGGATCACTGCCCTGGCAGGCCCACAGGAGACACTCCTCGCAACAGTGAAGAGGAGAAAGTTGGCATGGTACGGTCATACGCCACGACTCCCTTGCCAAGACAATCATGCAGGGCACTCTGGAGGGCAGCAGACAGAGAGGCAGGTCTGGATGGACAACATACAGGAGTGGACCGACCTTGACGTCCAAACGCTACTGAGACTTGCGTTAGATCGCCCCGGCTGGAGAGCATTCGCTGCGACTGCGTCCTTCATGTCTCCCTTACGACCTGACAGGTCTCGGGATGAACTGAACTGGTTTGCCAGCATAATGAGATATGCCAGTACGCAAACATCATTACTATATTCTAGAATATATTGCATAGTATTTAAGGAATTTCCCTAAACATTTTGTATTATATGCTATAAAAAATAATAAGCTCATATGTTTAAGTTATTTAACTTATGGTTACATTACAAAGTATACTTTTCAAGTGATTATTATTAGTAATATGTGTAGTTCTCGTGAGGCAACTGGCGCGGTGCAAGGTGCAATCTACATTACTTCCGGAGCAAGGTCAAAGGTCAAGTAGCGCCCTCTGGCGAACAGGTCAAGGTCAAAAAGCGTCTCTAGCAGTACGTGATGAATTAAATAACTAGGTCAAAATATGTCAAATGACGTTATTAAATTGGATGCAATGGTGTCTTGTTTTGTGGCAAAGGTGGTGGATAATTTTTCTGGTATAGCGCCCCTAGCGTGTAAATTTAGAACTAAAGAAATATGTAGAGTAAAATGTTGTTCAGAATATGTTTTACATATTTTTCGAAGGCCTCAAACATCACTTATGCTAATGAGATTATGACGTAGTTTGGTGACGTGTCAGACGGTGATTGGTTGATAGGTACATGGCCACGTGATTATCAGAAATCGTATATAAGCGCGTCGTTCTACCAGTCGTACGGTCATTCGTATCATGACGACACCATGGCTAACATAATGTGGAAGACACCCTATTACCGCCCTTGCGGTGCAGCAGATTCTAGCGACGAGGACGAGCCGACCTATCACACCGGTGACCAATCGCCCTTCCGCGCCGTCGGAACCAGAGGTCGTGGCACCTCTAGAAGCAAGGATAAGCGCCAACGCCAATATCAATGTAAGAGGTCTCATTATCAACAAAGTACTCCAACATACCCCCTTCTACATCGTCTGCAGATACTGCAAGAAGGGTATGGTTGTCGACAATAGGGGTCATTTGCAATGCGAACGACACGGTTATATGGCCTCTGACATGTATATCATGGTTCCAACGATCGCAGCCGGTGAGGCGGCCCTACCGCCCGCTAGACCACCACAGCCCTCCCGGGCTCCATTCACCTGCACGTCGTGTAAGACCCATTTCACGCTTTGGGACAACTGGAAGAACACGTCACTTGTGGATATTGTGGCCGCCTGAAAAGGACGACCGATGAAGCTAAGTTGTATACCCTGGTGGTGAATCATACTTTATATTGTTTTACTATATACTTTCACCTAAAATGGCCTCCCCGTGTCTGTACTACCTCTGAAATGGTATTTCCATGTCTATACTCCCGCTAAATCTACGTCCCCACGTGATTACTTCCTATATGGCCGGACCCGTCTATTACTTGTCAACATCCGGGTACACAATATTCTGTCACGTCTTTACTTCCAAGATTATCGCCCCCTACTTCATATTAACATCCGGCAACGTCTTAACTTCCTATACGGTCGCGTCCACGGGTAAATTTTGTTGAAAATTTATGTCCATACAACTTGTCACCTTACTTCCTGTCACGTAACTTCTCATCATCGTTTCCTAACTGTCGTTATGCGACCGTACTCTAGCAACGGTGTATTAATCCCATACAATCTTTAATATTCTAAATATTATTGAAATATTCTTGCAGAACTACATTAAAGGCCCACTACCACCAAGGCGGCAACGAATGGTCTCTGTGTCGACAGAGACGTTTAATGATAACAGAACATCATGGTCGAAACATGGCCAATTGAACAGAGGATCATCTACAAAATCTCCACGCTTGTATTCAAGACAATCCACCGTGTCTCTCTTACCTACTTGTGCAATCTTGTCAAACAATATGTGCCATTCCGTGGAAATATGCGCTCTGCAAACAAGTTACTCCTAGTAAAACACAAACCGAAAAACTCGCGGGGAGCACGATCGTTTAAAGTATCCGCAGCAAATATCTGGAATTCGCTTCCAAACAATGTTAGAGCTATTACAACAATCAACAGCTTCAAAACAGCCCTGAAAACCCACCTCTTTAAAGTATCCTTAGAACAAGACATGATGTGGACATGTGGACATGTGGACATTTCCTGGACATTGTATAATACTGATCTTATACTATTTATGAATATAATGTTATTGTATTTATTATATTACTTATAATATCGTAACATTTATTATGCATACTAGATATAGATTTCTAGACAAGTTGTATTAACGAGTCTACACTACATTGATAACGATACTTCTTTTTGTATTAGTTTTATGATGTATAATTAATGATACTCAAATTTGATCGATAATCGCAGGAAGGTAGAATTTAGGACGCTAGAACGGCAAACGCGAATCCCAGTGCAGTCATTCCGGCTCGTATAATTAGACTAAGCAAACAAACAATTGTGTTTCGAGTCCTGTTATGCAATAACATAGCCTAATCATGATATTAGTATACCACAGCATGAGGTACGTAATTGGCAATATTTTCTTTAATTAGGCCTAGACTAATTATTATAGAATATGCATCATGGCGGGCTGTTGTCAAGTCATATTTTAGGAGGTGTACACGCTAGCGTTAATAAAAGCGCGAAATGGGTGGGAGGTATCAAACATATCCACAAATAGCGAGACATACGTTATGGATGGTCACTTAACCGTATCCTAGGGTATCAAGGTAAGTTTCTTAAACCAGTTAAATACAATCGACCCTCTTAGTTGTTACATTACAAATCGAGTTAAAACTTCACCTTATGGTGAAGTTTCAAGTCGATTTATAATATTTATTGGTTAAAAAAAAAAGTATGAACGCCGAGAACATATTGCAAACACACGCCACATCTGACACTGATTGACAGCTAGTCAGCGCACTTTTTTTATTAACAGTTTTTTCAGTCAACTGTCTGCATCTAGACTAGTCGGCAAAACCTACATTTTATATAAACCGACTAATACAAAGCCTTAGGTATTTATTTTCGTAGTTGCACAAAAACATGATATGCCAGCATTGCAACACAGCCAAAGAAGACATAAATGCAATCAACGACTCAACTACGTTTACAAAATAATTAATTAATCAGTTTATGTTAATATACATGATAGGCCCATATAAATATATGTGTGGGCTTAATAAACATTAGATAGACATGTGTTACAATATGGTAAATAGGCGCGCTTAGCCATACATAAGCCTAGGCTAAGCATGTGGAGGCCAATAAACAAATGTGTATTGCACTGTTAATGCGCCTCACTGCATAGCAGCCTCGACACGGGTTTCAACTATATATATTGCGTAGTAGCAGCAGCAGAGAGTCAACATCACGACCAGCTATCAAGCGCATCATTTTAGATTAGTACAACATTCTGGAACATTTAGTGAGACAACCAGGGGCCCAACGCTCTACTCACAGTATATATTTTACCACATGTAGCGTAATTTATATATATATTTGTATATAATTCACAATTATGGTGACCGGTATATATGTTATCATAATGACAGTACTTCTTATAACCCCAAAACTAGGTAGGGCTTAAAAGCTAGACACAAAAAACCTACTTGTGTCATGGGATCGAAAACATAATATTTACCTGCACAAAGAAGCACAAATCTGACGTCAAAAACATACGCCGACCGCAAAGTTAATCGAGTTCTACGTCACAGCTTTTGCGATCCAATCAGAGGTTTACGCGGGATCTGCAGTTCGACTTCGTGTATGAATGTCAAACATGGATATTTCGCGTAAGTACAAACGCCGACTTATTTCGTACATAAATAGTTACGGTAATTCAAATGTAATTATACAGAGTAATAGCTACACCTATTAGGAACACATGCGCCAGTCTATCGTCATATCCATATATGTAGATCTGTGGGATTGCGGCTCACGCGAGTCACGTTACTGGTCTACTCTCCGGCATGTTTACGCGCACTGTTTGATGCGTTAATAAATGTTCTTTGCTGTTCGTTGATATACTAGTTGTCTATACTGGCGATGCTTATAAAGAAAGTTGAGATATAAATTACACGTATGCATGTTTGACGACTTTTAAAAAGACCTACGACTTGCTTGTTTTCATCTGCAGCGACGCAGTGAGGCGCAATAACAACAGTGCAATACACATTTGTTTATTGGCCTCCACATGCTTAGCCTAGGCTTATGCATGGCATATGCATATACCATATTGTAATACGTGTCTATCTAATGTTTATTAAGCCCACACAGATAGTTATATGGGCCTATATTATACTATATATAACTTAAACGTATTTTTTTTGGTAAACGTAGTTGAGTTGTCGGTTGCATTATGCCTCCTTTGTCTTTGGCTATGCCAGTGTTTGTAAATGAGGATAAGTCTACCATCCCAGAATTTCATCAAAGAACAAACGAGTGTGTAGCCGACATCATATTTATAGAAGAGACTGTACGCAAGAAACTACGAAGTACCCATCCCAACCAGGCGCCAGGCCCAGACGGGTTGCACCCGTGGGTACAAAAAGAGTGCAGCAAAACCCTTGATAAGCCGATGTACTGAATATTTCGCCAATCATTAGACACTGGTTTAATCCCTACAGACTGGAAACAAGCCCTAGTCACACCAATCTTCAAGAAGGGGTCTAAAGAGAAGGCAGGAAACTACCGTCCAATCAGCCTAACATCCATACCCTGCAAGATTCTGGAAGCAATCGTCAGAGAGAGCATGATCAAGTTTCTCAACGAACACAGCATCGTCAGCGATAACCAGCATGGGTTTCTGGAAGGCAAGTCCTGTTTGACCAACTTACTATAAACCTTTGAGGAATGGACACGAACACTGGACGAAGGATACGGTGTGGACTACAAGAAAGCGTTCGACACTGTTCCTCACTTCAGACTGGTAAAGAAGCTAGAAGCTTACGGCATCCGAGGCAAAGTGGTTCGATGGCTGAAAACTTTCCTGACTAATATAACTCAGCAAGTGATAATTAACGGATCTAAATCAGAGTGGGCCCCCGTCATCAGTGGAGTTCCCCAGGGATCTGTCATAGGACCGCTTCTTTTTATCCTCTACGTGAATGACATCCCAGACCTGGTCCACTGCAGCATTAAGATGTTTGCCGATGACACGAAGCTATGCGCAACAATCCGTAACCAGGAAGACCAAGACCAACTGCAAACTGACACCCTAAATAAAGTCAATAAGTAAAGAATGGTTGCTACAATTCAACTCCGAGAAATGCAAGTTAATAAAAGTGGGGAAATCGCCACACAAAACTCTGGACTCTGGACATGGAAAAGCCCAAATGGAGAAACGAAGAACGAAATTGACTACATCCTGACAAACAGGCCAGACATGCTGACTGACGTAATTGTCATCAACCAAGTTAACATCGGAAGTGACCAGAGAATGGTAATGAGCAACATCAAACTGGACGTCAAGGCTGAAAGGAAGAAGTTGATAAACCAGAGACCGTCAAGTGTAAATGCCACAAATAGGAACAAAAAAGATCGAATCGCAACAACTGTGAAATCAATTCGAGACAACAACGACACCATGAGCAAAAACTTCACTGATATGATCCAACTAAGTGCACAAATGTAGCAATCAAAGGGCATGTAAAGACGAGAATATCGTCACCGACACAAGTACTGATAAAGAAATGACAAGAAATGGTGGATAACGGCAACCGTAAAATACAAGTGGAGTAGCAGAAATATGCAAGACCATGAAAAAGAAAGTGAAGGGGGACATCAGGAAGTACAAACAAGAGATCATACAAGAAACGGTTATGCCATCAAAGAGCTTCAAAAAAGCCAGAAGAACACAGGCACTAAGCTGAGACAGACTGATTACACTTCTAGACAAGCAGGATAGAGAAATACAAGACCAAGATATGATCCTGGAACGAACAGAGGAATTCTACACCGAGCTACACGACAGTGAACAGAATACAGACCTGCCTACCCCACAAACTTCCTGTAAGTAATCCATCTTCCCATTTACACTGATTTTCAGGAATATAGGCTTGCTGTCAGCAATAGTTCAGAACCGTGTCAGATATTGTTACGAAAAGAACACCACTGACACTGTCAGTAATACTTTAATACTGTGACTATGACGATAGTTGCACCCAAAACATAATTGTCTCTAATAAACTGAGGTGTTTTGAAGTGTTCAGTTAACAAGGTAAGGTAGATGTTCATAACCAGCATTGATGGCAATCAAACGTGAAGAAGTGTAACTGTAATGTATCCACATTGTAATTCTGATTTTATGTAAATTTCAACAATGCATCACGTCATTGTCTATTTGTGGTGTCATTAGGATTAATATTAGTGCCGGTATACCTAGGGCCAGGCCATAGACTACGCAGTATATTAGCTTGACTAGATCAAAGAGTCATGCCGGTGGACGGCAAAACCATTACGTTACGCTAGTCATCGACATCGTCTAGACTCTAGTCTACTCAACTCTAGTATATAAGCCTATCCCTGTATTATATGATGTAAATGATAGACTAAACTCAATCAATACACTAACTTAGTCTTAGTACAGTCAGTTGGCCTAACACTACAACACTCACTATTCTGTCACTAGTACTAGTCTAACGACGTAGTCAGTACCTGCAATTATCCCGGTCACCAGTGACCATGGGATGTGAAATGGGAAAATAAATTGTGCGTATCCGGCAATATGTAAAGCCGACCCCCTTCTTTAAACTTGACAATACGGGCTATGTCTGCGTGCATGCTGTTATAAACGTTTGTAGTACACGTTTCTTCTTGGCTGGTAGTGGTGCCGTTTCGATCCCTGGCAGCATTTCGTGCTGCATGAGTCCGTTTTGTTTGAGCGCCATGAGCGCGGAAATGCGCATTTGTCGTAACGCTGTTTCCTATTGGTCAGATTACGACCAGAAGCAGCAAATAAAAAACATCACAAGCAGCAAATATATGCTGCCACCTGTTGATTAAAGTGAAGCTAAATTTGAGGAGTACGGAATTGATTGACGCTCATTGTTACAACGAAAGAATCCGTAATATTTTCATCCCTCGCCGTAATACCGTAATTTTAGGTGTATTTCCGGAATGATTAGATATAATGCTTCAAAGATAACCGTAGTGTCGCGGATCAAGTGGCGAAAGCAAAGATAACCATGGATATGGATGGCATACATGTTAAAACTGTCAAGATTATGTGTGTGTTTTCAGGTATACATTTACGCATTTCAGATGCATAAAACAAAGCACTACATATTTCATATAATGTACATGTATATTAGCTTAATGTGGTATCCAAAACTTGTGAATAATTCAGATGTGACATATGTCAACAGCACAGACAAATCGAAAGCCAGTATCTCAAAATATGATAATTCAGTTTAAAGTGAATTACGTATGTATGACATTCATTTAGATGCTAGCCATTGATAAAACAAAATGTAGTTAGATGCCAAAAAGTTATTCACATCTTAATTGTATGCAAATACATACAGTATTTAGGTAGATGTACGGACACTTGCCAAACATTGATAGCTACTTAACCAATTACTCATTAGTCCAATAGGCAGGTCTGAGAGTACCATAATTCAAACAGACCTGAAAGAGGTACCAGAGATAACACCATGGGAGGTGAAAGCGCTAAGAGATATGAAGAATGGGAAGACAGCAGGCAACGACCATGTAAACATTGAAACATTAAAAGCAGAAGATACCATCTTGAAGACACTGGCTAAGCTGTATACTAAATGCTTATCAAAAGATGAATATCCACCGAATAGGAGAACGCAAAATTGAAGATGGGAAATAAGAAAGACTTTTTTAAAGAACTACAGACCGATATGTCTGTTGTCAAACTTCTACAAATTACTCACAAAGATATAGGCCATGGGCCAGATATGCCCCTCGTGCACCCCCCCACAACTCTACCAACCCATGTTTTTTTAAGCTTTGGGGTCTCTTGAAGATGATTTTAAGTGGTAACAGTGAACAAGTTGGGTCTCACTACCCATTTCCAGCCTATATTGGATGGTACCCTGAAATATCGTATTTCTCATCAACGTCGCGTGGTATTTAATCACTCACACCACAATCGTCATTGTATAGTCATATATGTCTCAATATGTACTTGTGATATGTCAAATTGAAGGTTTTCATCTGCTGATCATTATAATAGCATTAATTGGATATATACTATTATGGCATGTGCCCTAATTAGCATAGAATAACTATACCCCATTCTCACTCGTGACCGCATAGATGACATCACTATTTTTGTAAAACATATCAATTTCTCTTGATCCCATGGCTTCTTTAAAATCAAAATAATAATGCATAACACTCTGCAGCATCATGTCTTTCATTTGATACCAGAATTGTCTTTCTGTCATTACAAATGGTTTAGCTATGATGCTTCAAAAATAACCGTAGTGTCGCGGATCAAGAGGCGTAACCCAGGGCATTTTAAATTATTACACACTGTACTCCATCAGCAATGGATTATTTAAAATGTAATGAAGAAGTGACCATAATATTGTTGTTTTGTAAGTAATTTAGTTCTTTCTGCAGTATCTAGGTACATGTTTGAAGCTGGAATACTAGTTTTCTTACGTGTTTCATCATGGTATGCGGAGATCACAAGGTTATATCCCATATTATATTATTTAAGTTTCATATTATATTATTTAAGTTTCAATTACAGCTTATACGAATACCTCCGGTCAACTTCACAGATATCGATAAGTTAAAATGTTATTTAAGTTGGATAATGATAAATTATAAGCTTTACCTGCGTTGACCTGCTGATATTGCATACCTACCTTTGTATGTATTTACTATTAAAACGAAAACGAACAAGTGATCAAACTGTCGAACCTACTTGTATAGTTCATGTAAAGAGCTTAAAATATGGAGAACTTCAACTCATGTCTGGTATGCGGGATGCAGAGAAGAAGTTTGTAAAATTGCTGGAGATCAAAGAGAAGAGATTTTCAGAACATCCAACTTCAACCCACAGGATGGAGGGCACATGCACGCTCATACCCAACACAGTGATGGAATATCATGGCTTCCAATGGGAATGCTACAAACGTTTCATCATGAAAATGGACTGGCTGACGTCCACCTCATCACCACCACCTGATGCCTCACGTACGAGCCGCATAACTTCCACAGAAGGTGATAAAATCATCAAGTCGGACTGTATTTTCTGTGGATCAGAGGGTCGTAAGACAGTAAAAGTGAAAAGCACATGGACCAGTCAAGGCATGAGTCAGTTTGAATTTGATGAATGTAAGATTGTGGCGACGATGGCGGAAATAAAACAGGATGAGACGTCCTCACAAGAATACGATCTGTTTGCTTGTGAAGCCAAGTTCCACAAGAATTGCCGCACGAACTATATGCAAAAACCAGAGAAATGGCGAAGTACAGATGGAGATCGAGGCACGTGTTAACCTGTTCAACTTGATGGAAGCCCATGAAAAGGCATTTGACATAGTCTGTTGCATGTTCGGAAGATGGTGAAATTGGCTGACCTGCAACAAGTGTACATATCCAGCCTAGAGAATACAGAGCACAGTAATCCTGACTTCCGGAGTGAGAAATTAAAACTCAAACTTGAAACCCATGAACCCTTCAAAGGCAGACTGTCCTTCTGCGATATGGGGAAGTTCCAGTCAAGCGTAGTCTATGTTTCACAGACTGACATTAACAGAGCCGTGAAACACGCCTTCCAGTTGGAATCAACTGATGCTATCAAGATCACTGGTACATATCTTCGACAGATTATCAAGGATGGGTTTGCTGAAGCACCTGATCTTAAATGGGACAGATCCAGGGTTGAACGAGACAAGTTGCCCTGCTGCCTGTGTGTGTGTGCGTGCGTGTGTGTGTGTGTGCATGCGTGTGTGCGTGTGTGCGTGTGTGCGTGTGTGCATGTGTGCGTGTGTGCGTGCGTGTGTTTGTAATATATATATATATATATATCATATGTGTTCGTTGGACATCCAATTCATGCGATAGATAGCTGAGATCAATTCTACAGTGTTCTCGCCATTTAGTGGAATCCGATCAAATCGAACGATACACGCCTTTTACAAACGATGTGTGCATCCAACCGCATTACAAATTGACAGCTTTGTGATTTTGTTCAACAAAGGTAACTTACGTGAAACCAATTGATTCTCCAGCTTTTACTGTCACAGTCTGCTCCTGTACGTCCTACAACGGATTTAAATTATAGTTACGAACAGATTCTTACTATAATTGGATAAGCTTATTTTAACTTTGATTACAATTTAATTGCTATTAAATGCGCACCTATCAAACACGTCAATTGCTCCCATCTGTTAACGTTTCCCGAAAGCCTCTAACAAGTAGAGGTATATAATAAGATATTACGACTTCACGCTTGTCACATGCAAGAGAAGATCAAAGCAGAATATATAGTACGATTGCTTAGTTTTTTACTCGCCACGACCAACCAAAGCGTTAAGTATGCGCGCCGTCGTTTGCATGCAGACGTCACGCTGCACTATCACTGCGTGCAGATGTCGGCAAACTGCAGGATCTGTCCTTGCTTGGCTGACATAAACTCCTCAAATGTCGTCAAACATCTTCGACGATTTGCTCCGTCTCCACGAGCCGTAGTGCTTCCGTTGAGCCGGATCAAGAACTCGCTTTAGTGCTCGTAAAAGCAAGCGGCACCTACAAGAAAGTTGTGAAGACAGTGATTGGCGATGCCTTCCGTTTCTATCGACGTCATAGCGTCCACAACATCAACTAGGCTGATCATGTGTGCACCACACATCCGGTGATCGTCCTAGCGGCGCACCTCTGCCAGAAGTACAACATTGACGATGAGCCGGAACTGCTGAGGGACATACTTATGTCGGTGTTCCTCTGCGACGGAGGCTTCGATCGCTTCGTTACCTTCCTCAACCCGCTCATATTCCCGTTTGAGGTCGACCCGATCATATATCCCTTCCAGAACGTGCACACGACCGGGTCGATCAGTCAACGCCACCTGGAGGTGTTGGAGTATTTCTTGTCGCAAGCAACTCGCATTACAGTGCCGGTTGAGCTGAGCGAGTTTCGCGTCACCGACTGCCAACAACCATTATACACAAGTTACTACTCCAAGGTGCTATTTGTTGAGATGCCGATATTCTTGAGCAAGGGTAGTACCCCACCACTCCCAGCCTGTCACGCCATCAATGCCCCCGCCGTGTTGCTGCTTCTCAGATACGGTGAGGACCCAAAGCGAGCTGGGCATGCTCATGAAATCATTGGCCTCTACTTCCAAATGAGTTTTTTTCTTCATTTTGTTGCAGTTTAAGTGTACCTCTTTTTGTTGACATTACAACGTTCGATTGGAGTAGGAATGGCGACATTGAAATGCTCAGCTGCGCATGAAAACATCGCTGCACGGGTGTGGTTTTAGTAACTATTACATGTTTTCGACTCGACTCCGAGGGTAGGCTTGTATGTCTGACGTCCCTATTTAGGTACATATATGTACGTACGTGCGTGTGTGCGTGCGTGCGTGCGTGCGCGGGCGAAGGTGGTTGTGTGCGGTCATTTCTGCACGATGAGCTACTGCCACAAACGTTGTCAAACATACACCATACAAAGGAGAATGCTCCATATACATTGGCTGGAGTTTTAAACGTTTATTAAAGTTGCTCTTGAACAAAGTATAGTCATACGTAAGGTGTTCGAGAAACATTGGTCTAAACGTAGTGAGACGCTGCATGGTTAGGTAGTATCAATTCCGTTTATTGGTTTGACTCTAGGTCAAAAGAAATCTAACTTATAGATAAATCGCGTCAAGCTAACGATAAAAATGACGCAAACGACAAACCTTCTGACGCTTGTAAGTTGTTAAATTGTAGATCGAATCAATTTTCAGTCCAAAATTCGTAGTATATGTACGACCGCTATATTCATCAAGTGTTGCAATATCAGTACATCTAACAGGGTACATTGTGTATAATAATTATAATGAACCCTTAATATAAGGTCTACATATATAAATACATGAATCTAGCTAATAAGCTTAATTGAGGAAAAATTGAAGTATTTTCTCCCAAATAACGCGATTATAATCTGAATTATTATATAAATATCATTCTGCCATGAGCAGTGTCCGTATACGTAACATAACACAAATTCATTTGATCATTGCGCATAATAATTATAATGAACCCTTCCGTATAAGGCCAACACATGAACATACGTGAATCTCTAGAGACCGAGAAGGTAAGTTCTTATATATCGCAATACCCAGTCCTTTGGACTGCTCAAAGTGCTTTATCCTTTACTCCCTGACAGTCTTGTTTAATCGAACACAATCGAGTCTTCTCTGGGAAGCATTCAGCCAATCTGCAGTTAATGCGCGAAGAGTATAAGTACACAAATATCCAATACTGTCTATACCCAGCTAGTCAGTCGTACAGCTGAGTGAACTGGAGCAACGTCGAGTGAACTAGCTTGCCCAATTTTAGAAACGGCAACACAGGATTCGAACCCGGGTTCTCTCGATAGAGAGTCTGATGCTCTGGTCACTGCGCCACAGCACCCCTGTACTGACCGATGTTTGTCCGACACAGCACAACGAACTAACGTGTATTGGTGACAGGATCATAGTAATAACAACTAGAGTGATGCTCCCAGACGGGCAATACGCTGGAGCAAGACTTCTCAAGCATTAATTAAATAAAATGTTCAGACGCTTAATGCGGAAATGCATCCTACCAACAGGGTGCCACCATCTCCATTGATCACCAAATTTCCATAATTCTAAAAACATGTCATATCACAACGTGTGATTCTTCTTCCATTTATGATCATCGGTCGAGCAGTTGTCCATTATTGTCATATTTTTTATAGAAATGAGACCACCTCTAAGTGAGTCTACGACAGGTTTTCTTCCATTTCCCTGCGTGGGATCTTTCACTTCCCGTGGCATAGATACCATATAGACCAACAGCTTATGGTGTCTCTTCCGAAAGGCACAATCAACGTAGGGCGAACGACATTGCGCAAGTTTCGACACAGCATCCGAACCAGTACCGAAACACAGCCCGGCTGCACTAGATCGGGGGTTTGAAATCCGGTTCCTCCAAACGACAGTCCAGCACTCTAAATACTTGACCAATGTGCCCAAAGTATAATTATTATATTGTTACGTGCTGTGTCGGCATTCGACGGCCTGGACTTGCAAGAAGCAATAATGAATGTATTCTATTATGCTAAGTGGTGGTCATAAATCGGTCTACAACGACAGGAAGTCGTCGCTCGAGATGAGGTGAATCGGGCACAACCATCCGGAACTGAAACTAACAAACTGTCCAAAACATTTCGTACACAATTCAGCTTTTGTTATCGTTTCGCTGTGGCTGTCAACTAAAGATTATTCATTTGATTCTGAACACTAAAATGCTATTGACAATACGGGTTTAATACACAAGGATATCGAGAAAGTAAAGAAGGCGTAGCAACGATCTAGATGCGTGTGTTCTTCTTCTGTATCTTCTTCTGTATAGTCCTTATGACTCTTCAATGTGCCTTACACTTCACTGTTGGCAGATATATCTATTCGAACACTATCATCAAAGCTCTGAGAAGCATTCGGTCACGCTGCAATCAATGCGCAAAGGAGTACTCGTACACAAATATCCACCGCTTTTTATAGCTAGTTACACATTCGTATAGCTGAGTTAATTGGAGGAACGCGGAGTGAATGAACCTGCGAGAGATTTGAGACGGCAGCGAAAGAAACGATCTAGAGACAGAATATCTTGAGTATGAAACTCTAAACACTACGCCACCGCGCTCTACATCAACAGTTTGCGGTCGAAGTGTATAAAAGGAAAGGTTAAACTGGACGAGGTAGATACTACAGCCACAGAGGCGCGAGACCGGGCAGAACGAGACGAAGAAAGGGAGAACACCTGTCGACATGCGTAAGTAGATGGTAATTAGGAGTAGATATAACGGCACACTATCATAACATAATAACATAACGTTTAGTTGACTCCATATAGGTACACAATTAATTGGTTTTTGAACATCACTTATGCTGTAATAAGCAACAAATATAAACATTATGCAGACATACATAAACGTATATCATTACATGTTCAACATATTATTCGGAAAATACATTTAGAGCACTTATTTGAAATTTTCTCAGTGTGTTTTTTCCAATTTAGGTTAGTGTCTAAAGTCAATCCTAGAAAGTTAAATTCATCTATTCTTTCAATATTTATATTATCATGTATCATGTAATTTGATTTGCTTTTATTTAAAGATAATTTATTTATGTTTAGTCATTCATTAACTTTAAAAAGTTCTTCATTTATTAAGAATTCTGTACTTTTGTTGCGTGTGTTGTTGTTGTTGTTAAGACATTTTAAAGAGCTAGATAATGTGGTGTCATCAGCGTACATGACGAAATTAAATAATTGACTAGCTTGTGAGAAATCATTTATGTAAATGATAAATAATAGTGGTCCAAGGGTTGAACCTTGTGGGACGCCGATTGTTATAGGTAAGATGTCTGAATTTATTTGTTCAAATTCAATGTATTGTTTCCTGTTTTGTAAGTAACTTCTGAATAACTGCAAAGTTGAACCATTTAGGCCATAGTAAGTTAATTTGTTAAGTAAAATGTTATGGTCAATAGTATCAAACGCCTTAGAAAGGTCGATAAATACATTAATTGGTTCATCATTATTATCCATTTGAGTTATAATTCTATCAAATATCTTATCAATATGTCTTTCGAGTCGGCCACTGTTCCGCTGTTGAAAAAACCGACTTTGGATCGAAACACGCTGAAAAATTACCGTCCAGTTTCAAGTTTGCCATTTGTGTCTAAAGTCTTGGAAAAGGTAGCAGCCAAACGACTTATTCAACATCTAAGTGACAATGGTCTTCACGAGCAGCTACAATCGGCATACAAACCCCGACACAGCACTGAAACTGCTTTAATGAGAGTGCAGTACGATATCACTAGTTACATGGCAGACTCCAGGGGTGTCCTTCTGGTTCTCCTGGATTTATCTTCTGCGTTCGATACGATCGATGCTGCTATCCTACTAAAGACTATGCATAGCCATCTGGGAATATCTGACGCGGCACTTGCATGGTTCGGTTCGTACATGTCGGATCGTACCCAGCGTCTACGGATTGGGGTGGATGCATCTGAAGAACGTCCTGTGAGATACGGTGTTCCACAGGGCTCGGTTTTGGGTCCGTTGTTGTTCACTGTGTACACAGCACCAATGGAGGACATACTAACGAGACACTCTGTGGAATATCATACATTTGCTGATGATCTTCAGATACACACATCCTACTGTCCTCACATATCTGGTGACTTGGAGTGCGCTGTTCAGAGACTTAGTGACTGCATCAGTGAGGTCAAATGTTGGATGGTTAAGCATAAACTCAAGCTAAACGACAATAAAACAGAATTTATGGTGGCCCTCAGTCCCTATCATTTAAAGAAATTTTGACTTCCAGAGTACCTCGTTGTTGGTGGAGTTAACATAAAACCTGTTGTCTCTGTCAGGAATTTGGGAGCTCACTTTGACACTCACATGAGCATGAAGCAGCATGTTGATGCTGTTTGCAAGAAGTGTAACTACCATCTGAGACGTATTAGCTCCATCAGGGCCTATATCACGAAACCTGTCTGCCATTCATTGGTCATTGCGCTGGTTGTTTCAAGCTTAGATTACTGTAACGCTCTGCTGTTGGACCTACCCGAATTTCACTTAGCACGTCTCCAGAAGATACACAATAGGGCAGCCCGCCTAGTTGTCCTCACATCTATATCTTCACACATCACACCAGTACTGGCGCTTTTGCACTGGTTGCCAGTCAGACAACGCATTGTGTTTAAAGTACTTGTGTATATTTACAAGGTGCTCCATGGTTTGGCGCCGATGTACCTTGCACATCTACTACATCCACGAACTCGCAACCCTCGTCTTCGGCAGCTTCATGACCATCTTCAGCTTGCAGTTCCACGAGCATCAAAATCCATCGGCAAGCGAGCGTTTGGCATAACTGGTCCGGCCAAATGGAACGAACTGCCACTGACTCTACGAGATGTTCCGTCTGTGTTTTTATTTAAACGTCACCTGAAGACATATTTATTTAAACAAACTTATGGTGGACAGTAGCAAGAGTTATTTACAGGACGTTTTAGTGACTCTTGTTAATTTATTGATCTATTTTTTATTGTGTAAATTTATTAATTTATAACTAATTTATATATTATTTTAATTGTTTTTATAATGTTTCTATATTGTGAGCGCATTGATTAACCATTAGTTAGAGATCGCGCGGTAAAAGAACCTTTATTATTATTATCTATTAGCTCAAGCGCAACAAATTCTGTTGAATATTTTGCTCTAAAACCATACTGATTATCAAATAAAAGCTTCATATCATTGAAATATGAATATAATTGAATACAAATTAATTTCTCTAACACTTTAGAAATTGTGGGAAGAAGGGAAATTGGTCTGTAATTTCAAATAAAGATGGATCGTCTTTCTTAAATATAGGAATAACTTTTGCAATTTTTAGTTTGTCTGGGAATATCCCGGATTTTAAAACTTGGTTTATTAACAGCTTTAATGATTTTATAATTGCAGGCTCAATTATCTTGAGCAATTTTGATGAAATGCCATCAAATCCAGAGCTGTTTTTTGTGGGAAGATTATTAATAGTTTTCCTAATAGTCTCTTCATCAACACTCTGAAACGTAAATACAGAATTAACGTTTTTGTTTAAATAATAACTATAGTTTTTGTTACCTTTATATTTAATACCTTGTGCGATGGTCTGACCTATATTTGTAAAATAATTATTAAATTTGTTTGCAATATCCTCTTTATCAGTTATTTTTGTACCATTTTCTATTAAAAACAAATAATAGTAATCTACGGTTTGTACGATTTTTTGAAAGAAATTCATTAATAACTTTCCAGGTATTTTTTATATCATATTTAAATCGATTAAATCTTTGTTCAAAATACACTTGTTTGGCTGCACGAATATTTTTCTTTAATATCGTATTATAAGTTTTTAGATTAATATTAATAGCTTCATAGCTTGTCGAATTTGGTTGTGTCAATGTTAATTGTTTATAGAGTTTGTCTCGATATTGAATAGATTTTAGCAATCATTGTGTAATCCACGTTGATCTTTTATGTTTATATTTATTAAATTTCACCAGCTTAGTTTGCATATGCTTATTTTTTGCCCGTATAATTTCTTCGTAGATTATATCATAATTTAAATTTGTGTCTGCATTTATATTTTTATTTAACTTATTGTATATCTCATTTGATTTTTTTTTTAGTCTCTAATGAGACGTTGATGAATATAAAATACGGCTGATGATCAGAAAATGTTTTGATTAAAATCCCTGCAGTACTCTCCAATATAGATTTATTAAGTTTACAAAAGAAATTATCTATTAAAGTACCGTTTGTTCTAGTAAATCTAGTAGGAAGAGTAATTTGCGGGTAAAGGCTGTGTGATATTATGCTGTCAAAAAAGTTACTATATACATCATTTTCATTTAATTTAAGCAAATTTATATGTTGAGATTGTTATTACAGTTGTTTTCCATTGATGATATTATAGAAGTAAATTCATTTATAAAAGCATTTAAGTTATCATTAGAAGTTCGTGGAGGTCTGTATATGGTTCCAATTGTTATGCTCTTAGATATATTACCACCATTTATTTGGACTATCATCCCTTCCCACTGTTCGTACACGTTTACATTTAATATAACCTCTGATCTATATTTGTTGTCAACATATATTATTAGCCCTCCTTTGGTACTGCACGTCTTACCTTGAGCTAAACAGTCATAACCATGTAAGTAAAATTGTGATAGGTCATCGTTTTCTGATTTCCAAGTTTCTTGTAAGCAGATGACATTAAATTTAAAATTGTTACTACTTAGCTCTTCTACAAAAGCTTCCAGTTCGTTAAATTTAGAATTTATTGATTGAATGTTGGTGCTTAAGATACTAAAACGCGTAGTGTTTATATGTGTAAGTTTGCTAAACTTATCAAAGTCATAATATGATGACCGACGTATTAGTTGAGGTTCATAATTTTCAACATCATTTGTGTCTAAGATGTTAACTAAGTCATTGTTATTAATACCTCCTAAAAAGGAGAGGAGGTATTAATCGTCACATTTACTATTGCGATGCATTAGTAATTCGATGTATTGTTACACATTTAATCATCGTACACTTGGTTGTGCACCTTTGTGACGATGCAGTCTAACACCGGTGTAATACATGGGCTAGAACAACGATTCTTACACCTTGGGTCTCGACCCAAAATTGGATCGCCAAGCCATTTTGAATGGCTATTAAGAGTCTCGAGTGACTGTCCGAATTTATATCTTCGTTATCAATTTTCCAGTACCTGAAGCATGCGAGACGAAACATGTATTACTAGCTTATGCCAACTATTGCATGCGTTTAGAACGCTGGGTGATATAGTGTAACATGGCATTTCAAACTCAGGCGTCTAAAAAGTGTTCGTCTCACGTGGATCTGATGAGCCACAAGTAATTCAGTTTGGTGTCGCCGACAATGACTGAAGCACGCAATGAGCGAACATTTATGACATTTTAGAGTCACTCCAACACAAAAGCCTTCAAAGAAGGCCTACGTGTTCAGGGGCATACCGAGGATTGACAGCTTGGAGGTTTCTAAACAGGTTTCAAATTCATTTTGGGGACTACTGGAGCTTCAGCACTACTGAAAAATGTCCGCCGCCGCTCCGTTACATATCTTCACATCTTCATTCACCTTGTGGCTGTCTCGGTTGGCTCGACTGTGACCTGTTGACATTTTTTCGCCGTTGTAACTTCAACTTCTCCGCTGTCTCGGCTGTGAACTCATGACATCCGAAAACGGAGGGGGGGGGGGGTGCAGTGCTGTTATAAACCAAGTTATAATTCTAACCCTCGATAGCTGTTCCCGCGCCTATGGGTATTATCGTCATGGAAACTATCCGGGGTGGGTAATGTACTATGTAATATGGCTGGTGGTGTGATCCCACGAAAACAAAATGTTCAGTTGAACAAGTGTGTTATTTCTGTGTTGTTTTTAGTCATCTCGAGAGTTCTCGATAGTGTATTTCAGGGTCCTTTGTTCACAGCCATCTATTGACCTGTGGATTGGCCTCAATGTAATGTATAGACCACGTCCAGACATCATTGAACTCTTGTTGTGGTTATTGATTGGGACCTCAGTGCACAACGATACATTGACACCCTCCATGTGCACCACCTGACATGTCAGGGTCAGATACAATTCATCCATCCCTTCCTCCAGTCTCTCTTCCTCTACACCCCTCTTCCCAACCCTGTCACGCGTCATCCTCCACAATCTATATCTCCTCCATGTCTCTCCTGACTATGACGCCCTGTCTATTGCGCCCTGCTCCGCAATCTCTGTGATCTCCATGTCTTTCCTGACTGTGACGCCTTGACTATTGCGTCCTCTTCCACAATCTCTGTCACCTCCATGTCTCTCCTGACCATGACGCCCTGTCTATTGCGTCATCCTTCACTACATATGTCACCTCCTTGTCTCTCCTGACTTTGACACCCTGTCTATTGCGTCATCCTTCACTACATATGTCACCTCCTTGTCTTTCCTGACCACGACGCCCTGTCTACTGCGTCATCCTTCACTACATATGTCACCTCCTTGTCTCTCCTGACCATGACGCCCTGTCTATTGCGTCATCCTTCACTACATATGTCACTTCCTTGTCTCTCCTGACCATGACGCCCTGTCTATTGCGTCATCCTTCACTACATGTCACCTCCTTGTCTCTCCTCACCATGACGCCCTGTCTATCGCGTCATCCTTCACTACATATGTCACCTCCTTGTCTCTCCTCACCACGGAAACACCTTACATAAGAATGAGTTGTATAAGGAAAAAGAGCTAATAATACCGCTGTACAAAACAATAGTTAGGCCTCATTTAGAATATTGTATTCAAGCGTGGAGGCCATATCGCAGGAAGGACATAGATATGCTATAGAAAGAGTGCAGAGGAGAGCAACTAAAATTATACCAAAACTGAGGGATCTTAGTTACGAAATACGCCTAAAAAATGCGGCTTAACAACACTAGAGACCAGGAGCTTGAGAGGAGATCAGATAGAAGTGTTTAACATAACGAATGGTTATGAAAATATAGATATAAATATTTTTTCTCAGTTAAGAAAGATAGAAGGACTAGAGGACATGAAGTTACATTAGCAAAGGAGCAGTGTATATTAGATATAAGAAAGTTCTAATTTTCACAAAGGACTGTAAATGAATGGAACAGATTATCTGCTGATTGTGTGGGTGCTAGTAGCGTGAATATATTTAAAAATAAAGTCGACACATACCTCAGAAGGGCGGGATGCACATAGATAAAAGGGTCGGACTCTCGATAAGTCAAAGGGCTTCCTTGTCCACCTGCCACCTAGAGTTAATTCTCTGAGTGGCAATCTTGTTATATCTTGTTAAATAAGAAAACTGAAAATGCAATGCTGCCATCTGGCGAATTGTGTGCTTACTATGTATTTGTGCCAGCGACTGGCGCAATGTCGAGTCCTTGTCATAATAATAATAAACAATAAAATACGAAATTTATATAGCGCCATAATCACATAGTGCTCTATGGCGCTTTACAATACACTAATAATTCCACTAAACATGTTAATCATAAAATAATATGTTAAGTAATTTAAGAACAGATTACTTAAAAATCGTATATCGAATTAAATAGTTAAGTCATTTAAATATACGGGTGTTATACCTAAAATGTATATAAGGAATAAAATAATGTAATAATAATATTTATTTATTACACTAACAGTCATACAGTTATAAGGATCAAGTGGGATTTAAATAGTAAGATGATATATTATGAGCATGGAATAAAATAAAATAGACTAATAATAATAATAAATATATTAGGTGATATTGATTAAAACCGTAAGACATGTATTGTTCAGGCATTAATCATATTCCTGCCAGAAAAGGAAGGTTTTTTAGCTGCCACTGAAAGTTGATGCAGCTGTTAGAGTTTCTGATGGTAGCAGGCAAACTGTTCCACAAAGTCGACGCTGCTTTGGAGAATGTCCGATCTCCGTATCACCGTATGTGACTGTTCGAGTTCGTAGCGCAGTCACGAAGATTGTAGATTCAGATCGTAGAGAACGTATTGGTCTGTTCAGTGTAAATGGACAGCAGTTCGCTCAAGTGTAGTGGTGCTTGATGGTGTACAGCACGGTAGATATGTGACATGATCTTATTTTGTATTCGACGATGGACTGGACCCCAGTGGAGCTTCTTTAGAACGGGAGTGATATGTGATTATACGCGCGCATGCATTCTGCAGACGCTGCATTTTCGCAAGTTGATTCACGGGTAAGCCACGCAGTAAGGAATTAAAGTAATCAAGTCTTGATATTATGAAAGCAGGAACGAGTGTCTTCGCTGCGTCATATAGGTGAGGTATCGACGGATTCGCCCGATGTTTCTGAGGTGGTAATATCCAGTTCGGCATAAGGAATTTTTACGTGTTGGGTCTTACTTATAGGTGTTGATCGTATATAACCCCAATATCACGGACGGAAGATGAGTGTAGTTATTGTTTACCGACCGTAACAGCGATGTTTGGTAACGCTTTAAATCCGCAGTGTTCACTGAACTACTTTTATTTTGTTCTTGAGTAAAATTACAAATAACTCACCTTAAAATTACTTAAGCAAAAGTAAAAGTACATTAAAAAAAACGACTTGAGTAAAAAGTAAAAGTAACTTTCAAACGTTTTAATTTCAACATAACAGCAGGCACACAAAATGCGAGACGAAAATAACTACTTCACTCTACATGAATCTTAACCCAATAACAGTCCCTAAAATAAAATAACTATTGCATACTCTACTAAAATCACAACCACACGCGATCACGCTGTTGGTTGTAGCTCTCAGTTGGTGACGATGGGGACTGATCACTCATGGCCCTTTTTTTCTGGAAACGCCTTTTGTCAATAATCCGTCAAAAAACATGTTCATATTCGATTTCTAGATACTCTTTCCCCTGGCTGCCCGACTAAAAGATCTTTACAAACTGTCCGCGTGAGGTCAGTACTTTAGTGGCTTTGCCGCTGACGCGATAATACAGACACCGTGAGGTGGCGCCACCGTTTGTTGAGTAAATTCGACATGCGAGGTATTGGTCGCAAATAACACTGGATATCTGGAATAGTGTTTATTGACATTGGAAATCTGTATGCCAGTCAAGTAAGTAATACAATATACACCAACCTGTTTAGAAACTACACATGAAATGTATCTTATTAACTTAGTATTTGAAACAAAGTCGCACAACATGTTTGTGAGGAGTTGACAAGGTGTCCGTCGATCTCGGCCCATGTTGATCTCGGCCCATGTCGATCTCGGCCCACATATTCCTACTTTCTTGAACAATGTATGTCATCCATCTCGGACTGGGACAGTGTGACTGTTGCATGGCTAAAGGGATTCAATGGTGCTTTGAAGTTGTTGTCACACCAGTTACTCTTTTCACAGGTGTGAAACACAATTAACACCAAGCAGCAATAGAGCAGTATTCAATTACACATAATCCACAAAATTAAAATTGTCCGCTACTTTCTTTCCGGTTGTTTTGTGTCCATTAATTTCTATCCTACAACCATATATTATATGTGGCATCTATATTATACAATAAATAGTTGCGATGATAAATGTCATAGACATAGTAATAGCAATAGCTTCAAATGTAGTAGTAATAGGAAGGAAGCAGTAATATAGTAAACTGAAGGAAACAGTAATAGTAATAGAGTACATTGAAATGTAATTGTAATGCGCCACTGCATTGAATACTATGCATCACATATAAGTGAACTGGTCAGTAAGCTGCAACAATTAATAACGATGCTCCTGACAGGATATCTGGCCATATTCTTCCAACTGCTCTGGAACTACAACAGTAAATACAAAATGAAATAAAAGTAAGTATTTCTATTCCAAGATTCCACCATTAACATAGATAATAGTTGAAATATGTAGAGGTGCTCAGATTTAAATGTTTTAACTTGGATGTAGATTTACTGCATATGGTCATGGTCAATATCAGCTTCACAATAAATGGTCATCTGATAGATTTTAATATTTCAGGGTCAACAGGAATAGTTATGTAAATGGTCACTGTCTCGCTGATTAAACCACAAACATTATGTTTTACTGCATTCCAGATATCATAAAAAAGTAATAAAATATCTGACGCACCATAGTGGCAGGGTAGACAGGAAATATATGTCAGATATCAAAAATATAATATTAGTTATTAAAATTATTTGAATGCAATCAGCTGCTTAAAAACATTTTCCGAACTAACTAATCTGAGCTCTTTAGCAAGTATTTCAGCTTATAACCACAACTTAAACTATATATTACAAACAGTACCAGAATTTACAAAATGTCTACCCTCTGTGATCGCCAGATTAACATCAATTTTAAATTTCAAATTTTCCCGCCATTTTGTAAGGTATGCCTGTGATATATTAGATCATGTCTACGTCAAATGTTATGACAGATTTGGCTGATTTTTTATTCTGTAGTGATTTATTACTAGTATATTTACTATATATATATATATATATATGTAATTGTTTTTTGTCGCAATGCGTAGCCAATTATAGCATCGCCTGTACATCGTTGGTATATGGTGCCTTCTATGCTGGTTCCACATCGTATGAGGCACCACTTCTCGCATGATTCGCACTGCACGGCTTTATAATTTGTTTGTACTCTTCTGTGGCACTCTACGCAAGGGTGTAACTGCGGCATTGCTAATGAGTTGTGAATAGCCTTTCTACTACAGTAACGCACTATTTATAGAGACATAATACCCGCCCCATGCCATGATTAGCTGCCATAATCATATCTACTCAAACATTCACACCCCGTTCAATTCCCTGATTGGCTATCATGAACACCTAGAAAAGTTTAAGCTCACATCTGGAAATTCCAGTGTCAGTATTGGCTCATTCTGTAAACGCTGGTCACATTCCAAGAAAATGCAGTTAGGTCACCAAATCGATCCATATACAAAAAAAACAATGTATCAAACACCATATCGACTTCTCTGGGAAGCACAAAATAGTCTAAACTGATTTGATGTGCGATTGCGGTACGTGTTCAGATACCGACTGTGTCGGTATGGGAGCGCGTATGACCACTATTGGTCATAAAAACATATGATACAGGAGATATTGGTCATAGAACATATGATACAGGGGATTACAGGAGATATTGGTCATAGAACGTGTGATACAGGAGATATTGGTCATAGAACGTGTGATACAGGAGATACAAATCTAACAGCAATAGTGTGAGTGTATTTTCGCGATTTGTTTTATCAAATTGCATAATTTCTCAATATTCCGGCAGGCAGCTACCATACAAGTGATGATTTGTACTAGAAGGCATCACTAGAACGATGTTGTTTATTTCTGTTTCTTGCTTGTGCCTTTAGTAGTCATACGTGATTTTTCATTCTCTATTATTAAAGCAATTCTTTCTAAGCTAATAAACATTCAAGATGAACAGTATCAAAACGTGATAATTTCCCATAAATACGTTTTGAGCTTTGTTCCGATGCACTTTGTACAATGGACCGGTGTGAATGAGACACACAGCTTCAACTTCACAACTGCGGTCGCAACGATTCACGATTCAACTACAGTAGACATCAAAGATCAAATGCATTGGGGTTCTTTGATACGTTAAACAATAATGATCAGTTATCGTGTTTTTTGTATTTTGTGTGCCTGAGTATACACTGTATTTTACTTTATTTTTACAATCATTATTATTTTTATTATTATTATTATTTATTAAGGTGAAGTAAACAACAGTGTATAGTTTAAACTTTACGTAACACAAACTGCATTACATTTACTGGAAATTCGTATTTACTAAACATCACCTATAGTCATATATGAAATAGTCTTTTTGTATTACATGAAACTTGTTTAAAGTGGAACCAGTCTCCGAGTGTCAAATATTTCACTTTTATATACATTGATGTACAAAAGTGCAGGTTTTCATTACAGCGTCTGTGCAGTAAACAAGCAGGTACCTATAACGGCTTTGCCGTTATACAAAAAAAGACATGCTCAGTGAAATAATGCTTGAATAGCATACCGATTACTACGGCCTCCACATTTTTTATCAGACACAAATAAAAATATGAAATGATCTGCTCATTCATTGAAACAACGCAAGAGCACCAAGCCGATTACTAATGCCTCAGCCGACTACTTATGTTGTTACCACAAACAAATCAAAGACAAACAACATTATACATCTGCTCAATGTAACAATGCTACACAGCTGGCCGATTAATATGGCCTCCACAATTTCTTTAGAGACACCAATCAAAGACAAATAACATGAAAGGATCTGCTCAATGAAACAATGCAAGAGCACCAAGCTGATTACTAAAGCCTCAGCTGACTATGTAAGTAGTTACCACACACTAATCAAAGACAAACAACAGCCACATCTGCTCACTGAAACAATGTTAGAGCAGCTAGCTGATTACTATGGCCTCCACACTATGATATACACCAATCAAAGACAAATAACATGAAATAATCTGTTCAATGAAACAATGCAAGAGCACCAAGCCGATTACTTTTTCGACTCCACACGTTCTCACCACATACAAATCAAAGACAAACAACACAAACTTAAAGCTCAGTGAAATTTAGATTTGTTCATATGTTAGACTGGTTTTTAATCATATCCAATTTTAACTTCCAGTTAAGTTTCACTTCCAATTAATTTAGTAGAAGCTGTGCGAATAATCTCATTGAAATAGGTGGGCCGATATGTTTATTCTCTATACGCACACACATATATATTTATACATATCCCCCAACACAACTACCTATTTTACAACTATAATCAGGTGGGCCGAGTTCGACGTGGGCCGAAATCAACATGGGCCGAGATCGACGAGGGCCGAGATCGACGTGAGTCGACCGTTCGCTACCCCTCCCCCCCGGCGACCAATATCTGACACAGTTCTGAATTACTGACAGGAAGCCTATATTCCTGAAAATCACTGTAAATGGGAAGATGGATTACTGACAGGAAGTTTTTGGAGTAGGCAGGTCTGCTGATGTATTCGTTCACCTCTACAATCAGCAATCTGCTGATATTATAAGTTTGCAATTTATATTTTCTGATCGTAGACTACTTGTTGTTGAGCGAGTTAGCACATGTCCACATAACAGGCTCAGCATCCCCTTTGGGTTTTTTAGCCAGGCTGTTGGCACAGAATTATACTAGTGTAGGAGGTAGTCTGACTTGAACCACCTTACTTCTACAGAGGAAGACTGTCAGTTCTTGTTCTTAGCAGTTAGCACTGTCAGCCACTGTCAAGTGGCATGGTCTCCAGACTACATCAGAGGCATTTCCTGTCTAACTGGTGGGTTAACTGCTAATTGGCTCTTTATGGTCATCCTGGTGGCTTAATTAAACAAACATGTTTATGGCCTGAACTGATAACCTACAATTATTGTTTGCTTAATAGGGTGTTTCTGACTGGGAAAAGATGCTGCCTGTTGCCATATTTGGGTATCATAAGTCATGGTTATCAGAGAATGAGGATGTACTATGTGTATGGGATGGTAAGGTGGTATTCTATCAGACAAAGTAACAAAGTATTTAAAAAAAGTTGAACATTTAAATATTTCAGGAAAGTTTCATTTTATAACCACATATATTTATTTTCCCCAGTACACATTAAGAAAGTACTCAGATGTACTTGTAATGTACTCATAAAACCTGAACAACAACAACATTTTACATGGTCATTGCCTGATGTCTTCCCATTCTTCATATCTCTTAGCACTGATTCCACCTCCCATGATCTTATCTCTGCTACCTTTTTCAGGTCAGTGTGAATTATGGTTCTCTGTTCACTGTCGTATAGCTCTGTGTAGAATTCCTCTATTTGTTCTATGATCATATCTTGGTCTTGTATTTCTCTACCCTGCTCGTCTAGAAGTGTAATCAGTCTGTCTCGGCCTAGTGCCTGTGTTCTTCTTGCTGTCTTTTTCTGTAGAATACCCTGGATTTGAAGCCATGCACAGTCAAACCTCTCTTTGTGGTCAACTCAGTATGTTATGATGTGGAATTAGCAAAGGTGTTGCTCACTTCAGTCAATTGACTTCTCAACTTTCAAGTGTCAATATCATTATGTATGACTAGAATCGACCAAAATAAAAAATGTGCAATTGCATATTTGTGTTTCAGCTTCAACTCATGCATGCCTTAGCTCCTGTTGGAACTATGCATACATTTAAATTCACAAACATGTTTCCCGGCATAACTATGTGTAATTTTTTGACTCTGTGAAACTTCTGCACCCTTTTCCTTGAACATCTACCAAGTGGATTACATTTCCCACATGAACACATGTTTGGGATGAAAACGGTTGTCAAAGTAGTCTTCATTTGCAATGTAGTAAATGTACCATAATATCTCTGGGTTAAAAAAACTCGGGCAATAACAAGATAAAAATAAGTACGTTATTAGTCCTTTGGGCCAAAAGTCCAACGGACTATTGCCATCACTCTGTGTCCGCTGTTAGCTGCTGTATCTCAGAAACTGTTCAGCAACTTGTTCTCTAATTTTGCATAGACCTACCTTAGGGCACTGCCACTAGAGAAATCTGTATTTGATTGAATCATTCTAAGGGCTCCCTAGGACATCCAAGGACACGAAAACTGGTAAAACAAATTACATTTTGCATATTTTTCAAAAACTGTTCAGCAACTTTTTCTCTAATTTTGCATATATATTTCATGTGGTAGTGTCACTGTACACAAGAAATCTGTATTAGACCCCCAAAAAAAGACCACAAAACTGGTACATTTTCAAATTTTGCCTATTTTTTCAAAAACTCTTCTATAACTTTTTCTCTAATTTTGCATATATACATTCCAGGTGGTAGTGTCACTATACACAAGAAATCTGTATTTACCAACCATAAAACTCAGTGCAGAATGCATGGATCAAATCATCTACACTGAGTTTTATGGTTGGTAGTGTTGATCGATCAGTAGTTATCCATTTAAAAAATTCAATTTCCTTGATTACCTGGCTGTCAAATGTAATCCGTAGTCATTCATTCAAATTACCTGAGTCACAAGACATTTTTGTAGAAAGCATTCGTGACTTGGTGGATTACATCGTAGTTGTGAAAGACAATAGTTGTAGTGAACAAAATCTGACCTTAGGTCAGCACTCCAGTTCCTTCACAGTATTGCATAACCACTGGATAGCCATCAATGGCCTTACAGGGCAACCCTATAACACCAGTCAGCCAACCATAGCTTTACATTGTAACCCTAAATGCAGTCTTTCACAGATGCTACCAACCTATGTTAAGTTCTTAAAATCACAATCTTGACAGAGACGTCATGGTTTCTTATTGATCAAATAGACGACACCCAACAAAAGTTTAGCAGTGTATGCCCAGCATTAGGTTTACAAATGTTACTCTTTATTTTACAAATATGCCGCTAATGTGAGAGCCACCCACTGATAAAGTTAATGTGAAGCATTTGGATGTGGAATGTTGTTAATTACAATTGAAATATAATAAAACCAAACCTTTTGAATATATCTTAATTATAAATTCAGACCCTCGTCATTTGCTATTCTTTAGTTTTAACTTTAAAGCCCACTTGCATATTACTAATTAGTATTCTGACCAAATGATTTCAGGGATTGGTCAAGAAGACCACAAGTCGAAGGTGAAGTTCTTTTTGGACTCTACCCGATTCTGCTGGCTCTTCAACAAGGGAGGTGCGAATGTCATCAGCTGTTTATGAAGGACAGTCTAAGGGAGTTGGATAAACCCTTAGTAGTTGAACTGTTGTCCCTGGCAACAGAACGGGGTATTCCCGTGCGGAGTTGTGATGTCGGAATGTTGGATTACCTCTCACGGTCACGTCTGCATCAGGTAAGAAATGAATGATTCTAAGTACTGTGCTTGCACACAGTATGTCTGTATATGTGCATGATAATGTGTGTGTGAATTATTTGTGTAAGTTGTGGTTAGCTGGTTGCATGGGGAACCCCCTTAATCTCTGTCAAAATCCCCATCACCCAAAATCCCATCATAAGTAAAAGTGCATCCAAAACTTATGTTATCACTCAAAACACCATCAGTCAAAACCCACGGCAGTTAAAACCCCATAAATCCAAAGTTCAAAACCATTTTGATCAGTCAAAATCCCATCACTCATTATCCCGTTAGTCATAATCTTATCAATCAAAATGAACATCCGTGAAAACCCACAGCAGTGTAAAACACAATTCAAAACGCTGTCAGTCAAAACTCCACCAGTTTAATAAGATTTAACAAGATTGCCACCCAGAGAATTAACTCTAGATGGCAGGTGGACAAGGAAGCCACTTCAATAGTATTAGTAGTATCACTAGTATGACACAATATAACATGGCAAACAGTGTCAACAAATTTAACATGAATTACGTTTAATAAAATAAAATAATATTGACCTTCAAATGGGTTGTGAAGTTTGATGATGTCTTTGAAGATCCTGATATCACTGTAGCACAATGCTTGCATTTTCCTTTATAATTCCCCTCTGTATTGGCAGGTACTACACTTACAGACGGTTCAGCCAGACTCAGAGAAGTCTTCATCTGAATGACCCCAGCTCCTGCCACTGACCAGATTTTATAAACAGTCCAGTCAGTTATGATATGTAAAATGTACATGGATTCATTGGCAGACTGGCAGTCTTCATTGTCTTTGTTAGGCTGTAGGAACAGGTCTAACTCAAAAGAAGCCAGTATTACTCCAAAGTGTAGATTCCTTTGAAGTCCAAGTATGGGTAAATGGGGTAATCTGGAAATTCATTTGAAATGTTCATTTGTAATATAAAAGTAATATGTCAATTACTATTACATTGCTTCCTATTATTATTATTACTATTACATAGAATTTTTGCTCAACATATTTCTATTACTATTGCTTCACTATTTGTAATCGTTACTATTACATATTACCATTACCCCAGGCCTGCACTGAAACCTTCGTAGCAGCACTAATGGTTAACCCTAAGTCTTTTTCTTTTACTGTAGTACTTAGCACAGAACCCCCCATTGTATATTGTACATCTTCGTTCCCATGTCCTGTGTGGAGGCACTTACATTTCCCAAACTTGATTTGCCACTTTTCAGACCATTTGATCAACCTGTCAAGATCATCTTGTAAATGCTGTCTATCGCCATCACGTTTAATCCTTCTAAACACTTTTGTATCATTCGCAAATTTCAAAACCTTACTTGTTACATGATGTTCAAAGTTCAAATCGTTGATATATATTTTAAGAATAATATAGGTCCCTATACTGATCCCTGTGGTACACTACTCAAAACTGATTTCCAGTTTGAAGCCTCCCCATCAACCTATCTGTACCCGCTGTCTTCTATCAATCAGCCATTTTTCTATCCAGTTAATTATACCATTTCCTATGCCATGGGCCTTTAGTTTAAGCAGTGATCTTTGATTTGTCGAAAGCTTTCTGAAAATCTAAGTAGATGATATCTACTGGAGATCCCTCGTCTACCCACTTAGTGAGATCTTTCAAAAACATAACATATTTGTTAAGCATGACCTCACTTTTAGAAACCCATGTTGAAATGGGTTGATGAAGTTATGTTTAACAAGAAAATCCACCATGTGATCTTTAATTAGTCTTTCTAATACTTTGCAAATCACCTATGTTAAACTCACTGGTCTGTAGTTGTCTGATTTGTTTCTCAAACCTTTTTTAAATAATGGTATAATGTTTGCTTCTTTCCACTGGGTCATTCCATGTCAAATCAATCATTCAAAACATTGCCATACTCCAATTTTGATTAAATTTAGCACAGTTGTTGGCTCACACGAGAATATCAAAGTAAAACAAAATATGAAATGTAGCTCAAGTTATATTGAAGATCTTGGTCACTGAACTTTGACCTGATTCACATACCTACCATTACATTGATGCCAATAACTCTGCTGTTAATAAAGGTAAAAAGCAAGTAATACATCATTGGAAAGACAATAAACAGGAACACAAAGGTATAAAATAAAATTTAAAATGTCATGTAAATAAACATAACATAGTTTTCATCATTTGACCTTTGACCTCAGATACCCGAAAAATGTATCCTCCGATTTTTGTGATTTTTGTACAGTATCCTATACTATTGCAGAAGAGTTCCTGAAAATATTAGAGTGGGCAAATAATAATGTTCAGAGATACATTAAATTGAATACAGCTGGGTGACTTACCTTTGGTTTATACAACAGTGGATGCAACATTGAATTTCATTAGTTCACCTTTTTCAGATCACTTAAGGTGGCTGCATCGGCTATTATATGCTTCTTTTAAATTAATCATTTCTAATACAAGTTTTGAAGATAAGCTAACCATTTTTTCTTAGAGTTTATATACAATACTCCAGACCAAAAATAATAGATTTTTTATGTTGTTTAGATATATTAAAATGTGTTTAAAGATAATTAAAAAATATGTAAAAAATCACATTAAAATGGCATTTTATTTCATTTTGAGAAACTCCGCAAAAGAAAAAATTTGTATGGTTGTAAGTACAAACATGTTATTGACATTCCAATGGGTTTTTTGTAAACAAATGCATATTCAGTTTGATACGGCTTCATAAACATTTTGCTACAATGTTGAAAGACAGCAAAAATCCGTACTGCATTTTTGGCACGACCCCTTCACCAAACATAAAACCATCCAGTGCAATTTTGGGTAAACACAAGCTGAGTCTTATGCCAAGTTATGGCTTTGTAAGTATTGTAGTTTTTATAAAAAAAGTTACATTAAGTAATACTTCCTGGTTGTTACCAATAATACAACTGTCACCAGATGCTTGTTTTTTTCTTAGAAATGTGACTTTTTACTGGCATGTGGCTTATTTCAACACAATTTGACAGACACTTTTTTTACTGAGATTTCCCCCCAAGGTTTTCCCACCAAGTTGTCTCATGATATTGTGTTACGAAGGGCCATGTGTTGAAGTTGTTGCAGTAGACAAGGTTGATTGACACCTGCTGGGGTCAGTCACATGTCATTGCAAATGGCACATGAGATTATCTGGAGAATAAACAAAACTAAGGCCAGTTTTTTGTGATTTGACAGGATGACATATTTAGGTAGTTATAATACAACAGCATAGTGGCATGAGAATAACCAGACTATTATGATCTGCATTCATGGATTTATGTTTGAACTGGGATGACGCACACTTGATCTGCACTATGGAAACATAGTCAGTTTCCAAGAATCTGAAGGGACTTTCCACAGACACACTAAAAATACTAGCTTTTAAAGGACTGATTGGTGACATATGGTGATGGTGCCTTGGTTTTTATAATAGTACACATGTTCATACTGACACCTACTAATGTTCTATGAAGAAAGAAATAAAGAAATCAACTGACATGATAGCCGGTGCAGCTATAATGAAATGAGTATATACTCACAGGCTGTAGTCTCTCTCTTAACATATTCAAATTCTTTGCAGGGCCTCATATACTTTTTCTGTGTCCTCTGGATACTGTGTCGTGGTGATGGTTGATGTGGGTGAAGGAAGTTCAGGTCAGCCTCTTCATCAGCTTGGATAATATCCATTACATATGCCACCCACCAGTTTCCATTATAGATGGCCGTCAGATACTCTTTGATATCCACAAGACTGAGACCATCACTCTGGGCTGTCACAATCTCATTTCTTCTTATGGAACATGTGAAATATATTGCTACTTTCAAGAGATTAAGTGACAATTGCTTAAAGAAGTGTAGCTTCTGTGTTCCTTCTATTGTTTTCACTCTGCATAGGGCTTACAAGAAGAGTTGTTTCTTCGTAGTACTCTTCTGTGGTCAAAAAGTAGAATTTAATACAGGAATATGGGCTGATGCACATTCAAAGAGCTGCAAAATGGTGGTCATATAATGAAGGTCAAGATCAATGTCATCATTTATTATAGAAACTTCTGATTATGTACAACTGGGAATGCAGCCCAGTCCATAGTAATGATACACTGTACTATTATTCTAGAAATACCAGTGGGGTAATTCCATGTCAAATCAATCACTCAAAACAATGCCCGACTCCAATTTTTTTGAAATTTAACACAAGAATATCAAAATAATTTTTTTTTTAAATCTAGGTCAAGTATATTATTGAAGATATTGGTCACTGAACTTTGAACCAATTCACATACTGACAGTTACATTGATTCTCATAAATCTGCTGTTAATAAAGCTAGAAAAGGAAGTACATGTAATACATAATTCGAAAGCCAATAAACAGGCACACATAGGTATTGTAAAATAAAAATATGTAAATAAAAATAACATATTTTTTATAATTTCACCTTTAATCTCAGATACCCAAAAATTGTATCCTCCCATTTTTTAAATGTTTTACAGTATCCTATACTATTGCAGAAGAGTTCCTGAAACTATTACACTGGGCAAATAATACTGATGTTCAGAGATATATTAAATTGAGTACACCTGGGTGACTTACCTTTGATCTATAGATCAGTGGATGCAAAATTGAATTTTATTAGTTCCCTTTTTTAGATCACTTAACAAGCTCCTAAAGGCTGTAGTCTCTCTCTTAACATGTATTCAAATTCTTTGCAGGGCCTCATATACTTTGTTTGTGTCCTCTGGATAGTTTGTAGGTCCAACCAGTGTCGGTTGTCAGGTGAATATGCGTTGGTATATCACCCACATGAACATGAAGAGTGTCACTGTGTCGTGGGTAGCAATATGATGGAGATGGTCCATATGGGTGAAGGAAGTTCAGTTCAGCCTCTTTATCAGCTGGAATAACATCCATTACATATGCCACCCACCAGTTTCCATCATAGATGGCCATCAGATACTCTTTGATATCCACGAGACTGAGACCATCACACTGGGCTGTCACAATCTCTTTTCTTCTTATGGAACATGTAAAATATATTGCTACTTCTAAATCATTAAGTGATAATTGCTTGACGAAGTGTGGCTTCCGTGTTCCTGCTATTGTTTTCGCTCTGCATACGGCTTGCAAGAAGAGTTGTTTCTTCGTAGTACTCTTCTGTGGTCGAAAAGTAGAATTTTATAGCAGGAAAATGAGCTGGTGCAAATTCAAAGAGCTGCTGATGAGGTTTTTCTGGAACAGGTGCACAGTAATGGTATCATGTATGTTACAGTCAGAAATGACAACATAACTAATATGTGACACAGTCATTACCAGCTTCACAATAGTAGCAAACAAATGGGTGCAATGTTGCCTGTGCATTATTCCAAGGGAACGATTGTGCCTGCTGTCTGCTTATGAAATCGTGCCACAGCAAGATTTCAAGTTGGGTGCAGAATTCATGGATCTATTCATCTGCACTGAGTTTCATGGTTGGTAGTGTTGATCGATCAGTAGTTATCCATTAAAAAAAATTAATTTCCTTGATTACCTGGCTGTCAAATGTAATTCGTAGTCATTCATTCAAATTACCTGAGTCATCACACATTTTTGTAGAAAGCATTCGTGACTTGGTGGATTACATCGTAGTTGTGAAAGACAATGGTTGTAGTGAACAAGTGGGATGTGATAATTTTTGGTAAGTTTGCTGAGTTTTGCACCAACCATCATTAATTTTGTCCATTCTGATGAATTGTGCAAATGCAAAGTTACAAAGAACTAGTTGCTTTTGCTTATGGACTCGTTCACCATGAACACAGATAGAGACAAAGTCTTTTCTCTCATAGAATAGAATAGAATGCTTCCACAAACTGGATGGTTTCAGAGGACAGGCTTTTTCCTGGTTTGGGATCTGGATCACTCATGATGCCTTTCTCTTTCACTAAATGTTTTCTCTGTTTGCAATGACTAAATGAGGTATGATGTGTTGAAGAGTGTTGCTGTTTTCCGGATGCTCCAACTTTTTGGGATCACGGTCAATAATTTGATCTTTTCGCTTCTCTTGTCTGTTTTCCGGAAATTGTCCTTTAACTGTGCCATCATTTCACCAGTCTTTCTCACCGGAAGTAGCTGTTTTCTCATGTTCAAAACATTTCTCAGATGCAACTAATTTTACCTTCTTCACCACTGCTGTTAATTTTTTGCACCTTTCTTGCAGAATAGGATTCCTGGCCTAACTTTCATTTTGAGAGTGGGGATTCACCAAAAATATCCAATGATTCATTGAGTATTGACAGTTCATGCTCTTCAAAAACTGTTCTTTCTTGATCAGTATATGTGATTCCAGCTTTTCACAACATTGTCTGCACAGCTAATGTTGTGTGGTCAAACCCAATGTTAGTTTCTTGAAACCAGTTCTGCAGAAACATTTCGCAAGTTTTGTCCGGGTGCTATTTTAGTGGATCAGTACACCGTCACTAGTAGACTTGATGGTTACAGGCTGACTAAATAGTTATTTCATAGCAGTTTCTGTAGTATCACGCACATGTGCAATGAATATGCATGAGTCTCATATATTATCTCTCAGTCAAATGAAACTGCAATCATCACACATGAAGCTGAGCAATTGTCAATACAATTCAATTTGTAATGGTTACCATATGTAATATGCTATCAAATTAGTTCATTTGTAATGTTTGAATGTTGCTCTATATGCCACCAATCGCATAAAATTACAGACATAGGAGACATGTACATGTGCATGATCTAGTCCCTCTGGTGGCTTATTGCATAACAATAATCCCTGGTGTATTGAATAACAATTGTATAATTAGTAAGCATATATATTTGGATTTACACAGCAGATAACCGGGTGTACTAAATTTAATGTATCTCTGAACATTATTATTTGCCCACTCTAATATTTTCATGGATACTTCTGCAATAGTATAGGATACTGTATAAAAAATTTTAAAAAAAATCGGAGGACACGTTTTTGGGTATCTGAGGTCAAAAGTCAAATTATTATATTTTTATTTATGTTATACCTATGTGCGCTTGTTTATTGGCTTTCCAATTATGTATTGCTTGCTTTTCTAGCTTTTGTTAACAGCAGAGTTATGGGCATTATTGTGACATTCAGTATGCGATTCAGGTCAAAGTTCAGTGACTTATATCATAAATAATACTTGACCTAGATTTAGAAAAAAATTATTTGGATATTCTCATGTGCGCCAACAACTGTGCTAAATTTAATCAAAATTGGAGTCGGGTGATGCAAAAATGGCCTAAAAGTGATTGATTTGACATGGGAATGATCCAATGATATGTCAATTAGATCCACAAATTCACTGATATTTTTTCAACCGTTATTGTGAACATATAATTTTTTTATAGTTCAGAATCATTCCATCAATGGGTCGAAACGAAACATACAATGAATCTACCTAAACAGTATCATCCATCATCCGACCATCCATCTATCCATTAGTAGAGGTTCAATAGTTAGCATCTTTGCCATCATTGTTTAGGCAGCCACCCTCGCTATTGCACAATGCCGTGCAATGAAGGCCTGCCCTGCAGTTCTTTCAATTGCCCTTGCACGTTTCTTGCATCCACCATGTAGGAGGAGGGCACAAGCCATACTTGCGACAGCGAGAGTGGACCAGAAAGGAAGCCATTGGTTGCTGTGCTCATCCTGTTACCATCCCTATTGACCAAACACAGCGTTGTTTGCCTGGTTGCTAGCGGTTGACTGCTTCCAGATGAAAGAGGTTTGAAACAAGTACTTCTTGATCATAGAGGGCGGCCTGGGTCATTGACGACTGCCATTGGAGAAGCGTTGATGCCTTGCATTGTTGACAGTTGCAGAACCACATGTCTTGCTGATGTCAGACCTGGGGCCGAGTACATTTTCATGAGTACGAGTACAAGTACGAGTACGAGTACTTTGACGATGGACGAGTACGAGTACATTACTAAAAGCTGAGTACGAGTACGAGTACATTCTCACGAGTACGATTACAAGTACATTTTTGTAAATATAAATATTAAATAATAACGTATTGCAAAATTATTTTCATGTGGCCTTTTATCTCGATCTTACAGTATTTGCATTTCCCTAACACATTCCCTGTGGAGTTAGGTGGTATCAAAAAATGGCTAAGTACAGTCGACATGCTACTAGTACTAGTTTTATACTTCAGCTCTTGCAACAAAGTTGAACAAACAATACTCCAATTAACTTAATCGACAATGTAATAGATCTCTCTGCAATGTAGGCATGTGGTATCACTGTCATGATATATCTAGGGGCAATATTGAGTCACCGACCAACTAGGCACACGTAAACCAATCATAAAGTACGATTGACATTTGAGAAAAAAACTTAGCCAATCAAGTTGATATCTGTCTTTAATGATCACAAATGAGTGGGTAAAAGAGACTGACCAGTGGATACCCCCAGCCAATCATTGAACTTTGCTGGTTGTCTCCAGGTTAAGCATGTAAAACAAAGCAACCAACAGGAGGATTTGTTACCTGGCATCCCACTGGCTACATGTCTTTGTTTAGCATTTCTCTTATCTCTGCTCCCTCAGTGTGTGTTCTCTCTGACCTAGACTATCATGCCACATGGCTTCACTGGTGTCACACTAAGTTGGCACCAGATTATATTAGTGTAGGGTGAAGTCTGACTTGAGCCACCTTACTTCTACAGAGGAAGACTGGCAGTTCTTGTTCTTAGCAGTTAGCACTGTCTGTCAGTGCCAAGTGGCATGATCTCCAGACTACATTAAATGCATTCCCTGTCTAACAGGTGGGTTAACTGCTACTAGTAGTTGGCTCTTTATGGACATCCTGGTGGCTTGATTAAACAGTTTTATGGCCTGAACTGATAGCCTACAATTATTGTTTGCTTAACAGGGTGTTTCTGACTGGGGAAAGATGCTGCCTGTTGCCATGTTAGGGTATCATAGTCATGGACTCATGGCTATCAGAGAATGAGGATGTACTATGTGTAGGGATGGCAAGGTGGCATTCTATGTGAAATAACAAAGTATTAAAAAAAATAGTTGAGCATTTAAATATTTCAGGAAAGTTTGATTTTATAACTGCAAATAAATTAATTGTTCCCAGTATATATTGAGAAAGTACTCAGATGTACTCGTAATGTACTCGTAAAATCTGAGTACAATGAGTACGAGTATGAGTACATGACCCATAAGTTTTATGAGTACGAGTACGAGTACTTCAAAAATGTACTCGAGTACACGAGTACGGAGTACTTCCGCCCCAGGTCTGGCTGATGTGCACATCAATTCGCTCAATGCACTGCATGTGAACTGAGCGAAGGACTACGGATCTGCAGTCAGCGAGAACATCGTTTCTCTAAGGCTTGTGTACTGTTCCATGCAGTCCACTACACAAAAGTTGACAATAATGTGTCATATGTTGTTATGATATGTTAGCGTAAGGGGGCGACAGGGTAGGGTTAGTCCCGCGAGACTTCTTGGATCGAGGTGGAATGATCATTAAACATCTACCAGAAAGATGGTAATGAAATGTCTGCAATATGTGAATGTTATATGTTATGTATGTCTGTCTCTCTTCTTCTCCATCATTCTCCATCCCTCTCTCTCTCCCCTCCTCTCTCTCTCCCCCTCGCTCTCTCTCTCCACCTCTGTTTCTCCACCTCCCTCTGCCTCCCTCTTCCTCTCTCTCCCTCGCTCTCCCTCGCTCTCCCTCTGGCTGATGTCTGTCTTGAGAGACCATGTCATCTACTGTTCCTTGTTGTGACTGCTCAACTGATGTTTATTTGCTTGTTGTAGAATGTGTGGCTGACTGCTCCAAGTGTTCTGTGGCAAACATGTGTGACAATGACTCTTGCAAGTCACCCTTAGTTTATGACAGTACTTCAAAGACATGTAAAGGTATGTATTGCATTCTACAGTGTTTGATATTAATACACGTTCAACTTCAACATTGGTTATTTGTACGTTGTGCTGGTGGTGCAACACCACTAGACAAAATGGTTTGTTGAGTTTGCAGTGATGTCCTTCCCTACACTAAATTATCGTGGGGAGTCCAATACAAACAACTGCATTATTAGTGGAATAGCACAAAGCACTCAAAAAAAAATTCAAATGCTGTGCTGCAAAAGCATATTCAAATCTATATCACACATTTAATATATTCTACATTGGAGAACAAAGACTAGCTGTACAGCGGAAACATGTAAATGTTATCCGGTTGCCTTGCATTCTTGCTGTATGTCGCTGTGGATCCGAATGCTGCTGAGACGTCGCAGTGTTTCTGTGAACCACATACAATTCTGGGTGTAATGCCAAGTTCTTCTGCTTCCAGCTTGTGCTGACATCTGTGATTCCTGCACCACTGCTGATCAATGTACGACATGCTCGTACGGTTATATGTTTGATGGCACTACATGTTCAAGTAAGTGGATTACATTGTTGTGTGCAATACGCCGTCTGTATTATTCACGTCAAAGACAAGTGTAAATAATCCAGTCTGTGTGAGAGCAATAAACAGACAACAATGTTTACACTGTGAATCAGGCAGATGTGTCTAAAGATGATATTCTACTCCCATGGTTAAATCGTACCAGAATAATTTATTTTTATTTTTGGATACTCGTCTGACACCTTAAACATACCTGACCCTAGAAGTTCTTACAACATGACAAAGAAAATATATAATTTATACCTGCCAACTTTTTTGTTGAAATCAGGGAGATTCCTCAGGGGTTCAGCATGTTTCCCATATATCTCGGATCTTGACATAGGAAGATTGGGGTGGTTGCTATTGGACTCGACGCGTCAAATCAGTTTATTGTCTTTAGTGACATTTTATATGACTCGTTTTAGTTTTGATGTTTGCGTCGATCTCAAACTTGTAATTAACTTTTACAGCCACCGAAATAAACAAAGTTTTGAAGACAAATTATAACTCAAAGGTTTGTTTACAATTTACAGATGTTGAGACAAGTTACGGAAAGTTGACATCGTCTGTAGGTGGTCATGTGACAGAGATGCTGAGGGCACGGAGGGGGTTAACCCTCATGTAAGTAAGCCCTTTTATATATGTGTGTTGACATTGACACGACACATGTGTCAGTTCATGTGTCACTAAACTAAACACACCTACGTGACAAACTTTGACAGGTGCACAGCTAATTTGTCGTCTTTTAGAAGATCAACAAAAGTGGATCTGTTTCTTGGTCAAGTTACAATTACAAAGCCCACATTTCTTTACGAATCCACGTGTAATTGGTGGTAAATAATTACACCGGAAGTTGTGGTCGTAAAGTTAGTGTTGTTGTAATTTTGCCTTGTAATGAGTGTAATCAACAACAGTCATTAATTATGTTCCAGTCTCTACAGCTGTTCTCTGTCACGTGACACCTGCCGTCATCTGGAGGACGAGTTTGGTGACAGAGTATGGCTGGTAAGTAGATCAATTAACTCAGTCCTGGTCATTCACCCTCCTTGTCCTGGTTTACCCTGCTGTGTCAAAGAGAACCCGACCCTTGTTGCTCCGGGTTATAACCTGCTATACACCGATGTCATACCAGGGCAGTGACTTTATGGGTCTGAAGGCCCTAGAAAGGGTTCGATTCCCGAAAACGCCGTTAAATTGTGTTGCTGGATGTGACAAATGTCCCCGTATTGTGTATCTGTGTTTATTTATACAGTCGTTAGTTAAGTTGTGGCGTTATAAACTGGGTAACGATGATGTTTACCCCTCATGTTGTATACAAGGGATTGACCCAAGGTCAGGCCTTAAATGTATCACATTGTAGCATCAGTCCAAGTCAGCACAGCTCAAACAAAGAAACATTGTATCTAAATCGTCCACTCTTTGTCAACAACAACTGTCAAAACAGACCAGAAAGTGTGTTTTATATATCTCAAACAACATGGACTGTTCTTGTCAAATATTAATATTAGTTTACGTGGTAGAGTCATATTAATCTATGATATATTTAATCTAAATTATAGAAACATGTTTTTGTTATCAATATTTTTATATGAAGGAGTCAACTTGGATTGTCTTCATATTCGCATGTGTGCACGAGTGATGCGTGCGTGCACACGTTTATACATATAGCAGTCAATGATGGCAGAACTACAACCGGGTTAACTACATAAATCAGTAAAGTGTTATCTTCTGTTGTTAGTCTGGTCAACACAACTGACCGTGACACTGCGGCGCCTGCTCGAGACTTACCTCCATTACGTCACTTATTTACGTCTAATCACACTTGCAATTGACCTTTCTGCTTATGCTTTTTTGTCATAAATATATATATACATATATATATCTTATGGAAGGTAATTTTGCCGAGTGTATTTTAGTTTATTTCTTACTGTTAGTATATTGTATTCCTTATTCTTAGCCTAGCAATTTGATTGTATACTTAGACAATACTGTTATTATTTGATACTGTTGCGTTTGATGTATATACAGTGTAGTATGATTGACGTGTCTGAATGTACAAAGCCAAACACAGTCGTCATCGACATATATTTAATTCTACATAATTATCATGGCAGTAAATTAGCTGTCTCTTAATGAATGCTCATGGGAAAGAAAGGTCAGTTATGCTTTTGTAGTTATTTTGTTTAGATGTTTAAGTTATCATTAGCGCTAGATAAAAACGTGTTCTGTATATAAAAGTTTCATTCTGATATGACTTTATTTGACATTATATTGTAGGCACTTCAACAAAACCTGCCAGCTGGTTCCTGCATCGTGTGCAGAAAGCCAGTCTGTGCAGAGCTATTTTTTTCATAGGCACCTGTGTAGTGGTTTGTTTTAACTTGTGTTTTGGTGGTGTATTTCTGGTCACTTATCTCATTCACTGTTGGATCGTGTTAGGCTGAACATTATCCATGTTGTTTTCTTTTTTGAAATTTGATCCAATTTATGCTAAATGTCATCGATTTGATGACAGCTGTGTTTCACTTGCTGTTTTAACATTGAAGGATGCATTAGGGGGATGATTATGTTCTTAGGTTTAAGTTAGTCTGTGTTGAAAAAATCATTGCGTAGAACGAAAGAGATTTTTTGTTGAACTGCCTATTTATTGTGTCTCGTGCGTTATTGCTTTGCTGTGTTATGTCTTCATGTGTCATTCACGTTTACCATGTGAGATTACTATCTATGGCAGATGTTGCTAATTTATGGTAAATATGCAGCTACTAAAATACGCATACTCCAACATTTGTATAACCGGTTAAATTTTAACATAAAACGTCATTGCTTTGGAATGTTTAGAACAGTTTTTTTTATGTATATTAAAAAATACTGTAATTGAGAAGCGATGTTAACAAGCTATTAATTTCTCTATTAGCAGAATATGTCACAATCAATATTTGCGATGTTACAAGGAAAATGAGATGTTTTAGTACCGGGTATATATGGTAATAATTGTTTGTATTATTTAGCATTATATGTTCTCTATGTGTATGATGTATATGGTATAATTTCATATCTGTAAACATCGTTATTTATTTGTATAATTACGTTGACCATACACCCATTGTCTCACTTGATTGCTCTACTGTGTGTACGTGATGGTACAACATGTGTACGAGTCACATTTGGTATTTGCTCAGCGGTGTACTGTGGTCCAGAATTCATTGAAGGTCAATGTCACCATTCCATTTAACAAGTGATCAATGTTATGGTAGTTTAATTAACTTAGACTATTTTTAAAGTATATGCAGTTAGTTGTACCATAATGAGGTAACTTGAAGTGTGCATACTTCAGAATCGTTCATGTATATTTGTTTTACTTTAAGCCCAGCATGGTGTTTTGGTAAATACCACTCATTGGTCAGAATGTTTGTTGTGACATCACACCACATTGTTATGCGTGTCTTTGCCACTGCAGCGAGTTAGGCAAATCTACATCAAACAGCGTGTGGGCCGCAGCGTTGTCTTTCACGGCCACTAGTGGTAGATCGATGTCGTCATGTTAACAGCTAGCTCCTGTATGTTGTATGCACTACAGAAATTATGTTTGAATAAAAACTACTCGATAAGTCACGTTATAATGGACTTGAACTGTTTATTATTGCGTCAATATTATTATGTGTCTGTGACAATGAAATGTTTTATTTCAACAAATAAGTCATAGTCTGCAAAATATGTGACCACAATGCAAAAGGTAAGTTCTAATATAGCGCAGTATCCAGTCCTCAGGACTGCTCAAAGCGCTTTACACTTTACTCCCTGGCAGACCTGTTCAATCAAACACCATTTTGACTTCTCTGGGAAGCATTCAGCCACGCTGCAATTAATGCACGAAGACTATTCGTACACAAATATCCACTACTGTCCATAGCCAGGTACTCATTCATACAGCTGAATGAACTGAAGCAATGTAGAGTAAACGAACTTGCCCAAGGTTAAACACCGCCGCACTGGATTCGAACCCGCATTTTCTCAGTCGAGAGTCTGGAGGTCTTACCCCTGTGCTACTCCACAATGCAACATGCTGATTGTAAACCATGAATAGTATTTATACAGTCTTCAGGGCTGTGTTACCGCACCTATTTCAATTGCCCCCTACCCTGGTTGAAATCACACGCAGCGCCCGTTATTTATAATTTGTGTGGATCTACTGTATTTATTTATGTTCTATGTTCACAATGAAGATTCCCAATAGCACCATTTAATTAAGTGGAAGCAAACCACACCTTTTGGTGTTTCGCACTCGCATAAGAGTTTCGGTTGTAGAAAAAGTCAGTAGACTAACCAATAAAAGGCTGTTTTCCCATTTCCCTGTGATGAGACCAGAAGTGAAAGTGACCCATAAAATAACAGGAGAGGGGGATGAGGACGATCTTTTACTTTCTCGCCATCAAAACGACGACATAGAGCCGCCAAACTTCGTCACATGCGTCCTACATGCGTATACGCTTCCTTATAAAATATACACTTGCATCGATCAAAACCCGAACATTTGTCACTCGAAGAGGGTCACCAAAATTACGCATCGTGGCGCCACTTGATCGCCTCCCCACCATTTTCTTAACCTGGCCTGCGAGCTTCCGTGCCCACGTGACTGCTGTTGAACCTGAAGACGCGCAATGTCCATATCAGCATGCCGTCTTGTCAACACGCTCAAGCATATGAAGGATTTATTAAACAAGCACCGTCTGTGCGTTTGTCTTGAGAAAGACAACCCTCTGTTATAGCCATATCGATTGTTTTCACTCGTTAATTGCGTTGGGAAAGTGCACCGATATTGAACACCTAACTTCCGAGCAATCTTTCTCCATTCCTGTACGTGATATCGAGGATTATCAAGGATCAGGCCACGAGTTACTACAAGCTCTGTGTGCAAGCAGGAAATAGGGTCAATGCATTTGTTATTTTTTTCCACAAAATGTAAAAAAGTGTTTTTCGTAATTGGTAACGGATGACATATATTGGACTACAGTGGTCCTGATATTGGACCAGGTGGTCCAATATAGGTGCTTCTGGTTCGATATACGTCAACTGTCTTGATGCTTTGAAAGAAACCAAGGTTCAGCACCCACTTCAGACTTATAAGAAGATAGTCGCTTAATGCATAAATCACGAAAACTACGGCGTTCCAATGAGCATACAAATGACATGTGACGACTAAACGCCAAATAGATTTGACACAATTTAATTATGAACTGAGAACAAACTATTATATGTTGTCACGAATAGAAGAATACGCCAACGAAGTGATTGCCATGATAGAGTCTGTCACGGATAAACGAACAAACCAACGGAATAATGGCCAGTAGAGTGTCTAATAATGACAAAAAGATACCAGTCGGTAATTGATGGTCCCTGATCACCAAATTAGGAATACGATCTTTTACTGACACATGTCACATCGATAGTTATAGGGCAGGCCACCAGCACAATTCATATGTATCCATATCCCACAGTGTACACATTTCACCATGGTTTCTTTTCGTTGTTCGTTACACAGTACACATTACCAAGATTCGTTGTCACATTGACCACTTTTTTCGTTTTGGCTGGCAGGAGAAAGCTGCCGTTTTTTTCGTTTTTTTCTTAATTGGATCTGTTGTCTTTCTATTTGTTTTGCCAACTGTTGAGTTATGCCTACTTTTGTGCCTTTTGACTTTTGTTGTTAAAGTTTTTTATAGGGACTGGAGTTTATGATTTCCGACTTGGTGGTTCTTCTCTTGACCCTAGAAATCGCTGGTTTTGGGATGGGAGACATGATTGCAGGAGTGGTGACCTTTCTAACCAGCTCTGGTTGATCAGTAAGCTGCCCCGTGATTGGGACTAATGCTTCACAATGACCAGCATCTTCACTCAGATTTATGTATTTGAGCATAATTGCACCAGACTCCTGAAATTCCGTCCCAAATTCAAGTACACTCTCTCCAACGCAGACATGCACTGGTCGTTGTAGACAGCGTGCCGTTGCAACGATCTCTATATCCCCAATAATTTCACTGGGATTCGCCATTGATGCGATTCTGTCTTCGATAGATGCATAGCACAGTCTCTGAGGTAGATCTGCGTTCACCTTCCTCTCATCAATGTTTTCATAAAGGCCAACGTTGTCTAGCATATGTACAATCGTGTTGGATTGTAGCGCATCAGCGGAAGTCATTTCTCGCATTCTCATTCGCAGGTCCTTTAAATTGCCATCGTTGTCTCTTTCTGCATGCTGCATATCGAGATCTTGACAAATAACAACGACTCGGAAGAAACAACGTCCATCTGCATTGGTTGCGACACACCTGAAACCACTCTGTCTGCTGCTTGTGGATGGGCATGGATCATTGGACTGTTGCTCTCTCGTGGACAGCTTTTGGTTGTTGGATTGTTGCTCGCTTGTAGACGGGCTTGGGTCATTATACTGTTGTTGCTCATTCGCGGACAGGCTAGGTTTGTTAGACTGTTGATCTCTCACTGATGGGCATGGGTTGGTTGTGACATGCCTGAAATTATTCTGCCTGGTGCTTGTGGATGAGCTCAGCTCATTGAGCTGTTACTTGTTTGTGGGCGGACATGGATCATTGGACTGTCGGTCGCACGTGGACAGGCTTCGGTTGTTGGACTGTTGCTCGCTCGCGGACGAGGTTGTTGTATTTGACGAATTGTCATTCTGCACAGTGGCATCTCAGGCAGAATTCGATGGAACATCTATACCAGTTTCCGAGTAGGACAACTTGAACCTTCCAGCCGCGGCGAAATCTGCATCAGTCTATATGTTCCGATCACAAGGCCAAATGCCTGTGCACTTGAAACCATTGGCAGCAGTTACCATGGAAACAGAGCGTACGTATGCCCTTCCGAAGATACGACAGACTGAGGAGATGGTGACTGTAGTTTGTTTGGTCCTCAGCCAAGTGTCACATTCCACATTGTAATAGGTCATCACAGGTTTATAGAAAACCCGATCAAGGGGTTGGAGACGGTGCGTTGTGTGTGGAGGAATATATAATATGACGACTCCATGGTCCCGGGCGTAATGGATTGCTTCAGTATTTTTCGTGTGTGACGAATGACCATAAAAAATCAACAGAACATGTTTGTCTTTGGTGCAGCCAACATGAGATACAAAGTTCTTCAGCCAGACGACGAAGAGTTCCTTGTTCATCCAGCCTGATTCATTATTCACTTTGACGCTTCCAGTGATTCTATAATGCGTTTACGCCTGAAAATTATCATTGGTGGAACATAGTTGCCCCCTGCAGTCATGCTGCACACCACTGTTGTAGTAAAGCCTCTCTCACCACTAGTAAGAGATCCGATTTGCCTTTTCCCTATTTTCTCAAAGACCCGGCCAGGCTTCTGCACAGTTGTTATACCCGATTCATCCACGTTAAAGATGTTTGTAGCATCGAATCAGTACGTGTCAACCAAAGTTTCTAGTTTATCGTAGAACTCATGCACACTCTCACGATTAAACCCTTTGGCTCTCGTAATAGAAGTTGCCTCGGCTTGACGGAGGGAGAGTTCAGGGTGTCTCCTCATAAAATCACGGTACCAATGTCTGCTAGCTGCTTGTTTTTAAGTGTTAAAGCAATGCCTTATCCCATTCGCTTCAGCCAACTGATATGCCATATCCATCAAATCTTTCCTGGTCATACCAATCAGCATATTCTCCAGTTTTAAAACATGCTCCACCAGCATGTTCTCCAACTCTGGCGGCAGAGTGCAAGGGCGACCAAAATACTTTCTTGGACCATTAGCGATTTTGTTTTTGTTGTTTAGGTGCCGCTTCAGGGTAGCCTTCGGAACCCCCTAGGTCTTGCTAGTTGCGTTGAGGCCGGCGTCTCCATATCTGAATGACATGACCGCTCTATCCAGTTCCTCTTGGGTCCACTTTCCGTTTTGTCTCTGGAAAATATAATTTGTAGCCTAAATCAATCAAACAGATGCGACATTCCCAAGTATGTCATTGATATAATATAATAATAATAGTATTTTGTATCTAAAACTAAATAAACCATGTTTTAGTTTTGGTCGTTCTGGCAGGAGGGGCTAGGTTTGAATACGGGATGTTTTTGCCCAAATGAGCGTGATCGACTTATGATGCTTGCTACGGGTTAAGTATACGTGCCACATATGCAATTATTGACCATTGATAACATAATAAGAGGCAGTTTCACATTATTGCTTGTCTGTGAAAATAATAGCCATGTCTATCAAACTTTAAGCAAGGTGTGGTGATTATCAATAAAATAATGAGGCGTTTTGAAGAAACAAATATTATTTGTTTTTTAGTTTCCCGCATATTCCAGCAAAACTGTCAAACAAAGTGAACATTTCAGAAAATAATATACCCCGTGATTAAAAATGTAGGCCTCCCCTGTTACTCAACAAGGTCCCGGGCCATAAGTAGGAGTCTAATATACACATGCAGAAACTTCAGTATGACACATTTTCATATATCATGTGTGTTGCATGGGATGGTACGTATAGTGGACCACGGGTGTTTTACATTGGACCAGTGGTCCAACATAGGACACCCCGACTGGTCCAATATCGGTCGAAGGCATAATTAACTTCTTCGATGTGATTCTCGGAAACTGTACAGTTGTCCGTCTTCATTCCTCTCATGCACGCTATATAGACCTCCTACGACACTCTATTGTAATCGTGTACAATCGACTCTGTAACAGGCTCTGCATCACGCCTTCAAAGTTGGTTAAAACTCGATGCACACCACTCTCAATGGTATGACTTCGTTTAATCAATGAGCGGTACTAAATTGTATTGCAATGAACAGTATTGGCACAGTCGTCTTCTAAAAATATTGCAAATAATAAAGTTGTTCGAGCAACATTTATTTACAAAGGACACATATGGTAATCATAATCGACATTATCAACTTAAAAATTGCAATTATAATTGTGATGTATTTGTTTTAATTTGTACTATGCCTAATTTACCAAGACAAATGTACGCCTATATTTTCGACTTGATTTGTTGGTAATTACCATAACAAATACATAGTTTCTAACGGCAATTTGCCCTTCGTTGCGTCACAGCTAACCGGTGTGCGGCGGTCAGTCGTAGGCCAGTCACTAGCTTATGTAGAGCGCAGTAGCGCAGCTTTAAAAGCTCAGGGCTCTCAACTGAGAGAACGTGGGTTCGAATCCAGTGCGGCGGTGTCGAACCTTGGGCAAGTTCGTTTATTCTACATTGCTTCAGTTCACCCAGCTGTATGCGATAGACAGTGGTGGATATTCGTCCCAGAGAAGTCGAGATGGTGTTCGATTGAAGAGGTCTGCCAGGGACTAAAGTGTAAAGTGCTTTGAGCAGTCCTGAGGACTGGATACTGCGCTGTATAAGAACTTAGCTTTACCTACCTTTACGATCATACGCGATTTGCCTACGACCGTCGAGATGCGTCGCAGCGTAGACAATCGGGCGGTGAGCGGCTAGCTACATTAAATTTGTTGCCGCGCCGATACTTGAAAGGTGAAAGATTTGCGAATTTTACCCGAGTACCGACGCTTAGCGCGGCTCCGGTAGCTCGCTCGCTACTCGTGCCGTTAGTTACGTTTCTAATATTTTTGTCGATGCATATGCAAGATATTTCGGTATATTGTGGTTCCTAATTGCAAATAAATATGATCTACACAACAAATAATATTGTATTGATAACGTGTAGCGAATAATTTGAGTATTTGTTTACTGTTAAAAGTGGATCTCCCATCGCGATAAAATAGACTGATCCACACAACCTTAGCAATGTGCGCTATAGTACAACTGTACAAGTCGATCTTTGGTGTGAGGGGCATGCTATACCCGTCGTTAACTGATATTTTGCTCAACATTCTTTGTGCTATTTTCACTGTTTGTTATCCCACTTTACATGATCGAATATGTTTTATGTATACTGTAACATGTATGTGTTACGTTAAAAACGATTAGGGAACTACGAAATATTTAGTCAATAACAGGAATGTCGGCAAAAGATGCTACTACGACCATGTCCGACCGGCGATAATAATTATGTTGGCATGTCGTTGCTATTTAGGCCGACTTTCAAATTGTGCATACGATCTACGGATACGCATGGAAAATCGTATTTATTAAATAATATCTATTTTTTACTCTACTTTGGAAATAGTGTACATATGTCAAATTAAAGCAAATATAATATCATATAATAAAGTAATGTCGATGGTAGAATGGACGGCGGGCCAAGATCGACGACATTTAGTTATAACTTTCATAAGAACGTAGGCTGGTTGTTCCTTTTGTTATACGACCAAATCATTTTGAAATGTACATTAATATATTTTAAAACGAATATCCAAATTTAAAAAATTGCAAAGAAACAGTGGTTGTGTTAAATATGCGACTACAGATAGTTTTAATTTAATATTATTTTATAAAAAGCAGTTATACTTATACAAAGTAAGCTATATTTCTTACAGAACTTAACTTTTTAACTAAAGTACATTAGAAATATCCCATTATTTCTTCATGTAATTACTTTATTATGTTGTAATGGATGTTCTGGTTTCATGTCCAGAACAGTTGTATAGTTTTGACAGTTTTCCCTGACTCAAGGTGATCAGGGAAAGGAAACCCATTCACAAAAAGTCAGATAAAAACCAAACAACACAATACAGCTCAATGAAACTTGTTTTAATGCCTACATATAAAATGTATCTTCCAAGTGTTCATCTATTTATTTGCCTAAGTTGTATTTTTTTAATGTTTGTTGGTCTCCTGCCAGGTGCTAAACTGCTAAAACCTCATTTTGAAAACATGATATCTCGAAAACTACCATTCATATCCATCTTATTTTTGCGTACTAAATATATATGTTGTTGTCCTTGGACAGGTATAATATTATGAGATTCAAGATATTAATTAAAAACTTGTATTAGGTCAAAAATGGCATTTTATAACAAAAACTTGCCCGATCCCATATTAGAAGCAAAATAGGTGAGTTAGATGTTTGCCGGAATGCCTTCAATGTTACTGTTGATCGGACATATTTCATAAAATATTCCACATCCGTTGGTCTGCCACTGGACAATAGTTCTGCCCTGTCGTTTTCTTTATCATCGTCACATTGACAAGTATGGAGTCACGTGCTGGTCGTAAAAGACACGTGCACACTCTAATATACAATTAAGATGCTGCTGCGAGCCAATGCGCTCGTTTCTATGGTGAGTCATATGCGTGGGAACAGGGTGCAAAGGGGTCTGGAATTTCGCTGAGGGCAGACATATGGTTCTGCCCCCCCCCCCCGAATAAATCTGAGCGTGCATATGGGCTTTTTGGCGAGCCTCAATGGGCAAATCGAAGTATTCTGGAATCCATAAGGTTTTTTTTTTCGTGGCGATTGTCAATGGGGTGCAACTGGAGGTTTCTAATGAGCTTCAACAACTTTGAACGTCGCCGCGGCCCGTGAGAAATATTCCCACCGCCACCGCTCGTCTTCGATGTCATCAGCTGAGAGCCGAG